>VRLP01000601.1:0-202349 GCA_009660295.1 Lophius piscatorius | reverse complement strand
GGGGTGAGTAGTTCTTTTAGGTAGGGGGGTGCGTTACCATGGATACACTGGTGAGTGAGGAGAGAGATCTTATAATCAATCCTGGTGGAGATGGGAAGACAATGAAGGGAATGAAGAACGGGGGTGATGTGTTCGTGTTTACGAACTCTCATCAGGATCCTTCAGACTGTTTTGTACATACTGAAGTCTTTGAAGACTTTTATCAGGGATCGCGGTGAGAAGTGCGTTACAGTAATCCAGTCGGGAAGAGACAAACGCGTGGACCAGCTTTTCAGCATCACTCAAGGTGAGTGAAGAACGGAGTTTGGAAATATTTCTGAGATGGGACTAGCTCACATCAACGCCTGTTATGTAATCATCTTCGCACTGGCTTCTCGCTCTGTTTTTCTCCGTCTCTCTCTCTCTCTCTCTGTCCTTCTCTGTCTATGTCTCTGTTTCTCTCTCTCTTTCAAACACAGACACACACACACACACACACACACACACACACGCACAAAATCCTACAAAACAACCTAAGAATTCAAGTATTCTGTTTTATGTCATTTGAATATTTCTGAACCATCTTCACATCCATAACAGACCAAATGTGGTTCTGATTTCCTACGTTTATTTGTCCGTAGTGTTTATGTTCTATGTGTAAACAAACACAATAAAAAAAACTGGGATAATTCAGAGTAACACAATGCTATATACACTGCTCAAACAAATCAAGGGAACACTTAATCATCGCAGCATGACACCAAGCCAGTTAAACTTCAGGGAAATCAATCTGTCTATTTAGAAAGCACGACTGATTGTGAATCAGTTTCACCTGTTTTGGTGCAAAAGAGAGAGACAACAGGTGAAATAAAGAGTCAAAAGCACGACAACCCCCAGAAGGGGAAGGTTCTGTAATCCATTTCTCTCTACTTATCTTTCCTGGCTGACTTTTCTCTAGTTTTGGGTTCTGCTGGGGTCTTTGTCACAATTTGTGACATGAGGCAGAACCTGCAGCCCATTGACGCTGCACAGGTAGTCCAGCTCCTCCAGGATGGTTTATCCCTGCGTGCAGTTGCAAGATGGTTTGCTGTGTCGCCCAGCGCAGTCTGAAGAGCATGGAGGAGATGCCAGGAGACGGGCATCGTGTAGGCAGTTCCTGGAGGATGAGGGCATTGATGCCATTGATCCAGGTCTGGGAGGAGATCCCCCAGGACACCATCCTCCATCTCACCAGGAGCACGATTTCACTTTTTCACTTTTGATTTTTGGTGTAGTTTAGAATCCAACCCTTAATGATTTTGATTTCCATTGATCGTTCTTGCATAATTTTGCTCTAAACAAATTAATCAATGTTAACCAATAAAAATGTTCAACTTGAGTGTTTCTTTCATCGAGATCCGGACTATGACTTAAGCGTTCCCTTATTTTTTAGAAATGAACCTGGGCAGCACCACCTGAAATTGTTGCATGCAGGGAGGCTATAATTTTAGAAAGAGACGAGAAATGTCTTTGAATACGGGCAAAAAAAGAAAAAAATGAGAAGCGACACAGTTGGACACACGTATTTCTACCTTTTAAATGAATTTTCAACTTGTGGATTTTTTTTTTTTTTACTTAAAGGATACAGCTTAGCTTCTAGGAGAAAAATCCAATATGTTTTAAGTCTAACATGCAGTTAGATGTCAGTCTGTTAGTGACTCCATCACCCGTGAGCACAGAGCAACTGAGGCGCAGAGGGTTTGTTTTACAGACTGCTCTGTTCAGATGTGGAGGGTTTGCCCTGTGTGCAGAGGAGTTCTTGTTCAGATCAGGTGGAAAGATGGCAGCGAGCATAAAATCTCTCCGTAGGTGTTACCGCTAACGGTGGCTCTCCCGGAGACAGACCTCAGATAATATCACAGGAGCACCGGTGTTATTCATTCATAACGTTGAGCTGGATTATTTTTGACAGTTTTGTGAAGACAAATACATTAATTCTCAGAATAAAACCTTTTTGCGGTGCCGTCTGTGTCACCCTCAGGAAAACCAGCCTTGCGATGCAGTAATATATTTCCATACACCTACATAGTGGATAACTTCCTGTTTTGCCACCAACACATTTATTATTCCTGGCATATAAATGCAACAAACTATTTCCCAGCTGTTCCCAGTGTTTATGATTATATCAACCCAGAGTGGTTACTCCTCAGACGCCGGTGCCAGCAAATTTCAGGAATACCAATCACTTCCAGGAAGAAAGTCATGTGGAATAGCCTACTGCCTACCTGGTTGGCTTGACTCAGGTGCCTTATTCTCCCTCCCTCCTGTATCCTGATGTACTAAAAATTGTTGTGTGCCATGACGTAGATCAGTTTCTTTTCCCATTGTCCACCGGCGGACAAGGTGTCTATACCTTTTCCCCTTGAGATTTCGGAGATTTTATTAGGTTGCGTCACTCAAACTGTAGTTTTTGTAACTGTGCCCGCAATTGTAGAGCCTGTAGCCACGGCTTCACTGCAGTATATGTGGCTTTTAGAACTCTGGGAAAGTACTGCATAGAGTTTCTCATTAGGCCTCTATTGAGTAAGGTGGACAATATGACTTCCCTGCATGGTTTCCAGCGCTGTGCTGTGCTTCAACAGGAGTCAAGCAACGTTAAAGGGATGTTTTTTCAGGGCGTTTAAACGTTAGCTGCAGTAATTCTTAATGGGGACAGATATATTCTATTTAGAGGTGTTTAAAGATGGCACAAAATCCGGAATCTTTGAAGGAAACAAAGCAAACTTATAACCCAGCGGCAGCAATACCTATTGTGTACATACTGGAAATCACAAGTTCACAGGAACAGCACAAAAATACTTGAACATAGGTCAAGTAAGAAAAGATTCTGAGGACAGTGTGAAAATACGACTTTGGTTTCTGCTCCAGGCTGATAAACTTCAATCTGCCTTTATCTGAACAGACAACATGCTTCACCTTCACCTTGAAGCCATAGAGGGAAGCGATGGATGTTGTTAGCTCCAAACCGGCTCAGACTATGTATAGAAAGGAAGTGATTTTTGGAGCATGGTCTGGAAGTAAGGGTACGAAGGCTTTTAGGGTTGGATGTCTTGGGAAGGAGTGAATATGAGGAGGTGACAGTGGGAAGAAGACAGCAATCATGAGAAAGTTGCAAACTTTTCAACAGACCACCCTCAGTAAACCAGTGCGGGTGAAACATCTGGAACTTGATGCAACATCATCACAGTTTTTGGACAATCCAACAGTCCTGATCAAATTTGACTTTCAGTGAACCGCCGTCACTCACATTCAAAAGAAAGACATTCTTCTGATGGATGTAATACTTCTAATGATGTTTGACAGTGTGGTGTCTCTTTCTTACTCCTTCACTGACCTAATTGAAGAATATTAAATCAGCAGATGATGCATTGTTTCCCTTATCTCAAGTTCTAAATCTGGAACAGAAAACAAACAAGATTCTTTCTATCTTTCTCACTTCCTCCCTCTGGGCTGGGTGTGTATGATGTCACTGTCCCTCACCCCGAGCCCCTTCAGGCTCGTCACCTATGTCATGCTGCGTGGCCTCAGGTCGTGAACGGTTCCTCCCCACACATTGTGTCTGAGACCCGTGGGTTAGGGCCAATAGTTCATCGTCTGCACCATACGTCTGCAGCAAAACAAATAATGTGAGTCTGCTACGATAATGTTTGGGGCGAAAATGGAAAATCTGACCTTATATTGTCAGTAATGTTTTAGTCAGAGGCCCTCGGTAAATGATGAAGAGCGTCTGAGCGTTGCATCAGACTCATGTGACTAGTAGATTGTTAAACTCAGAGGTGTTCTATAACATTACGTATTTCATGCATAGCTTATACATTGTACTGAAGGTCTAGACAATGTTTAACGAAGCTCCGGCGACATTTCAGTCACCAAGACGGGCCTCTACTTACTAAAGCCGTCATTTCTTTTTCATACCATCCTGTCAGCCATTCTCTCTCACAGGCTCACTATTTATCTTCCTGCTGTCTTTGTCTGGCTATTAATTAAGATACAAGCTCGTCTCCTTAGCCAGTCACATTTAACAAATACACCATCAGTGTTAGGCGATCATCTTGATGCTGTCTTTTTTAAATACGATCATCTCTGTAGCTCTACTTCATTCCTGCTGAGAGTTCTCCAACTCCCCAACACTGCTCACATTTCAAATTCACCCACTTAATCATTTCATTTTGCCTCATCAGGCTCAGCAGAGGCATCAGCCACGGCCACCAGTGTCTGGCCTCTAGAGACACGTCGAGACTCACCTGTTGGAAGGTGCTTTTCAGTCCGCTGCGGATCCTCCTTGCTAATGGGATGACACAAAAAGTATTTCATGAATCATTTTCACATCTATACCCACATAGACCTTAGTTTTAAGCTAAAGCAGTGAACTAGCTGACAGACTGAAATGAGCATCAATAAAGCAAAGTTTCTTGCATGTATAAAATGCCGTAGGCTGTTATTGGCCTATAAAGCCTTAATAAATGATTCATATACAATTTACAAAGCTGGTTTTATGGTATTTTTTAACGTTTCATTAGCTGATAATAGAGAGCTCACACACGCAGGCTCTTTTCTACGGTTCATCACAGTCTCTGTGAACCCCACTATAAATCTTTATCTCGCTATTTAATGAGTCGCTCGAGACGCCTCGCGTGTTTTTACATGACCTATTTTACATCATACGCCAAAAAAAGTTATTTCCTCTTTTTGAAAGAAAATGATTGCAACAGTTCCCGACTAACACGGAATACATTTTCACCTATTACACATTTATTACACAATCGATTATAACATCATCTGAGGGAAAAGTTCCGCGTCAGGATGCGTGAGACACAAATAAAATCACCCACAGTGGCGCCCTTGTTTTTATAAATAAATAACAAAGCATTTTTTCAGTTTGTGACAAAATCTCATCCCATTGAAGAGAATAATTCATGACAGGATGTGTGAATGATAAATATTAATAATGTACAGGCCAAATGTTTTGAGAGCCACTCAACTGGGAGAAAAATCATGGCCGGGCAAAACCCAAACACGCTTCAACAAACGCTGGAATGACTGTGGGAAAAATATTCTATTTGACAGATTTAGGAAAAAGAATAACTTTGGATGAAATGTGTAGGTGTATGTATAAAATGTGCACGAGATCGTAATCGACAGCTTTCCTGTCTTTGTCTTTCAGACAATCTTTACTCTTGAACTTTACCCCTTGAACTTCATATTAAATATATACACATATTTATATATATATATATATGAAGTTTCATGTTTTCATCACAATAACTATCTCATAATAACATATTTCAAGTAAAGTTTGTAGAGACGTGGCCCCTGCTGTGGCGAAGTAGTGATAAGGAGTGATAAGTTCTAAAGGCGTATCAAATAGCCATTTTCTTTTTAACATTGTAAAATACATGCATAAGGAAATAACCCAGTTTTTCATTATACACCACTATATTATATTCACAACTTTGGTAGATGCAAAGTAATGCAGGCGGAGAACGACCCACCGGACCTCAGTTTTACAGATTCTCTGACCCACTCCTCCAAACATCACAATTTTGGCCTTATCAGATTGGCTGAGCTCTTTACGCTTTCTCGATTTTTTCTGCTTCCAACGCATCAAAAATAATTCACACTTACTGCCTAATATGTCCCACATACCGACATTTTAACAAGATGATCAATGTTAGTCTGATTTACCCATCAGTGGCTCTAACCTGATCTACTCATGGGTTTACTTAAGTTAAGCCTTGCATAAATTACATACCCAAAATAGCTCCACGACCATCAGGTGTATTTGTATAACATTGGTGAACAGGTAAGACAAAATATTATATATTAATATTGTCAATATGTGTTTTGATTAAACATAGAAATACCAATATTCTAGATGTTTGGAATCCTGCCTGACCGTCTGGACAGTTTTCTTTATAACATGAATGAACATTGAATATAGGAGGTAAGTTTGCAGCTTGTATGCTGTGGATCCATATTCCTCTCTGGCTTTGCTATAGTAGATATTCACGTTTCTTACAGTTCATGGAATGGCAGCAGACTACTACTACGTAGCCCATAAACACTTTTTAGACCTCATGTTTCTCTGGTTCTGGTTCTCCCTCACCTTTTTGTCAGAGCGGAACAAAAACATTTGGTGTTGATGCTTTTTCAGATGCCGCACTCCAAACTGCTCTAAAAGCCAAAGGATGTGAGAAGAGCCCCAAACAGTCAGATATTTAAATACAAACTTCCAGATTAAAATTCATGTTTTTAAGTCTGGAGTTTATGGTTTTTGTATTTTTAACATATTCATCATAAGATTTTACCTTTTAGAATTTGTTTTTAATTTGAATGTGACTATATTAGTATTAAGATTATGATTAAGATTATTAATATTATTATTATATCTTCTCTTATCTTACAGATTTTTTTGGTTGTTGTCTCTAAATGATGTGAATTTGTCTCTATATTTATTTTAACTTATTTTGTTTCATTATTGCTTTGTGAAGCACCTTGAATTGCAAATAAATTATTCAAAAGATGTTCATTAAAGGTCGATAAATTGTGATATCTTCCGGACAAAATCCATCTACTACTTTGTTCCAAAAAAATTTAAGGAGGAACATTTTGGAGCTTTAAGCTCCCTTCATCACACAAAAACATGACGGATCACGTAAACCTCGTGCCACTCTCACCGGCGGAGGTGATGAAACAAAGAGAGGAGTTTAACCCTGCAGACTCCTTCCAAATCAGCACAATGTCAGCAGAAGCGAGGGGAAACAGAAGTCTCTTGTCGCCCTCAAGCCTGGAGGAAAAAAGCGGAATGAACTTCTGAGAGGCTCGCCGTGTTCCAAACTGCACGGCGGCGGGAATCAGCTGCCAGGGGCGTTCTGGACAGTGAGGAAGACTGTGAGGGATTAGTCTTCATCTCTGCAATCCATCACAACATTGGCAGTTATTTCTACATCTGGCATTGGCAGTTATTTCTACATCTGTGTTTGAACACCCAGCACCCACGCCCTCCACGTGTGTTTTAGAGTGAATGACCGACTCTGCCACAAACACAGTCAGTAACGCTGGCCTCCAAATCCTGCTGATGCACTCCTCTTTTAAAACCGGAGCACTCGTCTAACTCAGCGTCAAATAGAGGCATTTGGACGTAATCAGCTGCTCTGAGAGGCGACCCCTCCGATTCAGCAGTGAGGCAAACGTCGGACGAGGAAGCGGCCTCTTGTTTTAATAGTTAACAATGGCACTAATGACGACCCCCAGAATGTTTACTAACAGGAAGAAAAAGAAAGGGAAGTCTTTGATATTTCCTTTTTCCTTCCACTGTTGTGAAGTCGTCAGAGGTGAGGGGTTTGCTCCGCGCAGGCAGGCAGACAGGCAGACAGACAGGCAGACAGACACTTGTTTTGTCGTCCATCCCCTGGGAAAGGTAATGGGGTTGTATAACAATATATGGAAGAAATTTCCCCGTCTTCTGGAAAGGTCAGAGCACTTTGCCACAGAGATGGGAGGCGACATATTTCTGACCTGCTGCAGGCTTTTCATTACTGCTTCTAAATATCTGAGGCCACTGCTGGAGAGTAGAGACAGAAAAAAACAAAAAGCACCACTTTATGTGGCTTCTTTAATATTTGATGATTCTCAGCCCTTCTTGTTTTCCTTTAATACCTGCATCTGATTAAACCACACCCTTTTTTCGACCGCCATTTATGTCCAACAATAGCCATTAAATATATTTACAATCCTTGATTGCCGTTCTATTTAATAGTTTATAGTTACCTTCCTACAGAGGGGGGAAGTCTTCCTCAGGCAGTATCGCCAATATGGGCCTTGTTTCAGAAAAAAGAATTCATGTGATGTCACGGGTGGCCCCAGGTGTGGCCTGCTGCAGCACCTGAGTGCAATCAGCTACTCAGGTAGGTGATGAGGAGGAGGTAGAGGAGTTGAGAGTGAGGTTTGTGGGGGGGGGGCACACAGCACATAACACACTCTTTTTGGTTCATAGGTCTTTTTCACCCTTTTCAACTACAGCATTATCTTTTTTTCCCTCACAGTTCCTGATTCAGCCTGATTTGTTTAGTTTGTCAAGTTTTTATTGTGTTAGTTTGTTGTTTTAGTTGGTCCTTGGGCTGGAGACTACCGGTAGTCCTGTTATTCCTAGTTTCTTTTTTTTCCAATTCACCTTTTTTCTGAGGTTAGAGGGAAGCACTGGGAGCGACGGTCCATCGCGTGCCTGGCACAGCGTTTCCCTTCTTTTGTTCCTTTTGGCCGGGCCTCCAGTCCCTTTTCTTTTTGTTATTTGTGTTGCACTTTGAATTTTTAGGGGAGTACTAAAGCGTGTTGGGTGAAACTTTGAACCTGGTCTGGCGACCTCTGACACGATTCCCTGTTACCTTTAGAGAGGCCGTAACATATGGATAATGGCGAGACATATATAATGTTTAAATCCTGGTAGAATTAAAGCATAAATTACTTATATGAAGTTTGTCCAGTGAAATACAAAGGAATTATACATTAATGATGTTTTGGTAGCAAACGGAGGTCCTACACAATAGTAGGTAGGTGGCTATAATGTTCTGGCTAATTGGTCCGAACCAACATGGCTATCACCTTGTCATTGTTCATTTAAAGAGGCCAGAACCCATGCAGGCCGGCCCGGGTTCAAACTGCAGCTTTGAAGGACCAGAACTTTAAGTTAAAATTTTAGTGTTAAACCAGATGACATCATTTATGCAACCAACTTTCTTAATTTTGCAGAATTACCTTTTAAAATGACAAACATTAGCCTTGATTAAATGACTGCTAATAGAAATCCAACATCCCCTTGCATGTTTACATCTGAACTATTACATGAAATGTAAATTGTAGATAGTTCTTCATCATTTAAAGAATAGAATGAAGCTTCCTTTTATCATATAGGTCTAACATACATGTCCTCTGGTCATTTTAATACATTTCTATGAGCTGTGCTTGTAAATGTTAAAGGTTTGTATTCTTGAAAGCGACCGAGAAATTTGAATAGATTAAACCGGATGACATGTCCCGTCTTAAAGAATTCATGTAACGGAGGGACAATCTTCTCATTGGTACGATAGTTTCCGTCATTTTTACGACCTGGTCCACCCAATTTGATGTTGACGTTGGGAGCAGAGGGTGGCTACATATACACCCACACATAAACACACACCCACATACCTGCAGAGCCAAAGAACACACAATGGATTTAGGGTATTCCATTAATTAATAGCTGCTGTGTGTAAAAGAATCACGTATTACTCTCAGTGCACCACCACGTGTAAACTATATGTAAGCATACAGCGTCCTCCAGAACGATTGGCAGCCTTCAAAAAAATGAGCAAAGTGGTATGCAAAAAAGTTGTAATTATCCAAAATAAGAATGACAGGCAGCACAACCTTCACACTGACAAAAACTTTCATCCAGCGACATGAACAAAGATTTACTCCTTGCGTCGTCACCACTCAACATTTTTCAATCAAACACCGGATTCTGTCCTGACCTTGATTCCCCTTCTTTCCAGTGCATACCTCCACCTCTCCAGGTCTTCCTCCACCCACTCCCTGCTCTCACTACAGATCACAATGTCATAAACAAACATCATAGTCCAGGGAAACTCCTGGCTGACCTCATCTGTCAGCTTGTCCATCACCATAGCAAACAAGAAGGGGCTCAGAGCCGATACTTGGTGCAGTCCCACCTCCACCTTGAACCTTTTCGTCACTTTTATTGCACATTGTCTTTAGTGCTCTTTCTTGATATGAAACCATACTGCTGTTTACGTCACCCATGCTCTTGAAAATCAGCACCACTAAACTTTCCCTCCATTCTTCAGACATCTTCTCACTCTCCAAGAAAGTGTTACATCACACCCTCTCATTCTCAACAAAGCATGTCGGAAAAGGTTCCTGCTACTGATTCTGAAATGAATTAACCTTATATTAAAAGATCTCAGATCTATTATGTCATCATACATTTAGTTGTGCAGAATAATACGTGATTCAAGATTTGTAAGCACCGACATGGTCGGATTAAGATTTGAGCTACTTTTCAGAAGAAAGTTCATTTGATAATTTCCCAACTGTGGTTCGCTCATTTCTGAGCGAGCGTCAACCTTGGGATGACCTCGCTTACACCAACCACTATGTCGCAGGTTCATTTCTCATCAGTGTTGAGTTTGAGCCCACATGCAGTGATTCTGATGATTAGCCCCTGACACCATCTAATCTCCTGTTGTAGACTCATTTTGTGTTTTCTTACACCTCACCACCATACAACCTCAGGATGTCAAAGAAGTAAATAATGTGTCATATAAAGTTAGAGTAACATGCAACTGCTCAAAAAAAGAATAAGGGAACGCTTTATCATCAGAGCATAACACGGAGTCAGTTACACTTTTGGGATAAATGTGAATGTAATTTCCAAATGGGTTGAACTGTGTTTGTCACAGATTTGACGGTATCATCTATCATGTCAATCAGACATCTAAAGTCAAGCGTCCAGGTATGTGGAGGTGTCATTTGAGATGTCAAACTCAAACTCATGACAGGAGTTAATGGAGCTTCATAAACCCCAGGACAAGGCTGCTTTAAAACCACAGCGGAGCACCATTGAAAATATTTGGGCTGAAGGTTTTTAAAAATTTTTGTTTACAGAAAAGCACAAATTCTGGAAGCTATTGTTTAATCCAATAACTTTTCATCAGTTCCGTCTCCTGTCTCTTGTCCTGCACACGTCGGTTGTCTCCTTCCTTCAAATATATAAATATTACCTCTTCAGAAGAACAAAACACATTTTTCTGCTTCCACATCAAAGATCTATTTGATGTGTCTTTTTTTTTTCAGAAGCATTTCTCTCTGTGGATGGAAAGCAGCAGAGCGGTGTAACATTTGTGTAGGTGGGTGTGAGGCAGAATGCCAGAGATGTATGGTGGGTGTGAAGGGGCTTGCAGGTGGTGAGGTTGATCGCTGTGATGCAACGGAAAATCAGAGGCATTCCATTTTCATGGTGACGGTTCAAAGTGTCTCAGGAAATTCAATTTCAGACGTGATGAAGTGGACACCACGCAGGTGAACAGGAAAAAGGAGATTTGCTGTACGTGTCAGAGAGTAGAAAGATTGCACTCCATCATAGAAGAAGAAGAATTTTTATTAAGATTGTATTTATAGAGCTTACTTCATACAAAAGAAAGCGACACAATAGGATCAATACAAGTATAAAAACATACAATTTAAACAGGTGAAAAAGAATCTGTGGCTCAAAATAGGCAGAGGTCATTAAAGTTCACAGGGAATCTATTAAAAGTTGTATAAAAGACGGCAGCGACAAACCGGACAGTTAGTTCTTTTTTGGTCCGGGTTCGGATTAGTGCGGCAGTATTCTGGATGAGTTACAATTTTGACAGGAAGCCTCTGATTTTTGAAGATTGAAGAAAGATGATTTAGTAAGATTATTGATATGGTAATGAACGTTGAGGTCAGCTTCAATGATAACACAAAGGTTCCTTACGTTTGAGTTGTGAGAAGTTATTGTTCAACCAGGTCTTGATGTCATTAATGCAATTAATTAGTGTTTCCACAGGACATCTCCCGCTCTTTTCTGGAGAGAGGGAGATGTAAAAATGTGTGTCCTCTGCATAATTGTGATTATTTTGTGTTTCTATATGATTTTACCAAATGGAAGCATTAAACATTAAAACAGAGGTGGTCCTTAGATTGAGCCCTGTGGAACCCCAGAAGTCACAGCGACTCTGTCGGATGAAAAATTGTCGGTAGACTTCTTACAGGCCCTCTCACTACTCTTTTCTGCCTGTCCTTGCAGAACAATGAAGCCAAATAGCGTTGTTGTTTAAAATAGAACAACTTCACCATGTTTGTCTTTTGCTCTTTGTCAGAGCAGGCACTTAAGGTTTCTGTGTTTTTTATGCCCTTGCTGCTTTCCTGCTAATTGATCCCAACCCTTTCCAAGGATGCACTCGGGGTCACAAGGGCGGGCCACTTTCACAACAAATGTGCAATCATGTCAGCTTCTCAACGGCTAACTTTGGTTGTTGTTCATTCTATCTCCCAGAGGACAGAGTCTGGAATTCCCCTCTTCATTCTACTGTGTTTGGCCTTTGGAGCAAATCTACTTTGATAAAGCTTAACTGAGCTAAACTCGGCATATCTTTACTAAACTTGCTTCTTTTCAAATCTGCACACCCTCAGACTAACAGGCACCCACGATGACGCTACACACACACACACACACACACAAATATGATACTTTTTATTTCAATGCTGTTATTCAATCTTATCGGTTCCTTGAAACCCGAGACGACAAGACAACTGGAGGTCACACTGCCACACGAATCTCCTTATAACCTACTCTTCATCTTTTGGAATAAAAATAATGATACGAAGCAAAGGAACCGCTAACATCAAGCTCACTTCAAAGGCTGTGTCTTAAAACTGCTTCACAAGTTTGGGGTAGCTGGATTGATCCGGTTCATACTGCATGCGATTCTAAAATAAGAGACGGATGAGAAAATCTGAAGTCTCTTTTTGCGTAAAGGGGAAACTTAAATTCAAGTCAAAGCTCAAATAGGACTTCATCAGTTTCAGTTTCATTTGTGTTTGTCTCACACTCGAGTGTGTCGGCTCTTCAGACACATTTACCTAAAAATAAAACACACACATTTACCCCCTAGAAATGTTTAAGTCAAATAGCATCCATGTGAGCGCGGCCATGCCGACCCTGAACAGAATTAAAGGTACAGTCTGTATAATGTAGGGGTTTCACTTTAAATAAATGGAACATTATGTTTTCAGTGTATACTCAGCTGAAAAAATGTATATATATATATATATATATATATATATATATATATATTTAAATGTTTCATCACAAGACACCTTGATGAAGCTCAGAGCTTTTTATAGAATATTCTATGGCTGATGGTTAGCAAGACACAGGTGTCCCTGTTTTTTCTCAGCATGTTTGATTGAATGTCTCCAACATGGACAGAAGGGATGTTTGCTAAAAACTCCTCCTGAATGTCCAATTTCTTTCTGTCCAATCTTTCTGACTCTGGAAAAAGGCTGAGTTCATAATTATTGTCTGGATTCCCCTGATGGCTCAGGTGAACTTTCATTCCCTGACTGAGTTTATTCTATTGGCATTGCAGCTTGGGCTTTCTTCCATATCCGTGCGCCCACCCGTGTCATCCGTCGATGAACCCATGAACCGCTGTTGGCCAGACTAACACAGATCACATTCCCAGAGCTGCTGCTCCCATAACGGATTACAGCGGTTAGACTAGAGCTTTGCTTGACTCTCACAGACTGGCCTCTGAGCCAGGTCTGCCTGCTTTGCTGACTCCACTTTCACTTGTTGGACACCAGGAGCGGCGAGGCTCCTTGGCAGCGACTGATCCCAACGTCTCTGAACCCAGATGCCCTGCCGCTCCTCACACCCCTCAGAAGTTAAGGGCACTGATCAGGATCAGGATGTAAATGAGGCTCATAGATGAAGGCGTCACAACTTTCTCTTGGATTATTTTTTAAAAAGATTTTTCATCACAATGACCTTTGATCTCCCCCTGCAATTGAAACTCAGGTTCCATTGAGAGGAAGAATGAGGCTTTTGGAGAAGGCTTTTTGTACCTAGTGATTTACCCGTTCTCCGGCTCTGTGAAATCATAAGGCTTCAAGTCGCTTCACATTCTTTCTCATCGTTTATCACAAGCGCTGAATGTAAAAAACGATTTCAGCTGCCGGGTATAAATAACCGGATATTATCCCCACTGATGGGAGATGTATGCTAATGGCTGTAAGAGCGTCTCTGCCGTGATAAGTAGGCTCCTAAAAAAAAAGATATCAGCAGTTATGGCTCCCCTGCTGTATTTGTGTCCTCATTTGAAACGAGAGGCTTTGTGTGCTAAAAGAAGGAGCGGCATTCTGCTCGGATTCCTTCACAGTTTAATTTAGTGGGCAATGGAAATGTTCCAGATTCGCCGCGATGTAAAAGCGAGCGGCTTCTACATTACCTGCTGGAGAGCAATTGTTCTCCCACCAGTGGGAGGGAGGCGCTACCTCCTGAGCATCATTGTATGCAGACACGTCTGTCAGTTACACCGCTGACAGAAGAGAGGCAGACAGGTATATCAATTAGATTGTAGCAAACGCATGGGACTTATTTCACGCTTGAGGTGATGGAAACAGGAGCATCACATGGAGGCAGTTAAGGTGGAACTCTTTGTTTTTCTCAGTATGTCATGGACAAAGATCGGGCGAGTGACCTTTAACTGCAGCTGACTACCTGATAGGCTGCTGTGCATGTCTCAGTGAGCGTCACGTTCAACCAGGATGCCTCTGGTTTCTCCCAGGGAGAATGGCGCCCTTTGTCTCAGAGACCCCAGGGATACGGGTCATGTGAAGGGAGATTTAGGAGTTTGCGAGGTTGTAGGGGCGCTGTCCTGTTGACTAGGAGACCAAGCAATAAGTATCCATCCCTTGATCTCCAGTCCCGCCTGATGTTTAACTGAAGAAGCAATAGAGACCTGAGCAGGGGGGAATGAACGGTAGGCTTTCATTCAACCTTTTATCTGGACTCTCCCTCCATCTCCTTGGATGTTTCTGTGAGAGGCTGCTGTCTCCCCATGTCTGTCCATCACAATAAGCCTTTTGATTCCATAGCGACGGGGGGAAGAAAAGGAAGTGAGGAGGGGGACATAAAGTAACTTGAAAGGGGGAAAGATATTTGAAAAAGCACCTGTAATCTGTCTCACAGGCCGGTGAGAAAGAGAAAGGTGTGTGTTGTCTCATGGTTTTTGGTGTGTTACAAAGAGATAGGACAAACTCCCCTTCAGTTATGGAGGTTTGTGTGTGTGTGTGTGTGTGTGTGTGTGTGTGCGTGTGTAGGTGAACTCAGGCCTAAAACGGCCTTTATGACATCAAGGATAAGTCAATTAGAAAAGGATTAAGAGCCTGACGTCTGTGTATCTGAGCGAGCAGACGAGCAGCAGAGCCAACAGAGTGCATTCTGGGATCACTTTCCACAGGGACATTGAGTTGTTGTTTTTTTATATCAACGGCCAATATTGTGTCAAGCAAGCAGAGGCGTGATTAAAAAGGCATGTGCGTACTTTATTCTTTTGTTCAGTTGGAACACATTCTCCATATCATGGATGACACGTTCAAGTAACCTGACAATCTCATACACTTAAACACCATAAGCAAACTCGATTGGTCATAAACAGCTTGACGCATCATACTCTGGGTTTGCATTCAGTACTATATAAACTTTGCAATACATAAATAACAATAACTGTGCGTTTTTATATCAATATACACATTCAGTACATAAATACATGTGTACAATGACACAGCATAGAAATATAACTCGATGTCGTATGAAACAATGGAAAATATATGGATTCATTGATCATCGATCATCACAGCTAGTCTTACACAGATCTCTCAATAGAATACAGAACGAGTCCTCCTGAATAAATGAGTGGGAACTCAGTGGGGGGTGATTCACAGTCGATGACATTCAGTGCATCCGAGAGCCTGTAATACAAGCCATGAACACAGTCACATGAGATTATCTCACTGAACTTCACGGGTCAGAAATGGGAAATGTGGTGCCCGAGGTGAGTGTATCAATTGGGCAGGCGTGAGTGTTTTGGTGTGTGCAGCTTCACCTCATTGGCCAACATGGTGGAGCTCTTCCTAACCACCTTGCTCATCAAGACACGCAGCCTCATGCGAGTATTTGACGTGCATGAAAATAATGGCGTGGGCATTTTTAAGGGAAGTGAGGTTTTATGTGCTGTCTGTTACTGTGTTGCAGATTCCCTCCCAAAACCAAGTTGCCGCTCACTTCACCCACCAGCATATGAATCGTTGCTGTTGCATCGGCTCTTAAATCAGCATGCAGCTGTGCCCACCCATCCTCTCCCACACCAAATGCTGACTGAGCGGCTGTGTCGGGTTCACCTGACGGCCACGCTGGGTGATGAAGACGGAGGGAAGGACCAAACCGCTGACTCCTTTGACCGCTGGCTTTGAAATGGAGCTTGCTTTTGTGACTAACTTCTGCTATTAATAGCTCCATGCTGTTCAAATGCCCCACTCGAAGCAATACATCACGTGCCAGGTCACGGAGCAGACATCCGCCACTTACACTGACATTAGTGGAGACTAAATTAACTTGACATTGGACCAGTCTAAAGTGCATGAGGACATATGAGTGCTTGGTTGTGTGATTTTTATGAGGTTGCATAAAATCAAGGCATGACTACGGGGATCAGGTGTTGATTTTGAATTCAGCTGTGACTCTTGGTTACCGTCTATGTGGCACATTCATAATGCTGACACGAGAACCGCTACTGACGACACATGCATGAACGCCCTTACGGCACCTCTCGTAAGGCGTTCATCGGAACACCTTTGTCATTTGTGTTGTAAGGGGGCCAACACCGTTTGAGTCATGCCTGCGCTACAACGTGCTCAATAGTCTTAGCAACCATGCGATGAAGATGTGACAAACCAGGGTTCAGCTGAGGAGAGACAGGAAACTCAGTGTTCATGGTTTTTTTTACAGTGCAGCGTGAGATGACTCTAGTTGGGTTGGGACAATCCCAAGGCTGTGGCGATGGTGGCCACGAGGAAGGTGGAGCTGGCCAGGATCGCTGTGCCTCCTGATCGGTACACCTGACGGCCGTTCAGGGGCTGGACCGGCCTGAAGGTCTCCACCATCGCCTTCCCATCGTGGAACTCGAGATCGGAGAATGCCCGCAGCTGAGGTAACAGAGGATAAATACAAATAAACAAAGTAACAGTGAAAGAAATAGTCAAACTTAGATATTGTAATTTAATGCCAATCTATGCTTTTTACTCTTGTGCTTTTATCTAATATTTACTTTACTTTTTTAAGAATGAATGGAAAAACATGATAAATGTTGATATTTTCGGACTCCTATCCAGCTTGTAACCATTCGATGTTTATTAACCATTAGTCTCTATGAGACATTTACCCTTTAACCCTTTCATGTCCTCAAGGAAAAAAAGTACCGTGGAGAAAAATGTCTTTGCGTATTTTGTTTTTCTTTGGTGCATTTATACATTTAATATCTTAGATATTGTGAAACCAAATGTTTGGCCAAGCATGTTTTTGTAAAAAGGAAATCCGAAATTTTGTATGTCATGGAAAATAGTAGATTTAAATTCGACTAGCTCAACCTGGTGGAAAAAAGCCTGTGGCGTTCCCCAGGGCTCCATCATTGGTCCCTTACTCTTTAGAATATACTTGCTGCCACTGGCTCATATTATTAGCCGGTTCAGTTTTTCTAAATCAAATACAGACTCAAAATGTGCTCAACCAAACAGTTAAGTAGGACATTAAAGCGTTAAATCATCTTATGGTTTCATTTAAAAAGCTAAAAATTATAATAAATATGTCATACAACATGATATATTGAAATTGAACAGAAGACAGTTTTCAATCTAGTGAATATTAATTTGTCCCATACCGAAGAAGAGTTTTTCATTTCCGTCTTTTAATAAAGATATCGGAAAGGGTACCTTGTAATGTAAAGACAGATGTTGTGTTTGTGAACAGAGTGACATCATATTTTCTGCTGTTTTATCCTGACCTGATCGATGCTCAGAGGGATGGGACTCTCGAAAAGAGTCCAAATCACGGCCTCGGTGCAGCCTGGGGTGGTCAACGAACCCTTGTATCTGTAGTAGGACGTCAGATTGTGCTCAGGGGGGATAAGTTGTGCCAGCGAGATGGGAGAGAGAGAAATGTTGCCATCTGGAAGCAGGAAAAACAATGGATGAAATGTTAGCAAAGCTGCTGAGTGACCCCATTTTTGGTTGGTTGTACTGAACTTGATTACTGACTTGAAGATTTGATGCTTCGCAGAGCCTTGACGATGGGGTCGTACTTTTTGTTCACACTATTGGACTTCTGAAAATAGAAATAGACAATATGAAGCACTTGAGGTCTGTCCTATAATAGCAACGGGAATCAAATGGTTACCTCGTAGAAAAACCCGAGGACTGCAACTCCCTGCGAGTCTGATAGTGCTGTGGTCAGGTCGGTGTACTGCTGCTTCATGTGGACTATGTGCAGCTGGAAGGAAAGAACAATGACGTTAGAAACATTTTGTAGGCAGGTCTTACAAAAAGAATCACAATTTATACGTTGTTGCATCGTTTGTGTAAATCTTTAAGCACATACCTGAGATATCAAGGTAATAAGGGTTTTATAAGGAGCGTCCCTTAAGGGTTTCATGTAACATGTGAAGTGTGAAGCGTCAGAAGTGAACAAAAGTGATATGGTAGGTTTCTCATTATCACAAAATCAAATAATTGATTCCCTGACAAATCTGGGTATCCTAAGTGTGATGCCACATTTCTCTGTGCAGCAGAGCAGCAGAGCAGCAGAGCAGCAGAGCAGCAGAGCAGCAGAGCAGCAGAGCAGCAGAGCAGCAGAGCAGCAGAGCTCAGTGTTTGAAAGGACATGAGCGACCGAGTCACACCTTCATTAACATGAACACAGGAGTAGTGGTTTATTTTTAGTCCAGCCTTCATGCACCATCCTGCTGCTGGAATCATTCGCCGGGCCAACAGATCTGGTGCAGGAACTATGGCTGTGCCCAATAAATGGATTGTTTATCAGTGTAAACGACATTATATATTAATAAGGTGATAATAAATACCCTGGAAAAATGTTAATTGTTTTATTGTATATTCTGTTTTTTAAAGTTCTGATGGCAAAGCGGAAAGTAATTCATTGTTTGTTTTTATGTACGTATGTATGTATGTATGTATGTTTCTATGTATGTATGTATGTATGTATGTTTCTATGTATGTATGTATGTATGTGTGTATGTATGTTTCTATGTATGTATGTATGTATGTGTGTATGTATGTTTCTATGTATGTATGTATGTATGCATGTATGCATGTGTGTATGCTTCTATGTATGTATGCATGTATGCATGTGTGTATGTTTCTATGTATGTATGTATGTATGCATGTATGCATGTGTGTATGTTTCTATGTATGTATGTATGTATGCATGTATGTTTTTATCTATGTATTTATGTATGTGTGTATGTTTATATGTTTATATGTATGTATGTATGTTTATATGTATGTATGTATGTATGTATGTGTGTATGTATGTGTGTATGTTTCTATGTATGTATGTATGTATGCATGTATGCATGTGTGTATGTATGTATGTATGTATGTATGCATGTATGCATGTATGCATGTGTGTATGTTTCTATGTATGTTTGTTCTATGTATGTATGTATGTTTCTATCTATGTATATATGTATGTATGTATGTTTCTATGTATGTATGTATGTATGTATGTATGTATGTTTCTATCTATGTATATATGTATGTGTGTATGTTTCTATGTATGTATGTATGTATGTATGTATGCATGTATGTATGTATGTTTCTATGTATCTATGTATGTATGTATGCATGTGTCTATGTATGTATGTGCTTTTCTATGTATGTATGTATGCCTGGTGTATGTTTCTATGTATGTATGTATGTATGTATGCATGTGTGTATGTTTCTATGTATGTATGTATGTATGTATGTATATTTCTATGTATGTATGTTTCTATGTATGTATGTGTGTATGTTTCTATGTATGTATGTTTCTATGTATGTATGTGTGTATGTTTCTATGTATGTATGTATGTATGTATGTGTTTTTCTATGTATGTATGTATGTATGTGTGTATGTTTCTATGTATGTATGTATGTATGTATGTATGTTTCTATGTATCTATGTATGTATGTATGTATCTTTGACTCGCTAAGATTACTATGAATGAATGAATGCCATTTTAGGCAATCTGTGATAAACACTTTTTAGTTCTTGTAAAAACATGAATATTTTTACAAGAACTATGATGAATTTCAAAAGTACATCAAAATCCACAAATCCGTTATCCTTCGCCTCCTGTCAGCCTGTGTCAGCAGACAGACTGCAGGCTGTTTGCGTTATGTCTGGTGACTTTGAAGTACCTCCATAGGATACTGCTCCCCATCGATGGTGTGTTCAGAACCGGGCCCTCCGTTGTTGCCCCAGTGCAGGTGGAACTGCACAGCCTTGTAGCTTGCAGGCAGGCCTCCACCTGAGACGGTGCTCATGTGAGGAACCCCAACCTGAACTGTGAGGGACACACAAAGAGCGTCAAGAGGTCACAAAGCTTCAGCGCGCTCATGGATACGATTTCAAAAAGGAAGAATATCCTCACCGGAGTGTCCGTTATTCTTGATGGTGCCTCCGAAGATCTGCTGGTAGTTGTAGAACTGGAAAGGAGTCAGCTGCTCAAGTTTCATGGTTTTTCTGGTGACGATGTTGATGGGTGACTGGAATCTTCCTTCGCAGTTTCTGTTGACTTGGTTCCACTTTTCTGGTACTACAAGAGGAAGGCTTGAGTTAAACGCGTCGGACTGATGGTTTCCTGTTCGTCAGCATCGAGGTGTCGCCTCTTAGATCATTTTTGCAGCTGACAGTGACTAAAAGTCTTTTATTGCTTTCGGATCCCACTAATTCATCCACTTATTGCAAATGTTTCATCATCACCTTTGAATACAGGTTTGATCTTCCAATTATTTGATTGACAGGTGAATCCCTGCGCACATATATTTTTTTATAATATTCAAGTCTCACTAAAACTTTTGGGTCCATCAGAGTTAAAAAAACAAATTTGGATTGTTTAACAACTAGAGTGGAGATATAGAGATACGATTCAACAGAAAATCACTTATGAACACAGTTCTACAACATTTATGAAGGTTGCCTCTATGTAACAAAGAAATAATTATGATAATCTATAACTAATATACAGGATTTTCTCTGATTATGTTTACTTACGGTTATTCAAGCCTAGCAATCTTTGTTTAATTTGCATTAAATACAAATAAATCGCTTTTCACAAACGTATTCCTGTATTTTCTTTGATTTTATATTAATTTGTTATATTGATTCTTTAGTTTGAGATTCATTGTCGCACTTTACTCCTGTCATTTATGTGGCATTTTTTGAAGCACATGTAACTCACTTTTATGGACTTATGGACACTTTTATGGACTTATGGACACTTTTATGGTATTATGGACTATACACATGTCTAAAAAAAAAGAAAGTGAAGCGGTTTCTACAGGAAAAAGTTAATATATTCAACACTATTCAACATACTTAAAGCAACACCCCCTTTTTTTTCTCCCTCATTGAGAAATCTAGTATAAATGGATATATTAGTATCTCTAATATATCAAATTTAAACATTTTTCCATTTCAATCCTTCCACACGGTGGAAGATCAAACATTGATGGTAGGAATGAGAATAAAAACCTACCATTGCACTGCTGCTCACAGCTGAACTGGGATTGATAGCACCATTCTGAAACATAGAGGGGGAAACTCTGCTGTTGAGACAAGGCTTTTATTGACCCGGAGGTTTGAACACAACAGTACATGATGGCGGTCCCCTCCCTGCATTCTTCCCCTCTGGATCTATTGTGAGAGCAGAATGGGATGTTTCTTTTATTCGCACGCTGACAATTGTTCAACTCTATTTAACACTCTTTTGTTAATAGTTTATATTTTCTCCCGTACTGCAAACAGTGAATTGTTCTCCTATTAGTTAAAGTCAGCTGTTATTCCCGGCCACAGAAAAAAAAGCTCCGACCCGCAGAAATGATCTCCCTTTTCACTAAAAAGCTGCCGTTTGTGCTTTATCTTTCCGTGCTATCAGAACAAACACGGCCAATCTTCTGGCATCAGCGAGGTCCCATTCTCACATGTTTGTCTGAGGGTTTATTAATATTTCACAATCGCTTTGCATGTTTTCCACCCCTTGCTTGAAGACAAATATCTGCAGCTATCTCACAAATCAAATATTTATGAAAATACACAGCAGGGTCTCAAACTCTCTCTTGACAAATCTGAAGTGAGGATTTATCCTGATGGTTGTGAAGGAAGTCTCTGCTTTTTTATTCGCCACATACCTTTTCCTGCCACTCTTGCATGATAATGGGTCCCAAAAATAAACTGAGCAGGTATTTCGGAGGGGGTTCTGCTATTATTTGGTGCCAGAAAGAAAGGAGATGCTTCTTTCTTTGATTTGATAAAAAAAAAAAAACCTTTTTCCTTTTTTTTTTTTTAGATTTGCAATCGTGTGAATGGAGCACTGCAGAAAAAAACAATGTAATGACAGAGATTTTTAATTACTTTTTGAGCTTGGTCTACATCTGGAAGGAATTTAATGATTATACTTGAAATCTAATCTCTTGCCTCACCTTTTGTTGCTACATGGTCTGACAGTATTTATGGTAGCTAGGAAAAAGCCTCACTTTCAATACTTACAAATCTGCACCAAGGCTGCAATTAAAATCAGTTTCACACAAGCATGGCCGAGGGAAACGCACAAGATGGAGAAAATACATAAAATAACTGTTACTGGTCATGACCAGAAAACAAGACAATAACAGATTAACAACAATATTTCTCGGATTTATAATGTTTTTTCATATTTTCGCCGTAAGTAGCTGTGGAAAGTAATAAAGCACATTCATTCAGGTACTCTACTTAAAGATCCAAGGTCCTTTTTCTTGATTAATTCCATTTTTTACCTCTTTGTGCTGTAATACTGTATATTATTGTAGCGCCTATCCATCTGCCTTTATGTGACATCAACACCTTTTACATAACCAATATTTCACACATAAAACACATTAGATTATATAATAATTGTTATGTATTCAACCAAATGGCAGTATTACAAGAAAAAGTAGTTCAAATAGTTTAACCTCCAACAAAAAGGGAAGAATAAGGAATATGACCCTTTTATTCATTTATGACTACTTTATTAAAATAATAATGTTGTATACGACTTTTGCTTAAATGAGTATTAAGACACCGAGGAATTTGATATTTCCTTCGTCATGGTCTGTCTGTGTGTAGAAACATCTATTTTTATGGCTCAGACACACCTGCTTTCATCTCAGCCAATCAGATTTCTGTCCGCATGAGGCTCGACCAATCAGCGCGCGGTCTCCGACACCGAGCAAATGAACATTATGAATGGGCTTCAGGGGATGTGAGAGCTCTGCCATGAGAGCTAAAAGTGAGGAAAACACGACAGAGGACATTGAAATAACTGAAATAGGTCACGTCGACCAGATAATAAAAACAAGCACGATTTAAGCGATCTTTTCGCGCCATTACCTTCAGCGCGCCAGCGATAAACTTTTAATATAATCATAACGACCCTGAAGCGGATAAGCAGCTACGGATAATGAATGAATGAATAACGCAAGGTGGAATTAAGACTTTGCCATTTTGCAACAAATCCTTGCACTCATCCGTGCGCCGAACCGGCGATCCAACACCATGGATTCAGAACCCACAACAAAGTGATGACTGGTTGAGGATGATTATTATGTTTGGGTGACATATTCACTCGTAGGTGTTTGTCTCGTACAGACAGAACTGGACATGAGACCAGTAGCAGCGGAATCCTCCTCAGCAAGGAATCAATAAGTGCAATAAACCTCAGACAGTATCCAAGTAGTTCATCGAAAAATATCAATGATACTAAAATTCTTATATTCATGTAACAGGAACAATAGATAGTGACCCAACTATAACTTTTGTTTGAATATTTCCCAGCTTTTTGAAAAAAATCTAAATCTGTCGGTGACGATATATCTGTCTTCATATTTAAAAAAAAAAACAACTGCAACATTTGCGAGGCAAATTATTATTACTATTATTATCCTCTAATCTATTCATACTCATATGTTGGCTTTTAATTGTTCTCCAAAAAATTGTAGAAAATAATCAAATAGAGAACAAAGCCGTAAACGGTCTCATTAAATGCATTAGGAATGCAAAAGAAGACATGACGGAGCGGAACTCGAGCCTATTTGCTGACTAATGATTAATGGCGCACTAAAAGAGCGCAACCACGTAACGTCGGGGGTAAAACCGGATCGTTTCAGAAACCCGGAGGGTCTCTGGAAGGAAGGCGCTGCTGTGAATTTACAGACATTAGAGACGCGCATCTTGACGCGCGTCTCTGCGGCAGGCAGGATTCATCGTCTGTTATTGGCCGGGTAGAGATGTGAGCAGGTGCACAAGAGGGAGAGGGAGAGGGAGAGCGAGGTTCCCCAAACCAGAGAGTCGCTGAGGGAGTTTGATGCAGGATCAGAACCCGGTCCTGCCCTTGAACATGGGGCTCAGAGGAGAAAATGCAAGTTGTGGATCAGCATGACGCGGACACATGGAGTAACTCTGGCTGCTACATCAGTGTGACGGACCGGGCAGGTGTGAGTGTGTGAGTGTGTGTGTGTGTGTGGATGCGCGCGCGGAGGTTGCGTCACTTAGGCAGTATTGGTGTCTTTCATCAGACTTCCGTCTGAAATTCTTAGAATTAATCAACTTCCTGATAGAATAAAGTGAGTTGCTTCGTTGGAAAGACTCTGACTACAAACCCATGTCATGTAATTAATGCAGTATTGTTGCTGGGAAATTAGACACACACGTTATTTCACATACTCATAATCGAGCAACTGCGTTTTGGATCAGAAACATTTATAAATATAAGAGCTGAATAGCAGATCGCATCTGAGTTGATCAAAAAGAAGGTGAAGCCTGAATGAATCGACGCGTTTCACATCCAGGGATAAGATCCGACTCACCTCCTGCTCCTGTGCAGATGGTCCAGAAGGATGCCAGGAGAGCGACCAGAATCAACTGCTGCATTCTGGAGCGTCACGGACTCGACGGAGGGAAGAAAAGACGGTGACTGTTTTTTTTCCAATGTGATCACATTCTTGCAGGGGGTCTCATACTTATCTATCACCATACCCCCCGGCAGGAAAGAAAGGGTGGCCCCTCCCCCTTCGGGCATCCTCTAATAAAAGTCTCCACTAATAGGGGCACCGGTTTATCTGTGGGCTCCCGGTGCGCAAGAGGCACTTCTAACTCAAGCACCGCTTTTGTTTCGGAGGTGATGGTGAAACATTCCCGGGTGATTTGACTTCTTTTTGCGGCTCTGCGGGAAATCAACTGACATTAATCATCAATGGAGCCCACTCACTGCTCCACAGGTAACGCGGAGTGGCCCCCACAGGATCAGCTGAGAGGAGCGTCAGTGTTATTCACCTGCATGCCTTCCCACGTGACCCTGTTCAATTCAACTTATTGTATTTCACATTCCGTTCCAGGTCGTTGTTTGTAGGTTATATGATTTTTTTTTTGAACTGAGTCAAAGTTTCAAGTTCAAATCTTTAGATTTAATTCTGTATTCAATTATTGTAGAGGACGTATTTTAAATGTTTTAAAGTATAGTATGAAATGCTGTAATTAGGTAATTAGGTGTTACTATATTAACTAAATCTACTCATAGCATTCAATAGTTAAGATTTATGCAGACATGCTCCTGTTGTATTATGGGATTGATTTATTGGCTTATTATTATTGGTATCCTAATTTAATGCAGTGCTATAGCTGGTTTATGAAGGGCGGTTAATGAATATTATTTTATACACCGATTACATTTTAATCTTCTGGAATTTGCATTTTGGGTCAATCAGAGAGAAGACATCTCTCAATTCTCTGTTTGTCTGGAACTTAACTGTAGAATTGACAATAAAGAATCTTGACCGGATAAAAAGTATAAAGATGCATAAAGTAGAAAAATACATGAACGAGTAGCTAAAAACTGTCATTTTCCACACGTGTGTTTTACATTTATGTCACTAACATTCAGAATTGTGATATAATTTTATTAACGATAAGATTTGTTGGTATTAAAACTAAAATTCTTTCCTATAAGTTTTTTAAAAACCTTCCTTTTCCCTGAGATCAATACGATAAGAATAAAAAAAAAGAGCCAGGGGAAATCTTTTATCTCACAGACCGGGGTCACCTTGTCCAGTATAGCAGTCCAATTTTTTTTTTTTTTTGCAAAACATCAACATCTCAGTCTTCAAGTTTCCTCAGAAATGTAACAGCTGTCACTTTTTTTTAACTTTTCACTGTAAACCTATAACAACGGGTGTCGGAATTATTGATCAGGCTGGGAGGACAGTAAGGGACACTGAAGAACCTCCTGGAAACGTAAATTAGCTTGCATTGCTGTTGTTCAAGACCTTTGCCAGAGAGGGAGGCATGAATGATGGAAGGTGTGTGTGTGTGTGTGTGTGTGCCCATATAGTGTCTCTATAAAAAATAACTGAGAAATCCTGCAAACATCTCTAATCCACTGCTCTGCCTGATGAAAAAGCTCCATCTGGTGGATCACTGGGAAGAAGCATCCGTGTTTCTTTTTGTCCATTAAAGGGTTTCCAGTGCTACTAGAAGTTATCAGATTCTGTACTGAGGGTCTCTCAGCTCAGAATTCAGTTTTGCTGGCTTTTGGGTTTTAATGCAAAGAATGACGAATATCTAATTTGACGAAAGAGGATGTTTTTTTTTTCTTCCTTCCCCAGCTTGAGTCTCTTAAACCTGACTTTGAACCTGATTCTATGACATCATAGCTTTCTTTGGAAGTTATGAAACTTTCCTACGTGTGATGTCGAGGATTTTAACTTAAAGTACACAAACTACAGAAAATACACGTCTGGAGGAGACTTCTTGTTTCCAGCGGTTAAACAATATTTGGAAATGCATACTTTGTAAATGATTTAATGAGAAAGGCAGGAAGGATTTAAATATGAAGAATTAGAATAAGTTAGACCTTTTGGTGTCCTGTTCAACTATTGGTGGAGCACTTTTGAAAAAGGGATTGCCACAGGACTGAACCCGTTTATAATATGACCCAGTGGAAACACATACCTCATATGCTAAAGAGTAAGGGGCCGAGGGTGGAGCACTGGGGACACCACAGGTTAAAGGGGCTACTGAGATAATCAGATTAGATGAGTAGGATTTCTTTGTCATCTTAAAGCATGTGAGAGCAGAATTATGTAACTAAATACACCAAATAAACGTCAATCAAGGGTCAAATAATTTTATAAAAACGTGCTTTACCTACAGGTTGAGCTCTTCTAATTAAAACTGACCGCTTTCCATGAAATACAAATTTCAGCATGAATTAGGTCTTTTTTTTTTCACCGTTTAAAATTACCCTTAAAAATGGTTATTTTATAGTTAATTTTGTGTCTAAGATATGAAATTAATAAATGTCCAAAATGAAAAGGCAAGTATATGATTTTCCCATAGTTTTTTGTTCTTGTGGAGGACATTAAAGGGTTATTCAGTGAATTTCTACATGTAATCCATTCCCAAGTATAGGTTCCTTAAGGAAAGAGGTTCCAGGTGCGTTCATGGTCAATAAGCCGTGTGATGATTTTTCTGAAAAGGATTTTTAGACTCTTCAACTACGGAAACGCTACTGAGGAGGAAAAAAACCTGAGTGCAGCTTCTTAGAAAAAAGCATTTAAAAAAACCTAAGTGTCCTATTGATGAGGAGAAGGTCTGTCTGCTGTAGTTTAGAAACATGCATCTGTGAAAAAAGAGCCGTCCAGAGTCCAGGTGCATCAAACCGCATAACTCAGTGAGACATTTCTAAAAGGGCATGTAACATTTGAACCGTTCCTGAAACACGATCAATGCTTGCGATTGATTGACAGCTAATATGTAACAAAGTGACTGATACCTTCAATGGGAGGATGAGATGTTCTCTTACAGCTGAGATCGCTGCTAAAATGAAAGTTATTCCTACACTTTTGTTAATATTTTCACAGGCAGGTTTGAATTTAACTAGATTCAAAGAAATTAAGTTAAATACATAAAAGTACTGCAGGATTTAGTGAATGAACAGATTGTTTATTATCCAGCATCACGTTTCACTCCGTTTGATTCTTAATAGAACATCCCATCTCCGCCGTTGGGCTCAGGTTGATCTTTTGACACTTCTGTTTGTTACTCATTGCTAATTTTTATTTTTTTTAAATCTGTCAACAGTAGTCTGTTTCTCTTCCACATCCCTTTTAAGTATTATACCAGTACGCTTGTTGATTCACTTGCCCACAGTGATATTGAAGCCTCCACACTTTGGTTTGTGGGGTTAGATAATATCCAGATGTCACATCTGGATTAACCCGAGAGTTTACAGGTAAAGAAGGAAACGTGAAAACCTATCATTGATATAATCTTTATTTTAACCCATGGCATTTAACTCTTACAGTGTATTTCTTTACAACAAATATTCATCAAGTGACCGGTGTCAGCCACCACTATGGATCAGAGAGCTATGTACGTTACACTTCTGGATTCCTCTTACAGATTCTGAGCTCATGGACACTGAGTTAATGAGTCCCAAATGATTAGACATTGGATAACCACCAGTTAACTAACTCACTGACATCCAATCATCCATTGAACTAGTTAGGCGTGTTATCAAACGGAACCATCTGTTAATCTTTAGTTGTTTCAGTGTAATCAAGCAGCTAATAATCTGTACCGTTGAAACTTTCCATTTGATGGCCAATTAGAAATCTGTTGCCATATGTGAAAAAGAAAGAGGCTTTAAAAATAGACAAAACAAAATATGGCACTATTGTCTCAACGAACAACCAGTAGACACGACACATTTTAAAAAGGGACTGTGACCAAACACCCCTCAACAGAAAAATAAACCGGCAGCACTGTTCAGTCATCTTAAGCAGTCAGCTAGCAATCTGAGGAGGAGGAGTCACCAGTCAGACTGACATCCTGCTTGATGAGCACCGGGAGCCAGTCTCTCAGACATCCCCTCCTTCACCTCGTGGAACACCCAAAGGACCTTCAAATGGCATTTTTCCTACACCAGAAGAAGACATGGTAGTAATCGGCTCTCTCTCTCTCAACCTTACTGTGACCTCCTCCTCTTCACACATCAGGCACACGTCCCACAAAGTACATGCAGCACTGCACCGATCCGTCCACTCCCACAGATCTCAGAAGGTCTCAGCATGGCTATACGGCAGAAAAGCATTGATAA
This sequence comes from Lophius piscatorius, assembly GCA_009660295.1. Lineage (NCBI taxonomy): Eukaryota > Metazoa > Chordata > Actinopteri > Lophiiformes > Lophiidae > Lophius > Lophius piscatorius. Next base: position 173,301 of record VRLP01000601.1, on the reverse strand, counting down.
AGACAGAACCACATAGACTGTGCATATACATCATTTTGAAAACACATCGGAACAATGATCACATGTACGACCCACCGAATGCACCTGAACAAAGTCAATCCAGTTATCCTTCACATATTACATTCAGGCTCCAAAAACAGATGCGATGACAAAGTAAACAGCAGATTTCTCCCTTTTGCTCAAGTTTGGTCTCAGATTCCCTCGAAACGACAACAGCTAGTAGTGCACAAAATAAGAATACAAAATTAGACTTTTAAATACTGTAGCAGCAATTCTTCTCTTTAAATTCAAAAGCCTCCAGTAGTACAGGTAAAGGCTTTTAAGTCCCCGGCGTAGGGAAGGGTGAGCGATTGTCCTCTGAAGTGCCAGACGGTGCCTGTAGGGAGGGTGAGTGCGGGCTGTCAGAGGAGGGAGCGGGGTGGACAGGTTGGAGATAAGTCTCAGACAGGGCACCAACTGAGGACTGAGCCACCAGGTGGCAGGCAGACACTGCAGCTCTCACAGAAAGTCTTTGACCAGAAGAGGTTTGTTTTGTTGCAAAACCTCCTTTGCCAACACTTCTGTCTCAGACTTTGACTTCCTCCACCTTTCATACAGTCTCACAGTGCATCTCCCCTCCAGACAGAGCGTCCCAAAGAGCAACAACTCCTCATCTCCCCCTCCCTGCAGACAAAACCCCAGCGTGATGGGGTCACTATGGTGCTCATCAGTTAAAAATGAGCAGGACAGAGCTGAGGCGGGCCATGCTACACAACGCTTCACTCAGCTAGAGGCTGTGGCGATGGCCTTCTTCAGCTGCTGGCTGCGGATCTCGCGGGTGCGAGACTCCAGGAGCAGGTCAAAGCAGGTGTTGCACACCAGCACTGGGTCGTACAGCTGCTGGTCTGGAATGGGCAGCTTCAGATGACAGCAGTCTTTACAGAACACATTACCACAATTCCTGAGGATAGAGACACAGTGAAGTTAGGATAGCAGCTCTTATACCTGCATTTAAACTGAACTATGTACTATAAACTAAACAGATATGAGGTCAGAACCACAGGTACAGGAATAAACTATAAAACAACTTCACCGGGGAATAAGTATTTCTCCAGCATGAAGGAATTGACTAGGAGTAAGAATGAGATCCGGGAATAGCTTCTAAAGCATTTTAAATATGGTTCTTAAAATTATGGGATGGTACATTTACAGAACTGAGGGCTATTTATTATATTCGCTTTTAATAAGCATTTAGTTACAAAATCTTTTATTCTTACTGTCTTTTACATACTTGATCTACAACCTTTTTTTATATTAAAAAGCTTTTTGAACTACAACTTTTGCCAAAAAATAAACGAATTTAAAAAAATCCCATAATAAATGTCAATAAAATTATAAGTATTATTATGGAAGCTTTATGCCTGAATGTTGGTTTCTTTCATATAAGCCCAGTATGTTTGAGGCAGTCTTAATGTCATCCAGCTCCATTCTAATATTTAGAGCTCTTCCATCACAACACACTCAGAAACTCAACCTTTTTTTCCCTCCCTGACCAGTGATGGTGACGAAGACGACTGGACCAAATGTTCCTGCTCTCAACTAAATGAGACACTAAACTAATAACATATTGCACAACTGATCGTCTCTAACGCGGGCTTTTCATTCCTTTTATCTACTACTATGGAAGAGTTAGCGACAGGGACTGTTAGTACATGTTGTCCGTCTCCTGTACTTTGAGAGTGGCGCCCCTGTCTGTTGATTTAAGTAGCGTTGATTATAAATAACTCTCGCTAACAAGGAGCCTTTAATTCTGAAACCATGGGCAAAGCTCTATCTGTGTTTGAACTGCATTCTGCCACTAGAGGAAACATTGCGCTCCAAAAAAAAGACAAAACCAAAAAAAACAATGCCAGGAGTTTAAACAGAAAGTCAGCTTTCATGAATAAATATTCATTTGACCAGATGGTTTTTATTTGTAAATACACAAAATCGGCTGATCTTTAATCTGATCATTAGTGAGCTAAAACGGAAGAGAATACAAAGCAAGACACTGCAGAATTAGATTTTTAAGTCAAAGCTGAACAGATGAATCCTCCTGCTGGAGTTTGTGTGCTGAGCTGAGATAACTGGCCATAGTTTTATATTTAGTGGACAGACAATGAAGACTGATACGATAATCAGGGGTATCCATATAAGACAACTAATTAATACACTAGTATAACCATGGCTGAGAGTAAGATTCAAAAAAGCAAACCAAGCTGGGCAAAGCCACAGTCGTCACTCCTTGCCCGGTTTCTGTTAGAAAGAAAAAAATATGGATGTTTTGTCACCTACACTCCGTTTATAAACCTAAGGTTGAAACCGTTTTAAGACTAAAGTGATCTTTTCTGTCCTGGCAGTGTGTGCAGGGAGTTCATTTAGAAAGCGACAAAATTTAATCATCATTACCATCATTGTTTTTTTTTTGTAATTATAGCAATATACATACCTGCATCAAAGTCTAAAATTATCTTAAAGTGACGACCTGTCGGTCTGAAAGGACGGGACATGTTTAGTCATTTTTTATTATAGTGGCCACTTATAAGCAACAGCCATGACCAAGAGGCTTCAGCCAAAACACCTCAAAACGACACTCCTGATGAAGAAAGGTAACGATGAGGTAGGGAACCTAAATGCCTCACGATCCCTCAGATATTCTTATTATTATGTGAAAATAATCGGCCAACATCCTCAGATATTCTAAAATCTATGAAGATGTTGGCCCAGATTAGACATGTTCCATTTCCAATACACACGAGACTTTGTAAAATCAATCTTTTTTTAGAAGAAGCTAGTGTCAACCTGAAGAGTACGAATTCAATGGTACGGTATCACTCGAGTGTCTTTCACCTTTTCATTCAAGAGTAAAGAGTAAGTGTGTTTATGAATGTAAGAGAACCACAGTGAAGCCCCACCTGCAGTGGTGACGTCTCTTGGCTATCCAGAACTCACAGTCACAGTTGAAACAATGGGAGGCCATGTGATCGGGCACCCACCTCGTGACCTACACACACACACAAACATCTATGTCAGACCAGTGTGAAGTAATAAGTATTAAAGGTGCTCTGGACATGCAGGAGGAGGGAGGATGGCGAGGATGGTGAGGGGAGTGAGGAACTGAAGGAAATTGAGGATGTGGATATAAATATATTAGAAGATACAGCCCTAAAGGATGCTGACCTCTGTGTCCCTGCGCTCCACTCGGTCCCAGCTGCCCTCAGACAGACGGTCCTCACTGTGGGTCGACAGAGAATCCTCCTCGTTGCTGTTGTCTGACTCACGCAGGCAAGTCTGATCAGTGAAAAAAAGGTTAAAGATACTGTAAATATTTACTTTTGATCATTCTCAGGAAGTGCTCTCTCCTCTCTTAGCTCTAACGCTGGAGGCAAAATCTTTTAGCGTCGTGCCGTCTCATCAATATCACTGAAAAGTTACTCACAATGTCATCCTCATAGTCGACGTCTGGCTCGGAGGGAGGGTTGCTGTACTGCTTGCTCTCCAGCCTCATTTGCAGTTGTCGAACCTGCAGCCTCAGTACCTCCACCTCCTGCTTATAGCCTGCCTCTATCTGGCGCAGTCTCTGCTGCACTGCATCCATGGGCACTGGCAGCCCGTCGTCATCGAGGTAAGCCGGGGCCTGGGTGGGGGGAGTTGAGCAGGAAGCGGTGGCTAAGGAGTAAGAAACGGGCAGGAGCTGGTGACCTGCCATGGAGTGGTTGTTGAGAGCAGTGGCAGCATGCCCGTACAGGCCGGTGTGACCTACGGTCCTGTTAGCAGACAGCCATCCAGGCTGCACGGTGTTTCCGGGGCAACAAAGAGCATCTCTGCGGCAGCACTGCACCCCGTTGGCGCCGGCAAAGCCCTGGGAGCGGAGGAGCTTACTGGCATGTCGACGGCTTTGGTAAGTTTTTGGCTGTAAGGACCGGCCAACAGAAGAACTGGCACCACTGCAGGCAGACTGGACCAGTCCATGGACACTGTCCCACTGGGAGCCGAGCAGGGACAGGTCGGAAAGCTGGCTCTGCGAGAACAGATGGCGAGCTGCTACCTGGGTACCGTCGACAGGAACTGCTGATACCCGATCTCTTCCCGTCTCCAATTCTATCCTCATGTGCTCTTCCTGGAGTTGGACCTCGGGCTTTAACTCAAGAGTCTCTTCATTCATAACATAATTCTGGGTGAGATCCCTGGTCACTGCAGGAGTATGGGCAGTGGGAGGTCCTACCTCCCCTGTCAGAGTCTCAGTAGAGTCCTCCATGGGAAGGAGTTGGGTTAGCTGCTTAGGAGCACACAGGTCTGCAGCTTCTTGGAGGCAATTTGCCTGGTTGTCGCTGTTTAACAGTGAGGCGGGGGTGGTGAATGCAGGCTGTGTGCTGTTGCATGGAAGAGGCAAGCATGGCTCAGATTTAGGAGTGGGTGAGGTGGTGCCGTCAGCAGTCCTATACGGGCTCTCAGAATCCAGCAGAAAAGGCAGAAGAGGAGAGTTAGTGATCTGAGGCAAAGCCTGTTGGAGGACAGGAGTGGGGAGGGGAGTGTGACTGAGTGCAACATCCTTGGTGAGAGAGACAAGGGGAAGGGGCAAAGAAGGAAGAGGCTGTGTGGTGAGACAGGGTTCCTCCAGTGCGTCTCCACAGCTCTCTACACCTGGGTCGTCCTCTGGGGTCTTGGCAAGACTCGGGTGAAGTTCTTCCTCACGTCCATCCAGTTCAGTGTCAGGTATGACCTCATGAGAGATCTCTGCAAGGGTTTCTCCTGTGGCTAGCGAGGGCTCCGGGGCAGCGCGACCTTCGTGGCAGTGCTTATTGAGATTGGGGTCACTAGAAGTCCGTGTTAGCGGGACCCCATTCTCAAAAGCTGACTGCAAGTTTTCCATAGAGCGGGTCTTGGGAAGTCTGGAAATCAGATATACAAAATTAAAGATGTTTTTTTTCACATGTGTAGAAACTAGCACTTATGAATTTAAGTAAATCTCTGTTGGGCATCCCCAAAGACTGGCATGTAAACATTAAACAGTTTAGATTTGCACCTGTCCAGAGAACGGGGGGTGAGTTCATCTCCTGCTACACTTTTGGGGAGGTACAGCTCCATAGATTCATCCACTGCAGTGCAAGGGGAAGAAGTTGGTAGGTAGACCGCGGTCCACAGCTGTAATGCCCGAGTGTGGCAGACAGGCTGCAGCACCTGTTAGAAAAACAGTGATGAGGACATTTCACAGAAGATCTATACAACCATGCTCACTTTTCAGATAGACAGAGTGTGTCTAACAAGAAGGTTAGACACTCCATTAGTGTGTCTAACATGTGTCTAACCTGTCTGCATGATGAAGCCAAAGCCCCTGCTCAGGGTACTTCTCAAATTTACATCTTAAAAATATCAGTCCTGTGGAGAGGTCACCTTCTCCTCACTTACAAGCAGTTTCTCTGTAGTTGTTACTGTCTTTAATAAAAGCATAACAGCTCCAACATTAAAAAACAGCTACCATATCATGACTGGGGATGTAGAGGAAGTTCTGGAAGTTCTTGTTCCCGCTGCGGAGTAGGGACCAGACAGAGCAGGTGCGTTTGTAGATGTTCTTTGCCTCCCTCTCCCGAGCGTTGTTACACAGGAAGGTGCCATAAAGACACGAGTACGTATGCTGCACCAACTTTACCTGGACACACAAGGAAGTGACATTCAAACTCCTGAAAGGATAGGATTAAGTAGAACATTTGTGTACAAGGACACATAAGAAAAAACATGTGCAGATGGGGACAAACCAAAACATTTACCATATGTGAACAAACTGAAATTAACATTGTCTAAGTTCAATTTGCGTATTTCTTTTTTTCTTTTAACATTCAAAGAGCCAATAATAAGATGCTGGGTTACAGGACCTAAGGGTGGGGAGGGTATAATTAGGATTCATAATATGAAATCTAATCCTTATTTGTGTGCTCCATCTGTAAGGATGGTTTCATGTTTACCTAAATTTGAGTTTTCAGTAAAACATTAAAAGAAAACACAAAATGCCCGGGTCATTGTTAAAGAGAAGCTGTCCTTCCACCCACCAGGAAGGCCTCGTTGAACTCAAACAGGCAGGGGAACTGTTTTAGAAGCTGGTGAACACCGTCCAGCCACTGCAGGAAGACAGGACACTGCTCGCTCACGTCGACAGCGTTCTCCTGGTGGCCACAGCGGTCACCAAACTTATGACCGTAGTCCAGCCAGTCGGTCTCTACGAGTAACTGAAAACCCTGTGGAGGAGAATGTACCTTGTACTGAAGGCAATATTGTAAAAACAATAAATGCAACTATGGCTAAAATGTTCTCCACAGATTTAGCAATGCAAAATATTAACAAATATATATCCAACACTCCAAATTTGCATCTTGCGTTACTCTCTAAACGAGCCATGAAAGCATTTATACAACTCTGTCCCATATGACATAGTACTTTGCAAAAACTGTAACCATGTGTTGACTTGTAAACTTTGTTATACTACATCTATAACAAGTATATCTAAAATCCAACTGATGGAACATTATGTGTTGAACTCTTCCAGACTCTCACCTCTAATGTCCTGTAGTAGGGGTCCAACAGAACCTTGGCGAGGGCTACAATCTGGGGTGTGCGGTCCCACCCATCTGAACAGTGCACCAGGACAGGGCGACCCTCCCTCTCCACCGCTCCACACACTAGAGTGGCTGCCTTCAGCATGACTGACAGGTGCTGCAGCCAACGTGTGCTCTCGAGGGCTGAGAGCCAGCTGAAAACACCAGAGTGGACTGATTAGATAAGTTCAAATCAATGCAGAACTGATGAAGTGATGTGGAGCCCAGGTATTGTAACAAACATCAGCTTTTGTTACTCAGTTTTAGCTTGAACTGGGTTAATGGTCTGACTGGTGAAGGAAGCCAGGAAGCCTCTGGGTGTCTCTTGTTTCACACCTCACAACAACAAGCCTTACATATATTGTGTGTGACATCATGGCAGCTGGGTTATCCTATATATTAGTATATTCAGCACAGCCTCGTATGCATGGAATTCATTGTTTCACTTGTCCACAATCAGATGGTAACGGCACACAGGTGTGATGTCTGCAGGAAACGACACACATGCAGTGTGATGACAGGCAACTCGTCAACATAACAGGACTTGGACTGGACTGTGGCAGTGCTCCTATCTCTGAGCGGTGTTGCCTTACAGAGAGGTGAAGCCATTAAATGCGAGGAGGGAGACTGAGGCACCAATGAAGGTAGGACCACTCAGACAGAAAAGGTCAGGCAGATCAACTTACTTTCCTGGATCCGGGATCTGACTGCAGACAGTCCTCAGAGCCTGGAAGCTGTTCCGAATAGCGTGGATATTGGCCATTCCCATAAACATCACCTCACAGTTAGGGTAGTACTCTATATACATGACAAACAAGTCTGATGAAGGTCATACAATACAAACACTTAGAACATTAAAAAAAAAAAAATGCACTGTCTAACTGTACAGTATTACGAGTTCAGTTTTGAGCGTTGGATTTTAACAGTTTTATGTGATGTAGGCCCCACTGTTGGCAGCTGGTTACAGAGTATCATATGACATTGGGCATTACTCATCAAAAGGATAACCAAAGCACCCCGCGCTTGTGGTCCCTGTTTATAACCTAGGAGCAATCATGACTCTTATGTACTCATCCAACAGTCACATAAGCACTTTGTCATTTACTAATGATCCGTCAAAAAAAACAAAAACTAAAAATGAGTGCAATAAATCATTCTGCTTTTAAAGTCTTTCTTGGTCTCAATCATCTCATCCGACAAATATGTTGCCGTTAATCCGCTAGATGTCTGAATTTCTAAATAAGCTAGGTTTATATCTGAGCATACAATTCGACATTAGCATGTAGCGCACTGAGTTTAACCGAATATTTGAGCTGAAAACAGCCGTCTAGGCTTTTTACAGATACAGTTTGTGATAATAGAATTAACAGACAGACCATTAAGAGAAAAAGAGTTGATGGTAACTGCATCATCGGTTTCAAAATCTCTGTACATCAACAGTCCTGCAGTTTTAGGTTACTTCTCGTAAAATTCATGGTGCCCATTTGAACCTGTGAGCAGAGTCTTAAATACAAATGTGGATGAATACACACTCTAGACGGTGGATAATTGTACGGACACAACTGCTGTCTCTTCTTACAAAATGCAATAATTAAATCGTTTAAAACACTTAGTCGCTCTAACCTTCACATTCACAGCCTCCCCCTTTGGCTCGATTGGCCACAGCAGCGGTGTATGAGCGAGCATCCAGAATCAGCAGCTTCTGTGGAACAGTGTTGTCATCGGGGCCAGAGGTGCCTGCCAGGGAGGAGTCTGGAGGCGAGAGGACCGAGAGGTGACGTTCACTGTTACACGAGTTGGGATGAGAGTCAAATTGCTGATGGGGAGAATGTGCGCGAGAGGAAAGGGAATCAGAGACTTAGCAGTGAGATGATTAATAGACACTGACTATGACTTACTGAAAATCAATAGCGCTTCCTGATGACAAAGTGTTTCTATTGGTGTCAAAAGACATGATTTCCACAGCTACAACAGCAAAATACAATTACTGTGAACATGTTCTACACTCAGTTAACTGTGTTGCCACTTATATTATGTGATGCTGAAGGACTTTCATCACTACGTTAATGTACTTGTAATTTTACATAAATCATTAAAAACGTGCTGCCCCGTTACTAAGACTGTTTGTGATGCATAAACTTTAATGAATACTGTACACACTATTTAAATTTTAAGCAAGTACGCTGAATGTTTAATACCTGGATGGAACCCATGCAAACATGAAAGCTCCAAAAAGAAAGACCTCAAGGGCAGTGGTGGGTTTGGAGCCAGCGCATTCTTCATGCGGGGCCACTGTGCTGCCTACTAATCGCAGCACTAATCCAATGTATGAAAGCATGATTGAAAATGGTGTATTTTGGGGCAATCGTGATTAACATCACTGGCTGTCCACTTTGGAAGTTATCTACGCAAATTAAATGCAAGTAAGTGTAAGTAGCATGAATCATGAGACAACTATACTCAGTACATTTGCATAAATCAAACACATTTTTACCAAAATCGCTATCAGAGGAGTCTGGAGGTTCCCCGCGTTGTCGGCTGGCTGGGGCGCCACCGTTACCCTTCGTGGCCATCTGACAGGCCTTTGCAATAGATGTCACAAGGTATTCATCCTCTGTGTTCCTCCAACCCCACCAGCTGATCTCAGGTTGGCTGCAACGGGCGATCACGACTCCATTTTTCTGATGCCTGAAATATGAAGTAAGGGTCAGTCATCACACACGCCCATGAGCAAACTGGCGGAAACATGCATAGTGTGTCAGTAAACACACCTGTAGACCACCACAGGGATCCTCTTCCAGGATCTGAAGGAAGCTACATTCTCCAGCTCCTTGTCAGTGATCCATATGGGAACCAATAGCTTCTGTGGGTAGCTGGAGCACAACCTGACGACAAGGAGGACCAGAAGTATTATTTTTAGAAGGAGATAAAATGACATGGCCAGCATGACTCAGATGAGTCTCTTTGAAATTGCATTTCAGGAAACGACATTCTACATCATAAACAAACGCTCTTGGTTTCAAGGTCACTCAAACATCAAGAGCTTTCTGCTCAGACAAAGAACAAATCACAGAGTGCTGCTGCCTGCCTCCATCTGTCTCCTTCTCCACTCCCATGACACCTTCAATTTTTATTCACCTTCTAACCATCTACGATGGGAGCAGAGCCTGTGTGTGAGTGTGAAAGAGGGAAAGTGAAATACTGTGCTGAGTCATGGGTCTCAGCAGGCTGCAGCTTGCTTTAATTAGCCAGTTGTCCTTTGTAAGGATAAGCTCTCTTGGACCATCTGATCACAAACATGCACACACCGTACTGCATACACACATGTAGACTAACAAACGCGAGCTTGAAAGGTGAGATGAGACAAAGGGGAGAAAGTCATATTGATCAATGTTAACAATGTTTAAATGAACAATTGTCCAAATTAAAATTTAAGGACGATCACGCATGAAGTGTTCATACATTTACCACAAACCCTGAGCAGACGTGTTATTGGTGGATGCAAGAACTCAGAATTTGGGATCTCAGACCAGTTTGACGGTTGGAAACTCTCATTGTGAGTAGGTTACTTTGTGTTGACTGCACAAAATTGACAATGGAGTTAGTGTACTTCAGAGAGCCAAACCTGGAGCTTCTTAATTTGGGCAAATATTTTGGCATCGTCAAAAGTACGCTGAATTATCAGTTAGTAGTTATCCCCGAGGGAGAATTTCACATTCTAAAACTCATCACATGAAAACAACTTGTATTAGGTCTCAGTTGTCAGGGTAAATCTGACTAGAGCAATCCCAAACAATAATTCAGAACAAATAAAGCGCTCCCGTTTCCTGACATCGGTGTCCCACAGTTTATCCGATGAGCCCAAACATACACATATGGTGTGTGGTTCGGTTTTTTGATACATTCGTAATCTGTTCAGTCGCTATTGACTGTCCAAACAGCAGTGTTGACTCTAAATGTACTGCTATCTGTGACGTACTTGTAGTTGCAGTTTATGTCAGACAGTCTCCAGACGTTCTGTGTATCGAAGCCCATCCTCTTGACCTCCATTTCAATTCTCTGATGAACATGCTCACCTGCACACACAGAACCATGGAGAGAATGTGTTATTATAAGATCATCTTTAATACTGTACTTTCATCATTCTACACTTTTTTTCCAGTTCAGTCTTGACTGATTTTTGTGTGACCTGGGCGACAGAGATGAACATGCTGGTCCTCGTCATCGGCACTGGCTCCCAGACACCACGCATGATAGGCCAGTGCAAACAGCTCCTCTAGCCGAGACGGGTGAACTATGGCTCGGTTCAGACGCTTGACCCACTCCTGACAATGCGTGAACGTTGCAAAGTGGCATCTGTGAAAGATGAAGATCAGAAAGCTGAGCCCAACTTCAAAACCTCTACCGTAAAGGTTAAAACAGAAGCTAGAGGAATTCTTTCAGAATTTTGAACTTTGAAATATGTGGTTGCTTCTCTTTTAATCTTGGAGGATTAACATGAATCAAATTATCTACACAAACAGAAATATCTTGGACCTGAAAGAAAAAACAGGACACGATTTCTTTGGATATTCAGTACTACTCAGCTGCGCCCAGAGAACAACGAGAGAGGAGGGAAGGTTAAGTGTGGGGGTGAGATTAGGAAGTTTAAATGTCGGCACGATGACAGAAAAAAGGTAGAGAGCTAGCTGATATGATGAAGAGATGGAAGGCGTGTCCAGGTATGTAGGATGACTCTGGTGGTGCAAAAGAGGAAAAGGGCAAAGCTAGAGTGGAGGTTCAAATGGTGGAAGCTGAGGAAGGAAAGCTGCTGTGTACACTTCAGGGTGGAGTTGAGGCCCACTCTGAGTGGTCGTGAAGAACTGCTGGATGAATGGGTTAACTATGGCAAAAGTGACAAAAGAGACAGGAGAAAGGTTGGTGATAACAAGTGGGATAGCAGGAGAGATGAAGAATGTACACATGAGGAGTAAGGCAGCAAAGGTGAAAGAAGAATGAAGGTAATTCGCAGCAGGGTGTGAATGCATGCGTGTGAAGGGAGGCAGGTGGAACAGTGTAGATGCAGGGGGTACAGATGTAGGAGGTGCAGGAGTTTAAGTATTTTGGATCAACTATTCAAAGCAATTGTTGAAAGAGGTAAGGAAGCGAGTGTAGGCAGGGTTGAGTGGGTGGAGAAGAGTGTCAGGAGTTATCTGTGACAGAAGAGTAGCAGTAAAAATGTAGGGGTAAGATTTACAAGATGGTTATGAGAGCAGTTCTGTTGTATGGTTTGAAGATGCTGGCTATGACCAAAAGACAGGAGGCATAGCTGGAGATGTTAACATTTTCCATCGGACTGATGAGCATAGACAAGATTAGAAGCCAGCCTAGCTTAGACGTCTTGGAGACAAAGTAAGAGGCCAGATTGAGGTTGTTTGGACATATCAGAAGACAGGATACTGGATCTATTGGTAGAAAGTTACTGGAAATGGAGCTTCCAGGCAGGAGAAAATCAGGAAGACCAAAGAAGAGTTTTCTGGGTGTGGGGAAAGAGGATGTGTGGCTGGATAGTGGGTTAGATTAAGATGCAGGGGACAGGGGAAATTGGAATTTTTTGTGGGGGGGGGGTTGCCTCAACAAATTGGTTCTTTATGCCATCAAACCTAGGTCACGCAAATGTTTTTTTACACCCTCATTGATCTTTACAAATCGAGGGTAAAGAATATAAATGTGAAATTGATGCTTCAAGTTAAGCATTTCAGAGTATTTGATCAACACAGATATGCATCTACACAGCTCAACTAGACCATACAGAGTAAATAAGATGTTTGCAATCATGGATAACATGTCTCAACTGTGACAGTCATGATTCCCATAAATATTAATGTCATTAAACAACAGGGAGGGGTGGTGCGGCGAGGATAGCATTAGATTATTGCTACCGTCTAAAGTCTATTTTTAAACCTGCAATGATTGATTCATGGTTAAAGACGGTGGTGTGTGATACAAACTGCCTCGTAGTTGCATGTAAGAACTGATGAATTATTTATTTGGCATGGATCTGCCTACCGGACGAACACGAAGCCTTTAATGAGCGAGTGGGCCATTCTCCTTACCTGACAACTTTGGAGTCTTTGCAGATGATGTGCAGTTGGAACATATCTCTGCTCTCCACGTTCTCTATGAGCCTGAGAGGAACCTGTGGGGGGAGACAGAGCATGTTTGTTGAGCCTGATGGCCTGCTGTCAATGCAATAGCACACTAGCAAAGCGTTACCAGTCTCTGATCTAGTACTGACTCCATACAGGCTAGATAGACCGCAGCTTTAACCTCGCTGTAGAGGAGAAGAGGGCCACCCTCGACCTCTGATACCAAACAAAAGTTTATTATGTTTTTTCCACAGACCCCCTCTCTATTCTTTGCTCTAAGATTTTTTAGTTATCCCGTGAACTGAGGGGTTAAGCATCAACCCGCGTGGAACTCTACTTGGGGTCAAACATTCATGCAATGGTTTATATTGTATAAATGAGTATGATTGCTTTGTCTTATTGACAGAAGTACTTATTCAATTTATAAAGTTCTATCCAAACTGTTTAATGTTTTTAAATGTTATTACATAGAGTAGAAAATAGAATTGACCCACCAAGTCAATGTGGTATCACCAAAAGAAAAAGCTAATTCAATTTCCCCGTTTGTTGTAATGTTCAGAGTTAAGAGGAGCTGCATAACTTGGGCGTTTTATCATATTGTACTCACTGATATGTCATTGTCCACACCTGGGTAGGTCTAAAACACAGTGACAACATGGAACATGTACAAAGAAAAGGGGATAGGGAAGACCAGACAGGACAAGACAGGAGGAAATGTGGAAAAATTAAGAACTATTAAGCCAAACAAAAACAAAAAAACACACTTGGAGACATAAGGAAATGAGTTAACAGGAAAGTAAACATCAGAGATTGAAAGATGAAATATAACTCAGTGGAACATGGAGTGTAATTCTTGTAGCACATGACCAAGGTGAATGGAAATCATGGAGAGAAAGACAAACAACGACGGGAGCAAAGGGCAAGAAAACAGCCAGAAAGTAAGGGGGGGGGTTTGTGCATGGGGTGGGGAGGGTTCTAGGAGGTAAGAGGTTGTGGTGTGGTTTGCATATAGAGTTCATCTGACTGCTGGGGTCAAGACAGGACTCTGCTCAGTCGGACACCAGTTCAAAAAAGAAAGAACTTAACCGGACTATCCTCTGCTAAAGTAAGTGAAGATGAAGAGGAGCCATATCCTTCGCCCTGTCATCCTTTCCAAAAGGCTTCTTGAATAGATGACAAGGATTTTGGAAGGAGGAACGCTTCTCGCTGCCAATGAATGCAAACAATTGGCCTGTTAGTCCTTGAGCGAGGCCTGACGTCAGCAGGAGCAGCGGATACTGGGCACTTGACAGGCCTCTGAAGGCTAGATGTCACATTAAACTCCCCTGCCTGTAGATCCTCGCTGGAGATGCAAACAACGTTATACCAAAAACGTTTGAACCTTACTTAAAGTACCCTTTGTAAAATACACAGAAGTTCATCTGCTTGTTTGCACAATTAAGGGTTTATCACATTCAGTTAGAGAAAACAAACCTACAGTAAGTGGATCCAAACTACACATTAAAGCCTACTGGCTCCTGCTATTGGCGTCTAGAACGGCGAGGCGCCAGAAGAGATCACACTGATAACACTGGTGGCATTAAGACTGCAGTAAATCTCTACTGTGTCTTGTCTGGATTGCACTCACGTTGATGACAGAGTCCTTGAACTTGATGTGGAGCCTGTAGTTAGAAATGGCAATGATGGCTTCATCTGCATGGCCAAGATATTCCACCCCTTCCCCCTGGAGAACTTGGAACGGCACCTGAGGAGACAGAAAACAACCTGATTGTTGAAGTGTTCTTGTTCTACAGCCATGTCAGCTGCTCTGTGGGTTATTATCAAAGCTTGGTAGTGGTTTGAGATACGCCAGTCAACCATAACAGTATAACCAGATGAGGTGCGAATCACATTGATTATCTCCAATTATCTCAGCACCTGTGACTGGTTGGGATATATTTGGCAGCAATTCCACATTTTATCTTGAAAGTTGACATGTAGGACACAGAGGAAACGGGTATGTGTATGAATCTGCTTTACTAGGACAAGGGCCAAATTGTGATGGCTGGGTCAGACATATTGACTCAGAGCTGTTTTGATGGCAAAATGGGGACAGACTATTCGGTAGGTGGTTTTAATGTTACAGCTGATCAGTGTAAAAGCTAAAAAAAATGACTGATAGAATGCTTCCAGTTTAATTAAGATGAACATCAACCTTCTAAGCATCAACATCTAAAATTTGTTAATTGACAACATGATTAATACCATTTACATCATAATTAACATTAATTAAATTATTGGACTATTAAAGTTATGATCCGAAGATGATCCTATTTGGAACAGTAATATTTCCCCAAGTTACAACTTATTCTGAGGGTAACTTTAATGTTTGAGAATTCATGGCAATTGTATCGTTAATAAAGACAGGTTTCATTCAAATGCCAAACTATTCAAATCACTGAGGAGATACTTCATCGGATGCATAAAGACTCAAAAAGTGAAGGAAAAAGTCAGTTGGCTTTGCAAATAATATATTATATTATATAGTTGATAGTAATGTGATGTTTGAGTTTGGAGTGCGGTGGACAAAACCGCCCAACGATTTTTCTACTTTTTAATAATTTAAGATGAACTTACTCCAGCAAAGATCTTTAGAGTCACTGGCGATGACGTACCATTTTTAAAAAGGAAGGTTTTGTGGGAAAAAAGCCACTGCAGTCCTCAGAGGGAAGAAGTAGCGGTCTAATTATAGAAGTTTTACAGAGGGACCTTTGTGGGCACAGAGAGCTGGTTGGCGAGTCTAAATGAGCAGGAAGACGAAGAAGAAGGGCTTGGAGGGAGCGATTCTGCTCCAGCCTCACCGTAACAATGAGCAATCCCAGACTGTGTATTGACATTCTTAACTGTAACATTTTAATACAGGTCCAGCCAAGTTCAGGCTTCAATGGGAACCCTGCATTAAGATAATTGATTCCCCACAGAGATCGACAGAAACCTTTTTTCTAAGTACTTTATGGCAGAGCCTCATTTAAAAGCCACCCACAAGGAACACCGCTAAAGCTGCCAAATTCTTAAGAACGTCTCACTTTGTATAAAATGCATGAGAGCGGGGTGCTTTGAGAGGGCTGAACATTACTCTGGCAACTGATGTACTGTCTGCAACAGACACTTTCTCAAAGGAATGACACTGTTGACCTAAAAGACCTCTAAACGTTGATCAGTAGGTTTTAAGCTATGAAAGAACAGATGACATCATGTTCAATCACCTTGTATAAAACATTCCATCTGACAGATTGAAACTTAAAACTTTTGAGAGACATGGTGCTGCTCGGAGAAGAGTGAGGGTTGTGTTGATGATGTCAATCCATTCATCATTTACATTCCCTCTTTATACTTAGACGTCTGGCTGCACGCACCGACATTAGGTAATAGATGCTTGAACACAATCATTGTAAAGAGCACAAATTACAACTCAGACCTCGATTAGTTGCTAGTAGTGGGGACAGCGTTGCTTAGAGACATTACCTCATCGTTCAGTAGTATGCACAGCTGAGGCACAAATAGGAAGCCCCACTGAGCACGTTAAGAGGACATACATCGGGGCAGATGGGGGATTACGATAAAGATGTCGGAAAATCAGGCTTACTTGAAACATTAGCACACACTGTCAACGTGTTTTTAAAAAAATATATATATATAAATACATATATAGATATAATCTTGCTGATCGGTATTGGGTCGAGAGCGCTTATCATTGCACCTGCTTTTCTCATCTCTAAGAGAAAATGTGTGTTTGAGCCAGGACAGGACACATGATGAAGGGACGTGTGCAGCTTAACCCGGGAAATGGAGCATGTAGTACTCTAGTTATGGACACCCAGAGAGCCAAATATAGGCTGCAGATCCACTGGCAACATGCCAGGGTTCTGACATGTAGAGAAATATGTGGCACAAAACAAAGATCAATTTTGTAGATTTAAAAAGTCAGAAATTACATTTTGCCTCGGTGACGAGTTAACCGATGTATAAAACGTACGTGAAATATTCCTTCCAAAGCAGTAGCAAGAGATGAAATGAGAACATGCTGCTACCGAGTCTGTGTGCTGCTCTGCTGTTTGAAGAGATCCAACATGTCCTGCTGAGAGTTTCACAGTGAACATGTTGTACTGCCTAGGAGCTGCCTTTAACAGAAGTAGGTGTATGAGTCACGGACAGTCAGAACGTGCAGCAGAAGATACTGTGTCACGTTTCCTCTTCAAGCGTTCAGCAGCAGTAATATTAAAGAGACGGAAAGAGGGAAAGAAAGACAGTGTGTGAGTCGTGACTTCTGGTTCAAGCAGCTTGCCTGTGTAAACAAGCTCATGTGCACAGACAACTGCAAAGATGCACCACAGCTTGCACGCGCGTGCACAGGAGGAAAGGCAGCAGAGTATTAAAAATGGTGGGGAATGCCTGTAATTTGCCTGTGGGAAAGTTGTCTTAAGTGATATCCGCTGTCACAGAAACTATCATGGGTGTGCCTACACACACAGAAAGGCACAAAAGCAGAGACAAAGTTTGACTGCATGTTTGAATGCATGGGGGGGGCATAAGTATATAGGTGCAGAAATAAACATAGTGTGTCAGTGACAAAAACTAGCAGTTTTAAAACTGATGGACAAAGCCCGCCATTTTCTTCTTGTCCAGTTCTCCAGACTCCTGGTGTTCAGGACCATTAACCAGCAGTGAAGCTCAGGAAAAAGTACCGTCATAATGGTGCTACTGGTGACTGTGTGGAATACAAAATAACTGCTTTTCTTTATCTTCATTAGCAAATTCTGATGACAATGTGGGATACAACCCCACAAGAGATACAGACATGCGGATATAAAGCGCAAATAACATGAAGATTAAAAGTCCTTTCAAGCTGAATTTGGAATGGATAACAGTTTATGATCAGCTAATACACTGTAATATACGCTTCCTTCGTTTTAAAAACACTACGAGTTGGGAATTATTTAGCACCTTTCTCGCCTGAACACTCGAAACACTTTAGAAACATGAGCCAGCATTCACCCATTCACACACACAATTATACATCGGTGACAGAACATGCCATCTACGGCGCACCTGCTCATCAGGAGGGGTAACCATTTATGCTATTGTTCAAACAACAACGTGACCACCCTCATCGCTAATCCAAGCACTAACCAGGCCCTTTCTGCTTGGCTTTCAAGATGGCTATAAGCCTGTAAGCAGTGACACCATGAGGGGTAAATACATTTTTTTAATCAAGCGATTAAGAGTTTATTTGGAAAGAGTGAAAGCCTGCAAAGGTTAGAATATTAATCCGTTTGATGTCCCTGCAGAATAGCAGCAATGAGAAAGCACTGGTAGCTCACTTGCTAGAGCATAAATAAATTCAGAAGAAATCTTTTTCCTTAATTAATCTGGTATCTGCCTTCAAATGCAAATATTTTATCCACCATATTTCCCAAATAACTTTTTTTGCGTTAGACCCTCATAAAGGAGGGAGGCATAATG
This sequence comes from Lophius piscatorius, assembly GCA_009660295.1. NCBI lineage: Eukaryota > Metazoa > Chordata > Actinopteri > Lophiiformes > Lophiidae > Lophius > Lophius piscatorius. Next base: position 155,063 of record VRLP01000601.1, on the reverse strand, counting down.
ACAAACTGCAATTACAGACCAGCGTAATTATCTTTCCTCCTGTTTCTGGCATCGAGCTTGTAAATTGTGAAAATGAATTATGGTTTATTTAAAGTATTATCTTGTCAATTCCACTTTAAATAGCGCCTGGTGCCCCTCTTGAACTTGAGGTTATAAACTACAACTGCCACAAACATTTCACAAGTCATGCATGTAGCTGGACGTCAGTGCTGAGGAGCACCAATAGTTGGTCAAAAATGTTTACACTCACCTGAAGACTTTCATCTTCCTTGACCAGCTCCCTCTGGGGGAACAGGTCCTTCGCCTTAATATACTCCAGACTGGGAGGTCCTTCTTCACCCTATCAGAGACAAAAAAACAACAGATGCTGGTCAGGTGTATACTTCTGTTATTAAATTGACAGTTCAGCGTGAAACACCGTGAAACACAATGAAAGACATAAAAACACAAATGCTTTGGTCGAATGTAGTTTAATAACAGCGACAACAAACCACGAGACCATTGGAAGGGCATTTGCAAAAAAATCAAATTGAATCTTATGCAATAACCTCAAAGTTAATATTGTAGGTATTCTTGTACTCAGCTTTTATCAGTGCCGCTAACCTCCAGAGCAGGAGCCATGCCAGGTAGAATTTCACAATCCGCCCCAGCTAAATCAAAAGTGTCACGTAGGAGATTAAATATCGACTAAGATCGAAATTTACCTTTTAATGTGCAGCACATGACTTTGTATATCAAAATTGTTCCAACTCAACGCTATTCAACATTGTCATTGATTAAAATTGCATAATATATCCCTCTCTCTATATTTATCTTTTTGGCATTGTACAAGTATTTACTGCATGAGCAAATGATAAACCGGGCATCAGACTCCAAAGGCTGTAGACTTTTTCCACACTTGACCAGCTTATGATGAGTCACGAGTTTTAACATTTGACATTGATCAAAACGGGTCACTTATGACACCCGATAAACAAAGATTATAACCGTGTGAGAGGACAATGAACTAATGTGTCGTCGTGTTCCAAACAGTGCTGGTACATTAAACACTTAAGATGTCATCCTTTCAAGTTAAATTGATAGTTGAATTAAAATGATATATTCAGATTCTAGAGGAACACCGAAGAACAGGAAGGGAAAAGAAAAACACAGGAACAAAGGGACAGTTCAGTCAACCACTTTTACTAGACCCAGGTCATAGTCGTAGAGATTAAAATGGTACAAAGTGCTCAAAAGATTAAACCGTGTAACGTGCTTAGGCTTTATTCTCTTTTACTCACTAACCAGTGCTGGTTTTTTGTACTGGACGGATTCGAAACTGGGATTTCTTTTATTTCTTTACCTTCAAGACAAGCATTCCGTTTCTGTAATTACAGTCCCCTCCAGAATTATTGGCACCCTTTATTTAAAAAAATAAAATAAATGCAAAAATGTCTTAGTCACTACCCATCTTTAATTCAAATTATTCACCCGATATCACCTTTTAGTAAAGTAATAATAAATAAAATATAAACACCATTACATTCTTAATAAAACAGACATTTGTTTCTAAAACGTATGCCACTATTACTGCCTACCCAAGGAAACCCTACGATTAAGAAGGTAACAAAGATATCTCCTGTCCTATTTTCTATTTTTAGATTCACCTGCTTGAGTAGTAACTCAGAAGTGGGTGAGTAATGTCTCCACATTTTCCTGGGGTATAAATATGAGGTGACACAGATTCGTTGGCTTTGACGTTCGTCGCAATGGGAAAGAAGAGAACACAGCAATGATGTGCAAAGAGAAGTTCTAGAGATGCACAAATCCGAGTATGGATGCAACAACTCTGTCAGTTTAAAATGCTGGGTTTAAAAATATCAGTAGCTTAAAGAGACAGGAAATGTTAAAAGTTACCTCGGAAGGGGACAAGTCTTAAAACTGACCCCACGCAGTGAGGAGGATGGTTCGACAGGCAAAAGACTCTAAAAGGATTACAGCTACACAACTGCAGGGGTAAGGTGAATCGTGGGAGTCATTATGTCTCCCTAGCCACCTAACCTGATACACACTAAAACATGGTGGCCCTCTGAGTCTGTGGGGCTGTTTGTCTTCCAAAGGCCCAGGACATCTTGTTAAAAGACATGGTACCATGGACCAGCAGATATTGGATGAGAACCTAAAAGCCTCTGCTATGAAATAATGTGGGCCATGGTTGCCACCTCAAAAATCGACCCACAAATTGAGATATTCTGCAGAGGAGAGTCCACAAGCATCAAACTCCCAATCTGACAGAGCTGGGGAGTTTCTGTAAGGAGGAATGGTCTCAGATCTTCTCCATGTGTTCACAGATCTCATCATACACTGCAGGAGATTCAGGGGCGTTTGGTGGCAAAAGGGGGCTGCTGAAAATATTAAATGCAGGGTGCCAATAATTGTGTCACACATTAGAGAAAATCATGTCATGTTTCTTTTAATGATGTTACTTGGGTTAAAAGATAGATTTTTGTGAATAATTTGAATTCAAGATCATGTTCTAGATATTGGAGGAATTTGATATGCATCTAATTTAACTCTTTATTAAAATAAATATACTGGAGGGCACTGTCTGCTATGACTTGGGCAGAAATCTCCACATAAAGCCTCTCTTGGTCATTCTGCAGAGCAGTTTGGAGGGAATTCAGTTTGGTTCTGGCTGCCTGACCATTGCTGCCTTTGCACAACTGCAAGGTTTGTCTTCTCCAGGGCTATATGTCCATGTAGTTCCTCAATAAAAACAGTAATAGGAGTTCTGACTTGGGAAGAGAGGGAGGCAGAGGGCATTCTGTTTTTGTTGTCAGTGGACTGCTTCTCACTCTGGTTGGTCCGATGAAAGACTTCTTAAATAATAGACGTTAGCTGGAAAACAGCTTGGTATCGCACTATGCAGAGCTCATACCATGTTTGCATTATTACATCGGTCTTTCAAAGGTCCGAGTCGGTGATCAACCCACATGATAAGCCTACCATTAATTTGTAACAGATGCAGAATGTGTTTCTGGAATGACACCATCCGATTTCAAAGGCACAGAGATTTCAGGATAACAATTTATCAGCTTCATTGACAGTCTGCATCTAAAGGCTCAACAATAAGGAAAGGGTTTATTGCCAACATGAAAAACAACTCTGCATGTTAAGGAGGAATATGGGAGGAAGATGTTTAAAGAGGAAAAAAATCAACGAGCAAAAGGTTCTTGCAGAATTGCTGAAAATGTCTTTTTCCTACTGCAATCAGTCAAACAATAATTCACTTTGTTTAAGATACAAATCAAGCTGAAATGATTGAGTCAACATTTAATAGCTAATCTTTACAGACATTGTCAATCTAAAGCCTAAAATGTTTTTGATTTCAGATCAAGGGGAATGAATGGATGTCCAACTTAGATGCCTACCCTCCTTGAATGTTAGGGGCTGGGCTCAAAGACCTCCAACTGTTAACAATGAATGTGATAATGCGTAATAATCCCTCTCCACACAAGAGACGGTCAAGGTGAAGTTACGGAGGAAGCTTCTTTTAAGCGTAGCGGTAAGGGAAGTAGAGGAATACATGGTAGCATCTCCAGGGAAATGAGTGTTCACTGAATGGTTCAGATATGATCAGCTACCCTACTCATTTTTAAGAAACAGAAGCTAATTTACTTAGACTGTTCATCCTTTATTGTTTGACACACTTGAAGTAGGAAGAAAAATGTCCATAGCCTTTTGCATTAGTTTACTTTACCGCATTAGTGTTTACATTGGATTTTATTTAAAATGCAAGTGCCCAAAATTGTGGTTTGGCAACCATGTGTATCAACATTTGTATATTAATTTGCAGCAAGTAGTAAATAAAGTTGCCGTGACAAATTCCCAATATTCCCGACTATGAGTAACAGCTCCAAGCCTAAAATCTTTTTCCAAGCAAGCAATCTTAAAATGATATGTGAAAACAGCATAATAAGAATAAAGATAATGAGCAAATCAAACTAGAAAATCCCACATTGAACCATGTCTGTCTTTGAATTACATACCCAAGTAAACATCATGGGCCTCAATTTTTGCCTTGAGAACTTGTCTGAACATCTCCATATGAATCTGCAATCCATACCCATAAATTTCTTCACCTTTGATGCAAACCAGCCTTAGGCCTCAAGAGCGATGAGGCAGACGTGCATCAGAGTGCACCTGGAAATAAGAGAACCACGACAGTAGCCATCAGTCATAGGCATCCTGAGAGGGTCTATTAATGAGGGGCTGACCTCACACTGTTGCTGGGGAGTCTGGATCACGAGTCTGTAAGCTAGTCTCAGACTTATTCACTTTTTCTATGAAAGGGAATAAAGAGAAGAGTCGGCTTCCAGACCGTTGCCATAAATTATTGAAGAAGCTACCATTATAAAAACTCCCCCTGATAAAGTCCAAGCTTATCAGTTAAATGGAACATGCATTCGATCTTAACATACACCCACAATAATCCCACTCTCGGCTACTTGTATGCGTACATGGTACAGACTTGGCAACATTTACTCAATTCTCCTAGGGGGCTGCCCCGACAGTGCAATCCTGTGAGACGTGCTGGAACACAGTGTACTTCGAGGTAAAAAACGCAGACCGACTGTTATAGAGCTCCACAAAGCTGTGTCAAACTACAAACACAGAATAATTCAGTGGAGCATGTCTTTATAAATATAGACTTTGCACTTCAAATTGCTTACTTGCCAACTTATTTTGACAGTTTGAAAAGACAACAGAAAACCTACTAAGTGACACCTCTGCAACAGACAGTCTTGATATGTCAGCTTCATATTCTCCTTTGAGTGTCAAACAACTGATTAAGATGGGAATTAAAATGATTCCCTTATTGTTACAAACAATGACAAGCAGGGAGGCATGGTGGCCTTTTCCCAGATTTTTGGTTCATTACAGTTTGTCAACAACAACAAAATCACATTAGCAGAGAGAAGAGAAAAAAAAAGAAAAAAGGAGAAATGCTGTCTTTCCACCGACTTGCTAAGATGAAGTACAGCTTGTCCTGTGCGCAGCACATTTTTGCTTTGTCACTGCTGTGGGCCTCCGCACCCTCCACAAATTTGGCCGGACTAGCAATCAAAGAACTGGAGCTGACAGGCATGTAGGCTTACACACAGACGCCTCATTTTACAAATATCGTCACACGCATGTAATACCCTGAAGGCCTGCATTGTGGTTATATTGCAGCACCATCAAGCAGCGGCTTTGACGGCGCTGATGTGGAGAGCTCATTTCTAAAGCTCTTCATAATAATTCGGTTGTGTGTGAAAGCATGTGTGGAAGAACAGTCCTGACATCCCTGTATAAGTGTGACAGAAAGAATTAACCAAGGCTGTCGGCAAAGCACATGCACAATCTTCATGTTAAAGTGTGTGGTTGCCATGGATACAACAATCTCTACTTGGAGGCAGAGTCTCTCTCTGAAGCTTTAAGAAAAAGAAATGCCTTCTTATTTTTTAGTCCGTATAATTAAAATATGTCAGCCATAACATTACAACCACCGACAGTTGAAGTCCAAATAACATTGTCTCGTTACACTGGCACAAATCAGTGGATGGACCAAAATTCTGTACTGGAAGTTCATGTGCTGGAAGCAGAATAAATGGGCCAGTGTATGGATCTGAACAGTTCTGACCGGGGCAAAATAATGTTAGCTAAATGACTGGGTCGGCACATCTCCTAAACAGCGGTGGTCTTGTTGGGGGTGCACGGTCTGCAGTGGGCAGTACCAATCGAAGCAGTCTAAGGAAACAACTTGTGAACTGGCAGCAGTTTTCTTTTTTTACTCAAGGCTCAGCGATGCATGTAGGGAGCAGAGAATAACACATGCCGTTTGATCCCAAAGAAGTCATACACAGAATGAAAAACACAGAATGCATCACAAGGTGTTTTGGTGAGAAAAGGGGGATGATTGACAGTGTTCCTTTACAGTTAATTCAAGTCCAGTTCAACTAAATGAAATATCTTCTATACATAGTTATTTATTTTAATAGTGTTGGAGATCTTAGAGCTATGCATATGGTTGACAGCCTGAGAAAAAGAAAAAAAGAAATAAACTAGGCAGCACTCGGAGCGGAAACATCTGCCAAGGCACAACACCTCTGGAAAATGACAAAAGCTACCTCTACGTTAAATTTCATGCAGATTTGGCCATTAATTTATGAGCTATTGCCTTAAAACTCCAAAAGTGCCCTATTATGTAACAGTTAAGAATACGTTATGATGTCCCATCATATGAATGTAAAATCAACTGCCTTGAAATGAAGTGAGGAACTGCCGACCAGATTATTTATTCTTCGAAGACGGGTAAATGCCACTCCAACCATTGTTCTGACCTAGTTCTGCCTCTCCTCTTAAGTCTCCTTATAAGTGTTGAATTATCTCCTTAAATTTATCATTCCTTTAGAGATTTGAAGAATGATTCAAAATTAAATTTATGGTAGTGAGATGAGGATGGTGGATAAAAAAAAAAAAAATTTAAAAAAAGGATTGGAGGGGCAGGGCAGAATGAAATGCAATAAATTGAAGAACTATTGAGACAAAGATATTATATACTTAATTTGAAAGTGGTAAAGCAGCCAGAGTAACCGGTAAAAATCCATTGATCGAGAGTATGACTAATCTTCTCACAGGCACTTTTCTCTGTCCTCTCTCTGAGTAGGTTAATATTTCAAAGACCAGTGTTCTGAATGATTATTCCATTTTAGTCTAATAACTGGGCTCTGGGACAACAGCTGAGAGAATAAGATAAAGACAGTTTCTGTAAGTATTAGACTGCATGTAAGTATTAGACTGCATGTAAGTATTAGACTGCACGTAAGTATTAGTCTGCACGTAAGTATTAGACTGCACGTAAGTATTAGACTGCATGTAAGTATTAAAAAGCTGGAGTTAGACAGAACAGTAAAATGTTTGTGTAAGAATGTTTTACATGCTCTTCCTTAAAGGTAACATCTTTTCACTTAGTCACACAACACTCAAGTTAAATGAATAAACTGAATGTTTATGTCATCCCATGTACATTTGTTTTGGTATCACTTTTATATCTGAAAAAAACAACACATTTTTTTAAAAACCCAGGGAAGCCCATGCAAAAAAAACCAAAGGCCAGCCGGAAAAAAGGATTTGGCTTCACTCGCAGCCTTAATTCATTTAGCTAGTGAGTGAGTATAATGGAATATGAGTCATGGAAAAATCTTAACAAAATTTAATAAAGCTTGAATAGTTTAATTTAACACATTTAGCACACCGCAGAGCAAGATTAACAATGATATAATGAAAGGCGATGGAACACACTACAGAAGTTTTGGATCACAGCAATTCCAAATGAACAAAATAATGTTGCAGTCGTCCACAGAGAAGATTGGCAGGTCTGAGGGCCTTTTTTTCAAGCATCACCACACATGGAGTTCAATCAATCACAATAAGACTTGAGGCCATGCAGTGATGCCTTGCTTAGAGACTTATTCGGAGAGACTGAATGCGACCCCTGACACAGGGGTATCAGGGGTCGCATTACTTGAAATACTTGCATACTTAAAGTCATGCGTAAAGTATTGCAGGGAACACAGCTAGCTGCGAGAATTAGTGTGAATTGCAGAACACATACTATATATATATCAGACTCTTCGAACGCACCTTGGCTGTAAAAACAGTATTTTATTATATCCACCTTAACTGCCATAATTCGCCCAGGAATGAGACAGAAAAAGCGGACAGGAAAAGAATTCCACCCAAAAAGCCCGAAATGCCAATTCGCAATGGGACTAAAATCATCATGTGACCCGTTTGATGAAATATGTTAGGCAGTTCTGGGATTTTTAACTTTAGTAGTTACGACGCACGGAATAATATCACACACACATTCCTCTTCACTTAGTTTACTACAGGTCCCCAGGAAATACCAGCCCCGTTTGAATAGGGCTTAAGCAAACAGAAATCACAACGTTTAAGTGCTGAATTTATTAAGGCAAATCTTATCTCTTATCTAAAACATCAATCTGCAGAGTGCTGGACTTGACAGATAGTTGTATCACCTCCAGCAGCAACAACTACAACCAAACGCTTCTGATAACTGGAGTTCAGTCTCCAAAATCTCTGCCTTTTGTCTTATATTGAATCTTGTTTGACAATCCGACAATTTAGTGAAAGATAGAAAAACAAGAAATCGGGAACGGTCCAATACTTTTTGACAGCACCGAATTTAGGTCTGAAAATGCAATGCAAATGAGAAAATTTTAACCAAACGGCATACGAGTTCAATTGGTAAAATATTCTGACCCAGTAACCAGATGCTACTTTTTTTAGCCTAATATAAATTCCTGCATTAAATTAGTGAATAATACACAAGAAAAACTATTTTCCAAAGTAGAACATGATATACATAACATGAGACGAGAGGAGATTTCTTGCAGATGAAAGTGAAAGAATGTAGTTTTAAGTTAAAGTGTACAACGTTTGAGGTTACCTTGCAAATAATCAACAATATAGCAAGGCTAAGACCACCTGTGTCATTGGGCCTACCTCAGCCTATACCCTGATCGAAGAAACGAACAAACACCTGTAATGTTTCAGCCATTGCTCCACACCAACTGTAAATCCAAATACCCGATCAATGCAGATCCTCCACTTTACATACTTTTACTTTCTATGGCTGTAGCAGTAACTGCACCATGTGTTGCTAGTCTGCAGCACACATATTACCTCCCAACAGGCCCCTTCTCTCTTCCCTTCCAATCAACGTAACACCAGCTCAAACTCCTCCAAACAACTGAGCTGAGTGATGAGTAATGACGTAGCTTTTAACCATCACAAGTGGAGGGTGATACCGAGGTGATAGCAACTCCATTATGTGTTTAAGTGTTGGTCACTTACTAATATCCGCAGCGCTCACGTGTGTCGCCCAGCACACCAACCCCACCCTCCATTCCACACTGAATGGCCAACTGGCACACATAAGCCAGTGAGTGCTTTAATACACACTCATCGAAACAAACACATAAAAGCATGTGGACTTACAAAGCAGTTCAGCATGGAGCAAGACACCCTTCCGGCGAGGCTCATGTCGAGGGGAGGCAGGAGTGCAGCTGAATGACACGCAGCCTATGGAGCAACGGTACGGCCAGTGCACAAGGAGCCGGCATAACCATTCTCCCCCCTGCCGGAGCTTTTCCACTCCTTAGCCCCTCTGAATCCCGCTGCTCCCCACAGACTTTCTGTAGGATCCCCCTTTTCAAGAGGTGCTGTTTGCCAAGACACCAGTCGGAGCTTTCATTCAGGAACAACCCACCCCATCACTTCCAGAGTACAAGCTGGTATCTGGAGACAGCCTCGATTACACTGAAGGGGAGAATAGTCCATACAAGGGCAGCAGCCCACATAATCAGCTGATTTATAACTGAGGAGAAATCAAAGTGATGAGATGACTGCAGATATACCTTCCCAACTGTAGCGTGAAGAGAGAATAGGAGAAAGGAAGAAAGGATAAACTGCCTGATGTTAAGCTCCACCTTCTGCATGCGCATCTCTCCCCTCGCTCACATTTCTCTCTCCTCTCTCCCCCCCCCCCCCCCCGTCTCCCTCATCCCCTACTCCGCCCCCTCCTTGTTCACCCTTCACCGACATCTCTTAATAAATATGCTTCTCTCTCCCTCAGCAGCAAGGCAACTTTGCCTAGTGCATAGCACAGACATCCAGAAGATGCTCCGACGGCAATACATGCACCATCAGACAGTATGCTGCGACACTTCCCCAAGCACACACACACTGCATGCTAGTAGCGGTGTGCATGGGCTAAGCTGAGCAGAAAAAGCAACCTGAAAAAAAAAACCCAGAAAGAGAGTGAGACTCCGTCCAATGGTTGGACAGCATCCCATAAAAAAAATGCTGCATTGGCAGCAGCTGATCCTGTGCAGAATGCAGAAACGTGACGGAGAAGGGAGGGTGCTGCGTGAGTTTATGCAGAGATCTCCAGTGACACAGCAATCTACAATCACAACACCACCTCTAATGTGTCCCATTGTCTTCTCCACAGTGTCCGACACAAGTGCAGGACATTTATCCTCAACGCCACTTAGTTGTGGCACCTTTCTCACACCTGTGATACATCATATGATGTATGTAGTGTTACGTATACTTCAGCGGGATGCTCAGCCCATCCCCCTCTGTTTCGACCATCCTCCCTGAATCGTGACAGCATTCGCCCTCAGCTGTATGAGCGCACATTATGTAACAATGTAATTATAATAATGTATTTAATTTATAACGCACATCATGGCACTATTTACAGAAATGATTCAAACAGGATATATACAAATGAAATGCAGAGTTTACACAGGTATAACGCACATATTCCAGGATCAACATTAAATCAACACTTTTGACCAATGTGACCGATACAAGGAGGTAGCAAATATTCAATCACAAACAAGAGTGTGATCCAAACATAGCTTCAAACTGTAGGTCATGTGATCAGCCCTTAAATGTAAATTTCTGTATCCCTTTACATCTATACTATGATTCTGACCAGATAGTCATTTATATTAAAGAATGAATATCTAGGATTATGAGGACATAATTAGTTAAAATGAATAGGTTCAACAATATTATCACTTACTATTTTCATAATTGATTTGTTGTATCACTAATGTTTGAAGCCCAAACAAACCTTTTGGTTTTGCTTCATAAGTCTAAACATTTTCCTCTTTTTCGTCAGTAAACTAAGAGTGAGCCTGGACTGTTGGTTGGATAAATGAAGAATGCAAAGAGATTTTTACTTCCTTTTTTTAACAGTACAACTGATTAATTTAAAAAGTAATTGGCGGATTGATCAATAATGAAGTTGATTGCAGCCTTAATACAATTACAGCTTTGGGAATGAAAGAAATATATATATATATATATATATATATATATATATATATATATATATTAGAGTCATGTGCACTATGCCTTCCATCTCATCATACAACTGCTGCAATCAATCATACTTCCCCAAATCAAGCAGAACTTTTAAGTTCCCTTCATTTAGTTTCACATGTGACATGGAAATCATTCTTTAAGATTCTGCTTGATTATGTACTTATGTTATGCAGTCAAGCCAAAACGTACCAGATTTAAAATAAATCTTTCAATATATTGTACTGAGATTTTGTTTGTTCCAGTAAAACATTTCTCTTTATTAAGACTGGTCTTGGTTGTGTGAGCTGTGGTAGTGAGTAAGAAACAGAAGAAGGCACAGTGCAGATGTCCTGCCAGAGTGTGAGTCTTGTGAAGTTGTGTGATAGAAAATCCTTCAGCACCTCAATCTGAAGGGTTTATTTCTTTAACAAAATCCCAGTGTTTAAGTCCTAGACAAGTAGAACCTCTTCTAGTTGGAAGAATGGAGGCTTTTCCTTTGATGGGATTACCAAGACTATAAAATAAAGTTTTAGTTTTCTTTTTAAGTTAACATCTTAGACGCTTTCATATCCTCTGCAGGCACACACAAAAAAAATCAAGTATGTTTAGACTGAATGGAATTTATGTCACTTAACTTTAAAAAAAAAAGAAAAAGAAAAAAGTTTGCTTATAGATTATATCAGCAGCTGGGATTACCAAGAATATAAAATAAAGTTTTAGTTTTCTTTTTAAGTTAACATCTTAGACGCTTTCATATCCTCTGCAGGTACATCCCAGCAGCTGTCAGCATCTCAGCTGCTGACAGGAGGAAACTGGACAAACTAGTCAGGAAGGCCAGTTCGGTCCTGGGATGTCCTCTGGACTCGATGCAGGAGGTGGGAGACAGGAGAATGATGGCCAAGCTGTCATCTCTCCGGGACAACGTCTCCCACCCCATGCAGGACACCATCTCTGCACTGGAGAGCTCCTTCAGCGATAGGCTCCTTCACCCCAAGTGTGTGAAGGAGCGATATCGCCGATCTTTTCTTCCTGCAGCAGTCAGACTCCACAACCAGCACTGTTAGCAACACACACACACACACACACACCTACCTCACTTGCACTATGGGACAATACACTTCCCAACCTGTCAACTGTACATTTACCTTAATTTATTTGCACATACTTTACTGTTATTCCGTTATTCTGTATTTTTATTCTGTAACATGCTCTTCTGCTGTAACCCTGCAATTTCCCCATTGTGGGACTAATAAAGGTTATCTTATCTTATAGTCAGCTGTAAAACATACAAAATTCAAACTTTCAAATAATTTCAGTTTCACAATAACCAATAACTAACTAATTAAGTTTGGGTTCCCATTCTAAACACTGGGCTTCAGACTCTTGCTCTCTGTCCTGACGGCGCCTGATCAAGCACCAGATTTTGGCTCGTGTCTCAGGTTATTTTAGGAAATGATCAACGCAGAGTGTCAGCCTACAGAACATGTTGATACATGACCACGGCAAGTAGGCTATGAATTAGAAATGTGGTCTGTTGAGGTAACGGAGCCAAAATCTATGCATTTATTGAAAGATTTAAAACTCATTGAGCAGTATTAAACAAGTGTTGGCAACAGTATACAACTATTTTTCCAGTGAGATAGCTATAGCTTGCTGGTCCTCATTATAGGAAGTCTTTTGTTAATTAGATGCGTCAACTCTGACCTTTCACTTTGAAGCAGGATTTAGTTTAATTTGATGCATTAAAAGCAGGCTGACCCATATACACAAGTGTTGACCCGTATAAATTACAGAGATGAATCTTTTTAACTTTCCCTGGCAGTGTCTCAAATATGCAATGGGCCTCTTGTAAATAGACACCCAACAGCTCCGGACAAAGCATGAAGTTAACATTTTAACCAAGTGAAAGGAAGAACAGAAACTGAAGTGAGACACCAGGAGGCAGAGCAAACATTCCCAGAGGAAATTCAAATCATTAACAACAATAACCTGAGTTGAACCCTCAGACTATAACTACAACGCTCAAAGAGCCTCTGGTGCCTATACACGTTTGAAAATCCCCCTCCGCGCAAACACACACACACGCGCAGGTGATTGTACTTTTACGTATGCAGCTGGTGTCACATGAGTCAGTGATGCAGAGAGACAAACTTATCTTCCTTGTTCTGCACAACCCTTACAAGGTATAATTACTGTTCATCGTCAGTACTGAGGGGAATGTAAAACAACCCCATTGTCCTTGTTTCCATGCTCACATTATCCTGATGACAATACTGCTGCATGTGTGGACAACGGTATGCAATCAATACTTGCAGTTCAATTTCAGTGACATAACTGGAGGCTAGGAAGCAATTAAACAATACTTTATGAAACAGGATTAAAAAAAAAAGGGTCATAAAACCTGTGGAACGAAATAATCCCACCAGAGAAAATCTTAGATCAACAACAGCTGAGAACAGACAAAAATCATCTTTCAAAACCCTCGTTTTTAATAAGTTAACCTCAAATATGGGTTTTGCTGCTGTAGCGCCAAGTTGGTCACATGTGTAATAGAGCACCCTGACCACACATTAAGGAAGTGAAGAAAATCTTTTTATAAACGTAAGAAAGCGAACTTCAACAGAGGACTGATCCAGGACTAGCTGAGCCGTGTATTCTCTCTTTTCATGCCTCAGTGCACATATTATTCGTTCATCAGCTTCGCCATCAGTTAAGCTGTGTCCCCCATAAAAAGGCTGATAGCGGGGCAGGTAGCAATCGTTTAATTCTGAAAACAGAACTCTGAGTTCTTGGGAAAAACCTCCTCTTTCTACACTCCTGATTTTTGTCCCATAAAAGCTGAACCTGTTAGTTTCAAGAGGAATTTGCCTGTTTATTTAGATGAAATACACCAACAGAAAGTTCACTGAAAAACAGTAAAAAGGACACACTATGCTGTGCCCTTGGTTCTTCCCAAGAACTCAGAGCGATATAATAGTGTCTTCACAACATCCAGCGCTATCCACACAGAAGACCCATACCGTTCTAAGCGACAGGTGAAGACAAAATGACACCAATTATATTGTTACAATGGCACCCGGCAGTGGGTGGGATATATTGGGCAGCTAGCGAACATTTTGTACTTGTTGATGTGTTTGAACCAGGAAAACTGGGCAAGCACAAAGATCTGTGTGACTTTGACTGGGGTCAAATTGTGATGGCTAGATGACTACATATCCGAAAATGAAAGTCTTGTGGGGGACAACTGGTGAACTGGTGACAAGGTAATGGGTGGCCAGGGCTGTGTGTTATGAGCAAATAGCCTGTGTTGTCCGATCCAACAGTAGAATGACTGTAGCCCCTATCGTTGAAAAGTATAATAGCAGCTCTGGTTTCAGACAGAGCACATAATGCATTGCAGATGAAGACTAAGCCTCAAGTTCCACTACTTGTCAATGTCAAAATGGGGAATTTGACAAGAGGTATAAGTGTAATAGCTGATAGCCTTTACTAGAATCGAAGAAGAACATATAATTACTCATTTAAAACACGATTTAGGTCCATTTTAATTTCTTAAACTCTGACAAATGGCAAACCACACTCAATTCAAGTCATAATTAACATATGAACTTGTTACTGTAAAACAATATACACAGCTTGCACAACTCTAAGTAGAATTGTGACCAACCACAAGTACAAACCTGCAGTACATACAATTTAGCATGAGTTATGTTGTTTTTCTAGGCTTCATTTGAAGCTGCAGTGTAGACCCATGACTACAGCATCATTAAACTAACTGCAACTTGTCTCATGTAGAGTTAAAACCGAGATGCAGAATTCCAAAAGAAACACTTTTTTTTCAAGCAGAAGAAGCATTTCTCACATTTGATCACTTTCATTATAGTTCTTGACATAATTGGTCCGAGTTCAATCTCAGATCTTAAGAGTCAGTAGCATTTGTTAGAGTTAAAACAGAAGAGAAATGGACAGTTGCTAAGTCAATACTAACGCATATGAGCGGCGTCTTGGTCATCTATTGGGGACATTTTATTCATTCAGCTGAGCTTCACATTCAGTTCGACTGTCAAAGAGTTAACAAGCTGCTGTTCAGGGTCTTGGTCAAGGACAAGAACTGTCACATGCTGCAATGAGGTTCTTGTGAATGAGAAGTTAATAGGAGACACACGACGGAGCTCTACATGGCAGATCTGTAACATCTGGGGCACTGTCTTGAATGAAACAATGCAATAAAGTGGTAACCCTGCTGAGGAAACTACTAAGACCAATCCAGATGCTGCCCTCAAGTCAATCCATTGTCAATCCCTTACATTTGATTCCACAGTATTCTGATTAGAGCCAACTATGGCTAAAGTCTTATATCCTGTTATTTTTTTTGCATATTTGTCGCACCCTTCTTCTGCGCAGGCATCAAAGTCTTATGGAGAAAAGATATTGCATGCAGTGACATTTACACGTTGATGGCTGAAAGCTAGCAGTGACAGATTCCTTGAACTGTGCTGTGATAGTTCAATGAGAATGTTTGTATACTAGGATGTTTGTCACAATTAAGCAGGGCATATTTTCCTGTTTGCTTAGTTTTGTTATCTTCCTCCTCCATCTGTCTGCTTAGCTAACGGATGTTAAGGATACATTGCTGAAAAGTGATACCGTTGCCGTGAAGTGGTATTGGGTGCGCTTGTATTGAAGTAAGTTTTAGGAGGGAGTATAAGTACAGAAGCTTGGTATTGGAATCTCCGCATCCCTAAAAAGAACAGAAGCAAATATTTCCCTTTTGTAAACTAGTTAATCAAATAATTAAAATGAGTCTTATTTATCCAGGCTTAAAAACATAATTTCTATGACACCTGCATTACGTTAACAAAATAACTTTTTTCTCAAGTGGAAGTTAAGTCTCTCAATTTCTATTACATCAAACACAATACTTGATATAATATACAATTAGAAAAGAACCGGGAGACAATTATTGTGCAGTCCTTAACTAACTGTAAAGCTTGAGTAGAGTATTCTCTTCTCAAACATGGTGTTACAGCCAGCACTTTGTTAAAGCCTGTAACAGTCTAGAGCCATTCCTGTGCCAGACTGAGAATTTTACAACTTGACATTTTACCTTCAGTATGCATGTTGGGATTTCTGTACGGCAGTTGTTTAATGTGTGTGTGTGATGTATATAAACAGTGCTCCCCTCCCATACTGTGCGATTGGCTCACCATGCTGACAGCCAGTGCTGTAGACAGTCGACCGGGGCGCTCCTCTTGAGATCCCTCCCTCTTCTGTCTACTGGACTCTGCTCTGCCAGCGATGGCTCCTGCCAATATAAGAAAAGAAAAAAAACAAACACATTGACTTCAGTCACAGGGCGTGTGTAAGTGTGTTTGATTGCATAATAAAGGGCTAAATTCCGGTAACAGCCCTCCTCACTCTAGAGGACAGCAAGTAGAATGAAAGCTGGGATTAAAACCAAACAATTATACCAATCAACCCTAACTAACATTCACCAGCTACCTTGGAAAAGATGTACTCTACAAATCAGGTCAAGTCAATGTAAACACTCCACACGTTCAGTGCTGCAGACAGACATGCTGCCACATGTGCGAGGTCTGATGCCACGTTGGAAACCCCGGAAGGGATCACCTTAAATGACCTGAAGGAGGAATGGTTGATTTACAGAAAATGCTAACTCAACATTCCTCAGATGATTATCAGCAGCCAGACGTGTGTGTAGAGGAAATACAGTGCACATATGGAAACTCCATGAATTACTCAACACAGCAGAATGCACACAACCATGAACACACGCTGGGGTGGATAGTCTTAACTTCTAACCACATGACTGGTAGGTTTTGAAATGACTTTGACTACTTCATATCCAAGCAGTCCTGTGTAGTGGGGTGTGGCTGTGCATATTAACAATGAACATAAATGGTTTTACTTGAGTGATTGATTCACTCAAAAAGTGCATGAAAAATGTAACGTACTGATTCAGCGCAGCCATGTCTTCCTGTGCGTGTTCAAGCTCTGTCAGGAGTTTACTACGAAGGGTAACACACGCACCGGTGGCTAGACAAAACATGGACGTGGTGTTCACTTATTCATGATTAGGAAAGACCGAGCTACATTACACAGATTACAAGCACACAGTTTGGAACTACAATGAAGTTCTCATTTCCCTACACTTGATCTTTTTCCAGACACACCCCCTTTTGCACACAGCTCCGAGGTAAGGAAAAGAAAATACTCTAAGCTTACATAATTCTATTTCCAAAGTTAAAAAGTCTTACCTGTACAATGTGCTGACTCTTCAAACTCTTTCCTTAACACTTTTTTTTGCCCTTGAAGAACGAGTTAAGATCAGCGATTTGCAAAGTAACACTAGTCTGCCTCCAAAACACATACTGGTGGTAATCTAGTGCATGACATGCCTGCCTTCCTCCCTCCCTCCCTCCCTCCCTCGCTATGTCTCTATTGCTTACTCGTTCTCCCTCCCACTCTCTGTTGCCAGACTTTTCATAGTGAAAGAGGCCATATTCTCTCTATAGTTTGTGCGTCTTATCTACTATGTTTGTGACTAATAAGTGATAAAAAATAAAAAGATCACCAGATATGTCTGACTACAGACAAAGGAACTTGAACTTAAATTCCCAAATGCCACAAGGTGCAAGTTTAGAACTCAACAGCAACATGTCATTTCAGCCTAATAATGCTGTACTGGCTCAAATGCTCAGTATTGCCCACTTACTTTGACTACCTACTATTGTGTTTCAGGGTTTATAATGAATGAAAAGCCAACATTCACTCTTGGTTCCTAATTTGGGCTCCATCAAACCAAAAAAATAAAGAAATCTGTATTTTTAGCCAGATGTTCACTTGTGTGCCCTTTGCTGCGGACCATGAGATTGTTGCACCTGCTGGCTGAAAATAGCTGTTGGGAGATGAGAATGAGTCATAAAGTGTGTTTGTGGGCTTTGATACCAAAAGATATCCGTGTCCCGATTCAAGGGACAGAGAAATTTTGAATTAATTGTATTATTTAGAATAATTGGAAATGCTTCACTTTCACTCCTTTACTGGTGCGGTTAGTAATTCCAGTGCACACTCTTTTGTGGAGAAAGGTGTAAATGTCAGATATACAAAATAATCTTGGGATATAGTGAGCTGGGGAAAAGAGCAACATTTGAAGGAGTTACCAAAATGAGACAGGCATTGTTTCGTTGCTGTGACACATTTTATCTTCAAACGCAGCCTTAATAGGATGGGGTCCCTTAATTGGGACAGAGGAAAAGGGCCAAAGGTGGGCAGCCCTGCAGATGTACCATCTATGAGTTAAGCACCTCAATTAATTATGAATTACCACTGTTCTTTGATCGGTTGGTTGTTTACCAAGATTGTGCAAAAAAACTAGTGAACCCATTTCTATGATCATCCCCATCTGTTCCTTTTCAAGAACAGATGGGGATGAGAGATATTTGAGAAAGAAATTGAATGACTTTAATTCTCTAATTAATGAAGAAATAAATTCACTAAAAGACAGAAATGAGAAACAGGTTTCTTTTTTTTTTATATTCTGAGACCGGATGAGGTCGTTTATGAGTTAATGGGAGAAGGGCACACTGAAACCTGTCAATCACTTTTTTTTCTTTTTTTTTCCCTCCATCAACCGTAGCGGTTTATTTCTAAGCAATGCGAAGGAAGTTCGGGGTGGATTCTAAGCTCCGCTTACGGTTCTTGTTTGCATTACTTTCTGAGGTCTTTAATCTTAATGAAATACGCTGACACCCACCAATCAGCCACAATATTAACACTAAATAGTGGTTCTAATGTTGTGGTTGAGTGTTGTATATTCTAGATAGTTGGAAAATAATGTCGTGGAGTAAACGGCTTGAAAAAAAATTTAAAATCGTGATGTCCTATAAAAACTGATCGATTTTACTGTAGTCCATCATATCAGAACCATGAGTAATGTTTTAGACCACCTACAGACTAACACCAGCTACTCCTACCACAAGATCCATCCTGGAGCCGATGGGATACCAGTGGTTTAGGGTTATGAAGATCCCACGAGGAGCGACTTTCCACACAATAGTCACAATATAAACGCCATCCTTTACTGCTAAAACCAGAAAACAGTCACCCTAGGCTTCATCAAGTGATTTGCTGTAATGTTCTAGTTCCTGGATGTCAGAAAATATACACGGATGCACAGAATGCAAAGTTTGTCTGCGATTATTCTGATTTTGCAATGGTTTGGTGAAATCAGGTAAAGGAAGACAGATAAGTCAAAACAATGAGCCCATTTGCAAAATAACATCTCCCCTATCAATATGAAAAAAGTTGACATAAAATACTTGACAAGAAGTAATATGCTAAAGGCTGCAACTTCAGTGTGGATATACTTCATGAAGGATGAGCAGCGAAATACTATGAACTTCAGATACCAACCACACCTTCCCCTAATTTGGGCTGATCAAACCTGTGGAAGATTTTCTTGGGAAGGGATAGATGGCTTAATGCTATGTGATTGGGATGGTGTTGCATACCATGATAAGGTTCATTGGATCTCATCCTTCCATATTGATTCTTAATGTCCATCAGCAGTTTTAAGAGTTGGCCTCAGACTAAGGAGAAAATATCACATCTGTTTGGAAAGATGTGACCGGCTAAGTCCTTATAGCAAAAACCATCACAGGACTCTTCTAAGATGGATGAGGCATATAACTAAAGCTCTTAATAACTGTAGGCTACTAATGATTCAACCTAGTTTATAAACAGAGTGGACAAAACACAGTTTTGCCGCATCACAAACTATGTACTTACTTTAAACATGATAATTATGGTGAAGATAGGATTTATTAAGTGCCTGTTGTAACAGACTGCAGTAGTTTGAGCTGTACACATGTAAAACTCTAGAGGCTATGTGAGAATATACTACACAAACACAGATTATGAGTCAATATATTTGTATTCGGTAAGCATTCTTCATTTTTATTTGGATCTTCACCAAATTACACACTCCTAGATAATAAAAAAAACCTTCCCATTTAAGCAGGATTTTCTATTCTCTCTTTCTTTCCCCTATCAATATTGCATGAGTAATTCAAGAAAATATTGAAAACAGCATTTATCACACTCTTTAAGTTTAATTGGCTCTCATCTTGACCAAGTCTCACCCTCCTGCAAGGCATATATATCACTTCAGAAGTTTAAGCGTAATCCCACTGGAAAAACAAACAAACTGAAATGTGAAAACATAACCTTCTCGGCAGAGGTAACATTCTATAGTGTATTTAAAAATCCAGACAGTGTGTATCAATACTTTCTCACACCCTATGTGTAGGTCGCCTTTTGCCACCAAAACATGTCTGCGATGAAGTGTGTTCTTCCTTGTGTCAGAACCACTACTCACTTTTTCAGGAATTATGCCACAGCAGCTCTTCTGTGGGACTGAACAGTGGTTTCTATGTAATCACTGATCCGTGGAAGTGATCCTCTAGTTTACGATCATTTTGGTCAGAACATTTTTTTAAATGAAATTAAGTTACCAATATAAATCATGGGTTTATAAAAATTGGCAAAAGCTAGTTCGTGTTCACGCTGACAGCAACAGACTTAAGAAACATTCTAATCACAAGAATTGTGTATTTTCACAGACATTGAAAATAAAATGACTTGTTTATTTTCCTCGTGATAGTACCATTCACTTTGAATCCAGTCAGATATCCCAGGATGCTTTCGTTTGACAAAGAAAACAATCGATAGCATTTGACATATGGCTCATTACTCAAATGAGAAGTAAATAAAAGGTGCCCTGTTTAGTTGACTAACACAACAGGTGTGTACGTTTACCAACAAGGGTAAAGTCAAAGGAGGTGAAATTGGACAACTGTCTCAGCACAGAATGTTAATGATCTACGAGGAGACTCTGTAAGTCAAACCGAAAGTGTGCCACTGGACGTGTGGTGTTAGCAAATGTTAGCATTATGCTAGCTACTGGGACGCACAGTTATAGAGGCTGTAGTGTTAAGTCCACTCATTTCCAAACAGAAACGACAAGCAAGCTCAATGTTCACACGTTCATCCAAGTCTGACAGCCACAGAATATGCCACACTCAATATATAATTGAGAAGTTACTCAATTCTAAAGAAAAACCGAGTTACTCACTCAGAAAGAATCAGCTGACATAACGGTGACTCAGTAGACCGCTGACTTCCGCATTCTTGTCAGATGACAGCAAGAGGAACCAATGGGCAAGAAGAAGATTAGCTGATATAGACGAATGGCGATACAGAATTTCGTGTGTCCAATCAGGATTCACTACAATCAAACAAGTGAATATGACACACCCACCAACGTGCCAATCAGATACCCGAACATTTCTGAAGTGCACCAATAGAAAATCACAGCGCGGCAAATACGCGATCCACACATACGCCGTACGGTATGTGCGCACTGTCAAACTTAAAAGGGATGGTAAATTCGCCGGAATGCAAAGAATGATGTGTATTGGGGTATGGGTGGGTGCAAATTCAAGAAGGGCATTCAATAAAAATGTGTTGCTTTCCGAAAGACGTCTTTCAAAAAATTAGTTAATGAAGCTGAATCTGCTAATAGAATATAAATTGATGGAGATATATTGCTGTGCAGTTTAAAATAGGTGATACATCAGTAAGTATCCATAAGAAATCAGTCAAAGGGAAAAGACCAACTCCACGGTGGAAATGCGAAAAATGCCATAAAAGCTGTGGCGGACAGAGTTATCAGATTTATTACTTCAGAACAAGTACTACTACCAGAATGTGAAAATTCTTCGCTTCAAATACAATTTCTATATTCGAAACCTCGTTCGTATAGCAACAAGAGTATTATCATCAAAATGAACAAAGGTTTCAAATTAAAATGTTCATCTTGCGGTGATTATTGCTGCCTTAATGTGTAGGACTATGTTACTGCTTATGATGTTAAAGGTTATAGTAATTTTATGTACTTTATCTACTCCTCTGTAGTTGACTAGTTGAGTTGCTTCTTTATACTGTTGCATTGCTAACCTTTTTGTTTGGTCTGTTTCCAGCTGTGTTAGGTTTTCTGGATAATTCAAAACTGTGAAAAGTAACAAAGAATTACAGCGCTCAGACAAATATTATAAAAATATTATTCTGTATACATACGATTATTATTGATACATAAAATAATAGTTTATGTGGCTATACTTCCTGAGTTTAATGACTGCTTATCTCCTTCTAGTTTAAATTAGGCAATATGGCGCCCTCTGGTGGTGAAAGGAGAGCTGGAACGGGATAAGGAGGAGGAAGGGTGTGGTACAGAATTATCTGTACCCCAACACAACTTCAACTGCATTTAGTGTTACACCCCCTGGTCACTTCTCCATATTCCACTTGCATAATTTCGGTTTCCGCTTTAAACTGCATTGAGTCTCTCTCATATTTCAGATGAATAATTCTTTACACGATTCTATGACATCTTCACCTGACAGGTGTCTCCTGCATCTCATGCAAAACCATCCTGGGACATGAGTGTGCACCATATCTTAATTATTTTTCCCTTTTCTGACTCTGACAATGTTTTTCTTAAAAAAATAAAAATGAAAAGCGGCTCTGGGGCCAGACAGCTGATAAGACACCGGACTCAGCAGAGATGACAAAGCTTGTTATTGAACTTTTTAGCTCAAGTGCAACAGAAAGCGAGTAGGCGGACAGGTGGGTGTAGATTCTAGAGGACCAATCACAGTTGGTTATCAGGTCAGTACTTATCTGCACGCCGCTGGGCCTGACATTGATTTAGATCTCTTTCCTCTGTGTGAATTTGGGCTCAACTGCAATCACAGTATGGTAAGAAACATCATGATATTTATGACAGTCATATATGATAATGTATCACATTCAGCCCTCAGGTGACTTTTTCCCAGCTGATTAATGGAGGAGATAAATATGTCTACAGTTGATAAGTCACTGTAAGTGAGACTGAGGGGGCTTGTGGATTAAGTTCTGATGATTAATGTTATTCTCTCTTTTTATAGACAAGCTACACAGATAAAGGGGAGAAGGTAAGATTGAGATGTCTTTTGGTGGACAGGAGGCTTGGAGTTTTTTGACAGAACTGCTAGTTCTGCAGAAAATGGTCTGAATAATAACTGACTGGCGGATCGTTTTAAGACAAACACGAGTCATTCAAAAAACCTCTACAAATATGAGATTTGATTGCAGGTGTGGTTTGATGATTTTACTCAACTCCAGTGTGATAAATTTGTTGAATTTTATACCTTTTAGCATGCGAGGGGAAGGTTTGTCAAGTTTCATCATGTCACCTTCTGGGTCGGCAATGCCAAACAGGTCAGTATCCAAATGAACAGATACAGTATATATTATATATCGATGGACGGAAGATGAATAAATAAGGATTTCGTTAAACAGTTAACTTTTTCATTAATATGTTGTCCTATCATTATAACATACTAAGTACAGATACGTAAACTGCCTTTTTTACAAACGCTGGAGGTCGGACGTACTTTCATAGGAAATGAATATATGCTACACAGACCTGCTCTCTTCGTTCAGCCACACTTATTGTTCTCTGCTCGTTCTTAAGACTGTGTGATCATTGCAGGCCGCCTCCTTCTACTGTGACAAAATGGGCTTCGAACCTTTGGCCTACAAGGGTCTGGAGACTGGCAGCCGAGAGGTGGTGTCTCATGTCATCAGACAGGATAAGGTGAGCAGCTGAACCCCCCCGGTTTGATCCAATAAAGGTTCCTGAGTTTACTATATAGTTCCAGCGATCACTGATCCCCCCCCCCACAACACCAACCACCCTCCTCTCTCCTCACAGATAATGTTTGCATTTGAATCTCCACTGAATCCTGGAAATGAAGGCAAGCCTCCCTCATCTGATATATTTAGACTAGGAGAAATAGTCTGTGCATATATTCACATTATCAACAATGTTTTATCTCCCCACAGTCATGGGAGAGTACTTGATTAAGCATGGAGATGCAGTCAAAGACATCGCTTTCCAGGTGGAGGACTGTGACTTTTTAGTCAATGTAAGAACGAGACACACATGGATGATGGTGTTTTGTTCACGTTCATGACGGACAGTTTCAAATGAATTGGCCACGCGTTGAACTTTTATGAGAAAATACATATTTACAGGCACTTTTCAGAATGTATATTGTTTATAAACATCAGTGGGACAGGTGCATTAAGATATCTTAAAGGTACGTTCTACCCAATGTGAAAAATAGCAGTTTTGCGGAATGGAATGCACATTTCTGTACCTGAGAAAATCCACTTCTTCTCTATGCCCTGTGAACAATAATCACATTCACTCACTTCAATTAGAGACCGCAACTCTGTTTCCTCAAGCAATAAAACTCACTTGATTCGTATTTTTGTACTGTAGATGCTCAGAATGGGAGAAATTAGTGTAGTGTGCTCAAAGAGTGGCAGGGGTGGATTCAGGTCCTTTGGGGGGCGGGGCCAACATCACGAAAAAGGCACCTTTTGTATGTATTTAAGGTGAAACCAACACAAACCTTGGTTTTGATTGCATTTTTTTCCAGCTATGTAACTCAGAGCAGTTAAAGAAAACAGTTCACCTCAAAATGGAAATGCATTTATTATCCACCCAATCTCATGCTGAATAAAGTTGGGTGAAAGTGTTTTAATTAATATTTATGCTCATTATTATAGCTGAAATACAAACTCTGCATATATTCCGTCTGTATCCGCGCGTGTTTTCTGAATAAGGATGAAACAGGGCAGTGCCAAATCGTTTGGGACAGGGTTTCCATAATTTGAGCAACAGTTGATAAATGTTAAGTTAAAAGCGGGAAAAAAACTCTGCATCCAGAATGGATGCATAATGGCCGCACGGATCATCTCTCTGTTTTGGCTGTTTTTTTTTACTAGCTGCATTATCACAAACTCTTCTTTTATTTCCATTTTTGCGTTGTGGTCCAAACCTTTGACCGGTAACAGTGGATGCAGCGACGTCATGTATGGATTTGGTGGTCGAAGAAAAAAATTCAATTGAATTTTTCCTCTTTATTGGGCTGAGCAGACAAAAACTTTCTTCTCATATTTGACTGAACCTTTTCTGTTACGTAATAAACAATTCCGAGCTCTGAATACGATTGTCTTCACTCGTGGCGTATCCTAGAGGGCCCTACATTCTATTCTGTCCCCTGGAAGCCCCCACCATCGGACTTTCTTGCATCTTGAGCTCCTTAGGAACACCAAGTCATGATTTATCCACCACGGCAGCATCTAAGAGGGATGTTCTGTAGTGGCCCTGAGGCCCCCAACCCCCCCCCTTGAGTCCTGGTGTGTCGAAATAGGAACAAACATGGTGGTGATATGACATTGCAGCCTCGGTGCGGTTGTTGCTGGGTTTGAACTCTTTAACTGAGTCAAGGTCGGACTGGAGGTTTAGATAAAGTCTCTCTGTTGACTGTTGGGCGACAGCAAGGATTGAGAATTGTCCTTTTTGCACAGAGACCAAGAGCAGCGTTATTCCGGTTACACAAGCGCCACATCTCTGCATGTATGTGAAGGGAGGATCTTCTGTCTCTAGCCACTGGAGGGCTTCTGGGAGTCATCTCCAGATGGAAACATGTGTTTATGCTCCATTATTCTCCAACTGATCCCAAAACGCTCCTCTGACAGAAAGCTGAAGAACGAGGAGCCGTCATCGTCAAGCAACCCTGGGTGGAGCAGGACACCCATGGGAGAGTCAAGTTTGCCGTGGTACAAACGGTACGCACCTTCTGAAGGCTCAGGTGAACCCGCTCATGATGATGGAGATGAATTATGATAATGACCTTTTCATGTGTGTCCCCAGTACGGAGATACGACGCACACACTCATCGAGTACCTCGATCCTTACAAAGGCTTTTTCCTGCCGGGCTACAAAGAACCTCTGTTCAGGGATCCTTTGTTAGCCACACTGTGAGTCTCTCAACATGTGACTGAAATATAGTTGGTTGTTTTTGGCGTAAAAGTGATTTTCTGTATTAAAAAAATAGGAGTTCAAACTTCATAAACTTCATAAACGAGCTTCATAGTGAAGCTTTGTTTTCTTCATATACGGTAATGTAATTTTACTTTATTGTTATATGCTCAGAGTTAAGTGTTAACCCTTTAATGTCCTGCTCAACTGTTTGCTTGAGAATATTTTGACTGACTATTTCTTATTGAACTTGTTTAGAATAAAACCCAGTGGCAGCATTGATAGAATAAAGAGTAGGGGGCCAAAGATTGAGCCCTGGGGGACACCACAGGTAAAAGGGTCCTACGAGGAGAAGGCCCCTCCCTCCTTTAGCTTTACTAATCTACTTACTAAACACTTACTCTCTAATTATGTAACTTGATACAACCAAAAAAGCCTAATAAGGGTCGAATAGTTTTCAAAAGAAATCAAAATCGTTCTCAGAGTAAAATTTCCTGATTTTTCCAGATTTCTAGTCTATTAAATAAATGCATTCTGATTAAAAATGGTTACAGAGACAAATATGTGAAAGAAAAAATAAATAAATAACTAAACAGGAAGGATTAAAATCTGAAGTTCTTTTTTCTTTTTTCCCTTTTTTTCTTTGCAGTCCCTCAGGAGGTTTGAGATTCATCGATCACATTGTGGGAAACCAGCCAGATAATGAAATGGTGGATGTTTCAGACTGGTGAGGCTCCAGTTTGAACGCACGTACGCATGCGGCAGACAGAGTCCACACGCGGTGAAATCACATGACGGTCAATCCGCCTCTGTGGCTCATTGTTTGCTCTGGTATTCTAAAGCTGCATTGCAACATTTCTGGCAGGAACTGAAACATATTTTAACAATCCCATATAAGAAATGCCTTTTTGCACTGAGCTTATCATCACATCTCCTGTTTGTGCTCTCCAAATTCCAGGTATCAGAATTGTTTGATGTTCCATCGCTTTTGGTCAATAGATGACAAGCAGATCCACACGGACTACAGTTCACTGAGGTCGATAGTGGTGACCAACTACGAAGAGACCATCAAGATGCCGATAAATGAGCCCGCATCAGGGATGAGGATATCACAGATCCAGGTGTGATAACCCGCGTACAGTACTGTTTTATCTGTCGGACTCTTTTGAAGAGTTGTGCAGGAGAATAAATGTTGATCGCTCATAAAAGGGGCTGATTGTGGCGGTGGACTGTGTGACAGCCCCCCGGTTTATTACTGTGCTTCAGAGCATTTTTATGTTCCACGTGTTCTTCCTCTCAGGAATATGTGGACTACAACGGGGGACCAGGTGTGCAGCACATCGCCCTCAACACATCAAACATCATTGATTCGGTGAGTCTCCTCAGGATGACACTCATGGGCTCATGTTTGCACAGACCCCCCCAAACACACACACACACACACACACTTCTGCAAGTGAAGGCAAGCTGTGTCCTGATTTTTAAAACATTTCTTTTTATGTTTTTCGTCTTAAAACAGGTAGTGAATCTGCGCGCCCGAGGGATGGAGTTCCTCTCAGCACCTCAGACGTATTACGACGACCTGCGACAGAAGCTCAAATCAGCCAAGATCAAAGTGAAGGAGGACCTCGACGTTTTACAGGTGAGGAGACTTGTTCTTTAAAAAGAAGGATGGGATGCTTTTTCTTTATAATATGTCTTTCTCTCTTTTCCTTAAGGAATTGAAAATCTTAGTGGATTTTGACGACAAGGGCTACCTTCTCCAAATCTTCACCAAACCTGTGCAGGACAGGCCCACCATTTTCCTGGAGGTCATTCAGCGGAGTAACCACTATGTAAGTGCAATTACTGCTGGTCCGATAAGAAAGCCCTTCATCTTTACGACGCTGCTCACACTGTGGTCCTCTTTCTGAACTTCACCCCCTATGAGACGGCGGGATCCAGCCCGACTGAACACCTGCTTCCAGCTCCCACCCAGCGTGAAGAGTATAACAGAAGGCCACTTGTAAAAGCTCAGTAAATCTATCACACCTCCAGATTAAAAGGCTCCTCTCTTTGCAGTGATGGGGATCTTTGGATTGAGTTGCACCCTGTGGCACTTCATTTTCTAGCTCTGGCACCCGTTCTTCTTGTCAGAACAGGCACATCTCAACCCTCTGCTGTGTTTCCCTGAGCCCGTGCATGAAAGCGAGGGGCTGAACTCGAACCGCAGCGAAGGATCTCTCATAGAAAAAAAACAAAACCCGCCAAAACACTTTTCATCTTTTCTTTATCTGTGAAAATATTGACGTGATGACTCTGTGAGGACCTGATGTGTGCATGTTATTGTCAACAAAAGAAACGAGCGAATATTGTTTGCGGAGATCCCACTTCAAAGTCTTAAACACCCTGAACAGAGTCTGGCTAAAGACCCCCGGAGCCATAACAAATGACACAAAAGATGGCAGATCTCTCAGTAATTAGCCATCTGCGTGTGTTTTCTCCCCCCCCAGGGCTTTGGAGCAGGAAACTTCAAGTCTCTCTTTGAGGCCATTGAGAAGGACCAAGAGGCCAGGGGCAACCTCAAAGTGCTGACGCCCGAGGGGCAGGCCAAAGCCTTCCACTGATCCGGGCCTGCAGTAGACTTCATCGGCAGCCCCCTACAAAACTACTGTACGTTAAAACACATGCAGAGAAAGTGGAATATCCTCGTGTGAGAAATCTATGATATATATAAATAAATAAACCCATGATGGTGTGATGGTGTGTTTGTGGAAGAGGGTTATAAATCTAAAAGGAACAGTATGATATTTTAGGAAATGTGTTTTTTTTCTTCTTCTTCTTTCTGTTGAGTGTAAGAAGGATTAACGCTCTCACGTCTGTCTGCTCAACCAGAGCTAGAACCAATACAGTCAGTGGGCGTTTATCTGAATATTTAAGAGAGTGGTTGGCATATCGTGTTAGCTCCTCTCATCGAGTCAATAAATGTAGTTTCTCAAATATCCAACTATTCCTTTGACGTGATACTCAGTATTTTAAATGTAATATTCGATCCTTATCTGCTCTGCTCCGGGTTCACACGTGAAACCCTCCAGCCAGAAAAAGAATGTTCGGCGTCTTTTTTCCTACGCAAACACTATTATTACAAATTCTGTATTATGCTCACAGATCTGAATCTAATACAATAAAGCATATTTGAACGTTTCTTTTTTATAGCGTCATCTGTGTTTTAAGGTGGAATCAGAATTTCTTTTGTGTGTGTGCGCTCCATGAATTCGATTTGAGATTAATTAAATGATGTTTTCCAGCGTTTATACTCAGGACGTAATGCATAATTTACCCAAACTTACTCCTTATCCCTACACTATGGTTTTTATTTTTTATTTATATTATTGTGAAAAGGTAGTTTCTCCCTATAAGGAAGGCGAAAGTCTCTATATGAGTGTAAAGATTTATGTCGCTATGAAATGACTATACAACACATATCCACTGCTCGATATGATTAGATGATATATGATATAAGGAACCCCCCCCCCCCCCATAAACAAACCAAGTAAATTACATAAAATCAAGGACAGTAAATAAACTCCAACTGAATTCATGATGGGTTTTGAGAATTTTGGTAATTCTCGCCAACATTTACCCTGGAAGAAAAAAAAAACTTGTGATTTCTCCAGTAAAAAAAACCCTAATCTGCACAGGAGGTTTTATTTCAAAATAATTTATTTGCATATAATTGGAATGAAGGCAGGTAGATACATCTGTGATGGCACTGGTCAGATTCCATATAGAAAACATTCAGTCTATACAGAAACCAGTTTTTCAATCCTGGACAAAATGGATAAATATATTAGTAAATAAATATATTAGTGACATGTCACTATATTGAAATGTTCTATTACATATAAAATACAACACTATTTCATTTCTGTTTTTTTTTGTTTTTTTGTTGTTCTCTTTTTGTACACAAAGTATCCAAAATATACTGACATAACATCCCTTAAAGTTCTGGAGGGATTTCTTTTTTTTTTTCTCTTTTTTTCTTTTAATTCATAGAAAAGGCAGTTTCAGCTCATGATTCTTGCAAAAAACTAAAACAAAAAAAACAAACATAACAAAACAAACACATAAACAACACAAAGGGAAAGATCTTGAACAAGCTGAAATGAGATATTGGCAGCATCACTCAACATTTCATCGGGTGCTGAGGGGGATCGGGGCTTTTTCTAAACTAAGAAACGGAAATTTATATATATATATATATATATATATATATATATAGAAAAAATTCAATATAAAATCTGCTTGTGCCAAAGTGCTGCTTGTAATTCAGTCATTTCCATCGCTCAGTCTGAGAGACTATTTGGGCACAAAAGGAGGAAACCCTGATACTTTAGCAGGAATATGCTGCACTGACACATTCAAAGTGAGGTATCGGTACAAGTTGAAGAAAAAAATCTCCAAGATTTTTACTCAAGCCTTAAACGCTTGGTGCAGGAAAAATAAGTCACGACACAAATGTCGTAAGTTCACGGTGTTCAAGATTTTGCCTCTTTGGTTGGACAGTTGAGAGCTTTGGGTGTCAGGAGAGATCTGGTTCCTCTTTATGAACACGTTTTGAATGAGTAAGGCACATATGCGGCTTTAGTAAGTGCTAATGGTTACATTCCAATACCCATGAGCTCCTGGCTATCTATGCTAAGCTAAAACGTGTCTGAAGCTTTCACATACGGACTTCAAAGGACAGTTTATGATATAAAAACAATTATGTTCCTCTGGTCTGGGATGATTTAGTCGAGTTCATGCGAGCATGAAGATCAAATCCAAATGCTTGACTTTTCTCCGTATAGTTTGAGTTTTCACACTCATGGATAAAAACACTTTTTGTTTTTTACTTTATCTATCACCTGCCAGAGTGGGTTAAATGAGGGAGGAGGAAGGAATAATAAGTAGCTAAGATTTACCTGGATTCTATTGTTTGTAGTTATGAGAGATGCTTTAAGAACAACAGGAATTGGCGCGGCACATTTATCACAACAAAAGCTTGTTCACTGATATGGGTATCAGGACTGTAACTAAGATGAATTCTCCCCATTTTCTTTTTCCAGTGTTTGATTGTTCCAGAGATAATTCTCCGGCTCTCCCTTCCCTAGAGTTTGAAATCATGGGAAAAGCAAACAAAGCTATTTTTTAACTGGTGCAGCGGACTGAGCTGATGCGTCTACCTAGCATGGCTTTACTCCAGTTATGCCATTAAACTCTCTCTATCCCTTTACTATAGATGTGATGCAAAACACGTTACTAGAGCTTTGGTTGCTGGAGGAGAATGGAGGCCCTGTAGGATGCTAATAGTCTAGGAGCAAAGGTTTGTCATGCTTGTGATGAGTCCCGTTCACTCTGCACAGATAATGGGGGGTTAACATCACCGAGGTCAAACGTGTGAAGTAACTACTGGCAAGAGAAATGACAAGAAAAAGACAATAGCTTGTATTGACGACATGATTCAGTCAAATTGGTTCATTGTGAAAGGTGAAAAAAAGAACACAGACTACAAAAAAAATGAGACAGAAACTGATTGAAAAACACAAACAAACATGTTGAAAACAGCTGCCATTATTGAAATAATGAAAACAAGGGGCTCAACATCCTCAGTAAATGCTGTTTGAGGGGCTAAGCATCAAACTTTCTCTCCATTTGGACAGGTCTTACTTTTGTTGAATTTATGGGAGCTACATGGTTGTAACCAAAGAAATAAATAAAATCACTAAAGCAGTACCTTTAAAAGACTACCTGTGTGAAGCACGTTAAGAAATCTGAGCTGAGGTAGGCTGGGGAGAAAAGCTTCTCTCAGCTGAGGCTGGACTCAGCGAAGGAAGGCGGAAATCACACAAATAAAAGTAAGTACCTCTTAGATGAATCAAGTTATTCTGTAATAGCGGGGGCGATGTACAAATGGAGTCTCACTTCATGATGGCTCAACACCTTAAGGAAGGATCATTCGTTTTCAATAAGGATCAATGGGAACTCGTGATAGCGTTCTGGTTGTTATATTCTTCCTATAATGAACAGGGTGGAACACTTTCTTCTCTGGTGTTTCCCCAGCAGCTCCCAAACGTTTAAATCATCCAATATATTCTGATCTATTATTATGAGTCCTCAGGTTGCGTTTAAATCACAGTAATTTCACTTAATAACAGAGCTAACCCAGCTGAAAGGCCATTTGAATCCCTGAATCCCTGGGGAAGCTGGGGAATCGTCTGAATAAAGGCATCCCTGGTGGAATAATGTGGAAGACACGACAGAGATAACCAATGAGAGGCTTGTCCATTCTGGCTCCTGTGTAGCAGCGTGATAATGGGGATCCAACATGTTCTCACACACCAGACTCCTCTTCTGATCCTGCGGACACAAAAACGACTCGGGTCAAATGCCATGCAGGTCTACAAGAATCGTCCCCTTTGATCCTTTTGGATCATTCGTCTGATCATGTTAGATATGTGAGGTAGAGAAGTAAGACACCCACCCTGATTGTGATGCAATGCTTTGCAGTACAAACAACTGTCTGTGTTGCGGTCAACAGCGGGGCCGTGGTGGAACCTGCAGGGTGGCCTGTCCATAGAGGTCCCAGGTCCCGGGAGCTGAGGCTCCGAGTGAGCCTGCTGCACCCGCTTTTGCCACACAACATGGGCCCCAGCACAACAAGTCCAGTCCTCCATACCTCCAGAGTCCAAAATGAGAGGCACAGGGAGTAAAGCAGGGTGCAGCTCGGGAGGAGGGCAGCAGAAACCCGGGCCCTGACCGTAGTGGATATGGATGCTGCGGTCATCCTGCAGATCTAAGCTCTGGTGGAAGCAAACGGAGGGGCCATCAAGCACACATCCACCCACTCGCCCAAGAGGAGTGGGAGGGTGTCCGTGTCCTTGTCCGTGTCCCTGGTGGTAGCAGTGTGGTTGAAGCTGTAAGGGGATTGGGGACACCAGAAGAGGAAGACCTGTAGGGCTGATGGAATCATGATCCTGACACTCTGTCCCGGGACTGTGCCGATCAATGGGGTCGGGTTTTGGGCACTGGCAAGAAATGTGCTTAGAAGGGCACACAGGTGGGTCTTTGTCAAGTTCAAGAGCAGCGGGCACAGCTGCAGCTGCCGCAGAACCCTGCTCTTCATCAGAACCCCTGCTCAGGCCCTGGCTGTGCTCCCCCTCCTCATAGTGGTGGTGTCTGTGGCGGTGGTAATGGATGTGGCTGAACACAGTCTGTGGCTGTTCTTCTGGACAGCCTGTTTTGTTCACCACAGAGTCCAAAGACCTGGGCCGGGTCTGGGCTGATTCTTCCAGGCTGCTCCTGCTGGGGACGTGCCCAGTTCCCGGCCCGTAATACACAAATGGATCGTAGTCGCTGCTCAGTGAGCTACGAAAGGTGGACCAGCTGCCGTAAACTCCCTGTAGGGACACGTCAGTACAGTTGAGAACTGAGTCGCTGGAGGAGCCATGGCATGGCCCCGAGCTGGAGTCACTCGCTGGCCCATCAGCCAAGTATCCGCTGCGCTCCGTGCGGTAACTTCCACCTGAGCAGCTGCCATCATCCTTTCGGCTGTTGACTGGCGCCCCACGGAGGTGTGGTGCGATTGAGGCTGCGTGGTGCAGCCTTGAGCTGGAGGCGCTTCGCTGGGCTGGACAGGATGAGCGATAGTTGTGGCACGATCGACGGGGGGTGTAGTGGTGGGCGGAAGTCCTGCAGTTACCACCACTCCTGTGAGGCCTTCCGGGAACCTCTGAAGGTAGGTGGTACCCGCACCCGGAGCCCAGTCGCCTATTGGAGAGGAAACGAAGAGTTTGGGTGTCCCTGGGCGAAGGGCCAGAGTAGTGGCCCAGAGAGGGATAGGGTCCAGAGGGTCCACGAGGATAATGGGGCCTCATAGAGAAGGGAATGGCATGCTGGGGAAAGGGTAGGTTGTGTGGGCTGCTGTGCGGCGGGCTGTGCAGGAAACCCAGGCTCTGCTCTGGGCTTTGCTGGAGTCTGCTCCTCTGTAGCTGTCGCTCCCTGCCTGTGGACCACAGCAGCAGTCAGAATATACAGAAAAACCGTTGGGTCGACATCACCGGATGGGAACTAAAACTCAGTGGAGGCAATAAGTCTACAGTTCTATACATCACAGATAAGCCAGCTCCAGAATCTCAGGTAGTTCTTTCTATCTATTCCAGTTTGTTAGCGTATAGCAGCTACATCTGGACATCAGGACTACAAACATTAACAGGGAATATGCTTTTCCTCACCCATGATATTGTGCATGCAGAGGGGACATGTGCGGCGTTGTAGCAGCCAGGGGTCCACGCAGTTTTTGTGAAACTCATGAGCACAGGAGATGATCCTCAGATGCTTGTTGAAAAAGAAGATAGAGGTAGAGGATGAATACTAGAAAAAGGACAACTGAATCTACGTAGAAAGAATGCTGTCTCCTCTATCGTCTTACCTGCCCGTCTTGGAACTCCTCCAGACAGATGGCGCAGACGGGGCTCGAGTTGGAGCTACTGGTTGACCCCCAGGCGGCATGATGGCGCTGAGATTCCGAGCAGCTCTGGGAATTGTAGGTTTTGGTCTCTAATCGGCTAATAGCCCGCATGGTCTGCTGATGGACGGAGTCCTGCATGGGTGAGAAGTGAAGGGTTAGGAAAAGCCTCGAAAAGATCTCCACATGAGCAGCAGATCATAAACTGAAGATGATCCACTGACTCCATTTTTTCTGGAGGCTTTGCATGTCCACCTGCTACATTCACTCACCCAGGTTCTGTTGGACTTGCACTTGTATCGGAAGGCGAAGATTAGGACGATGGTCAGAACAGCAAGGACGATGGTGAGCAGGATACCCACATCATAATGTGGCTGAAATGGGAATGAAGATGGAAGAAAGAAAAATCCCATCAGTACAACGGCCATGTGACGTCTACCTTATTACTATCATAATCGTCATTTCATTTATCTATAGTGATGGGATTTCATAAGCAGTGGACCTCATTTCAGCCTGGAAGGTAGGCCTGGAAGGTGCCAGCACTGTGACATCACACATCACATGATTTTGCCTTGGCCGCCATGCCAGAGGTAATACATAGACCAAAGCGAGAGATGTAGCACATATGGGCAACTTTAAATGGAGGAAAGCTCCAAACTACCATTAAAAGACACAAAAGAAGAAGCTGCTCAATTACATCGTGGATATGTTAACCCATTGAGGCGCCGTAGCTCAACCAAATCAAAATATTGTGCTGATGATCGGGGCAGGAAGGGCATCCAGTATGAAGTAAGAACATATGTCAGTTTAAACTCCCATCTCCAGTGCTTACCCATCTAGGCTGCTCCACCAGGATTTCGATGCGAACCTTGGCCTCCTCGTTCTTGTTGACCAAACCCATCAGCTCCTCGGCGTCTTCCGCTTCCACCAGTACGACTGGACTGGAGAACGATTCTGCTCCTCGCAGCTGTGTGTTGTGCATTTAGGATGGTGACCAAAGCAGAGAGAGAAACAAACATCAATAAGATTGACCCACAATCGCTCTACCTACCGAGCAACTGACCCCCCCCCCCCATTTTTGTCTGTAGCTGTGCCTGTAAACTCACCTCAGCAGCAGCATTGGCATCATCACTGACATCAAAGATAACGGCCTGTGCTCCTTTATCCAGCGCCATGCGAGCCTGATGGAGATAAAA
This sequence comes from Lophius piscatorius, assembly GCA_009660295.1. NCBI lineage: Eukaryota > Metazoa > Chordata > Actinopteri > Lophiiformes > Lophiidae > Lophius > Lophius piscatorius. The sequence goes on along the minus strand of VRLP01000601.1, from coordinate 119,497 downwards.
TCAGTTAATAACAGAACTCACAGACAGCAGCATGTTTAACAAGAACCATGACATGTGTGACCCAAAATAATGGAATATAAAGACGGAAAAAGAAACGTCAAACAGTCAAGGCCACTCCTGGAGGGTGGATGTGAGAAAAGAAGACCACACCACCGGTGCGTTGTTTCCTAAGCTGTCACTAGGTGGCAGTCATGCATTGAGCTGTAGACTTCACAACTTGAGCAAAGTCCTCAAGTCACTTTTTCACCTGAATATGGAAGACACACGCAGACTAGTGAGGACACAAACCGACTATGGAGGACACGAACCGACTATGGAGGACACAAGCAGACTAGTGAGGACACGAGCCGACTATGGAGGACACAAACCGACTATGGAGGACACAAACCGACTATGGAGGACACAAACCCACTATGGAGGACACAAACCCACTATGGAGGACACGAACCCACTATGGAGGACACGAACGGACTATGGAGGACACGAGCCGACTATGGAGGACACGAGCCCACTATGGAGGACACGAACCCACTATGGAGGACACGAGCCGACTATGGAGGACACAAACCGACTATGGAGGACACAAGCCGACTATGGAGGACACGAACCCACTATGGAGGACACGAACCCACTATGGAGGACACGAACCGACTATGGAGGACACGAACCCACTATGGAGGACACAAACCCACTATGGAGGACACGAACCCACTATGGCGGACACGAACGGACTATGGAGGACACGAGCCCACTATGGAGGACACGAGCCGACTATGGAGGACACAAACCGACTATGGACGACACAAACCGACTATGGACGACACAAACCGACTATGGACGACACGAGCCCACTATGGAGGACACGAGCCCACTATGGAGGACACGAGCCCACTATGGAGGACACGAGCCGACTATGGAGGACACAAACCGACTATGGAGGACACGAGCCAACTATGGAGGACACGAACCCACTATGGAGGACACGAGCAGACTATGGAGGACACGAGCAGACTATGGAGGACACGAGCAGACTATGGAGGACATGAGCCCACTATGGAGGACACGAGCCGACTATGGAGGACACAAACCGACTATGGAGGACACAAACCGACTATGGAGGACACGAGCCGACTATGGAGGACACGAGCCGACTATGGAGGACACAAACCGACTATGGAGGACACGAACCCACTATGGAGGACACGAACCCACTATGGAGGACACGAACCCACTATGGAGGACACGAACCCACTATGGAGGACACGAACCCACTATGGAGGACACGAGCAGACTATGGAGGACACGAGCCTCTGAACCTTATGTCAGATTGATATATTGTTTCTTGGCTGGGCATAATATGACATAATATCACTTGTGTGATATTATGTCATCTGACGTACGTGAATCGATGCAGTAAAAGATTTTCTTTTTGTGATCACACAACTGATTTTCTTTGTGTTACTGTCTCTTCTGTTTAGGTTGAAATCAGAAATGTTGTCAGTTCACCAGTTTCCTTCACTAGACCACTTTGGTAGGTGCGAACCACTGCAGACTGTGAACACCCAGAACACCTGCAGTTCTGGAGATGCTCTGACCCAGTCGTCTATACATCACAATTTGGCTCTTGTTGAAGCTGCACTTATTGTTCCACTTACCCAAATGCTGACTTGCAGCCTAATACCCCCCGCCCGCTGACAGGTGACATTAAAGGGAGATAATGAATGTTATCCAGACTTCACCTGGCTGCATGATTGATTGGTTTATTTAAAGTTCAACATTTCACTTTGACTTCAGACTGAATTCTTCCTTCAGACGCCACTTTATGTCAAAATAGATATAATATACAACACTGCACATAAACTGTAGAGTGCAAAAGTTTAAAATGATGTTGAGACTTAGAAGGATTTTCAGGAAGCTTGCAAATAATTCAAATGCAAATAAAAATGTATGTTGATATTCTAACTTCTACAGGCTGTATTCGTTAGATACCTTAGCATGTGTGTGTGTGTGTGTGTGTGTGTGTGCGCTACAGTGTTGGTTCCTGACACTCTCTGGGTTGACCAGATGTTGTCTTGTGTATCAGCAGGCCAGAAAAGGTTTCCCTCCATTGACACTGAATGATGTTTATGCTCTCAGCAGGCTGTCCGACAGCGCAGGAGTGCTTTCACCAGGATCACCAGAAGATGGTGGTAAAACAAACAGAAGCCTTTTCATCAATATCTCATCACATGCACTCAACCGTCAGACATCAGGCAACGCTTAATAAAGAGAAGACACAACTTTAAACACCTAGTCACACTGGAAACACAACACTAAACAGTCATTTCGAAGGCTTCTTCTGGCAGCCCAGGGCGGGAGGAACGTGCTCGCACACACACACAGTATATGCACACAAAAAAAAGTCTGGTTAAAGCATCACTCGCTCGATCTCTCAGGGAAGTTAATAAGAAACTACTTTCATGAAGTGGCAGCATTGATCGCTTTGTAGCACTTCAAAAAGAGAAAGTCAATAGAAAAGGAGGAGACAGAGGCGGCCTTTGTGGACTCTCCTACACACCCTGTTCCCCGGTGGTCACCTCTGGGTGTGTGTAAGCGCAGGTAGGTGTGTGTTTGTTCCCTTTGAAGTTAGCAACATTATTTCACACTGTCCAGGTTCTGTTTTTAATCGGCCTATTCTGTAGTAAGATTATTGCGTTAAGGTTGTGTTCCCTGTTTTATTTTTGAAGGTTTACTTCTATGTTAATTATCTTGTCTCCTATTTTAGTTTCTTTTTATATCATTTTGATCAAATTCGGACTGAAAATTTGCTTAATTGATTATTTCATGTTTTTAAGTATTTATGGCTGCTAATTGTTTGTCTGTTTGGAACTTTAACTGTGCTGCAGCCCGTCTCCGCCAGGACACTCTTGGAAAAGAGATTTTTAATCTCAATGGAATGATCAGTAATAATGAAAATATAATGGTATTCCACTATTAACAATAAAACTATAGCAACAAAAAATAATAACCCATCATGATTATTTTTTGCTTTATATGCTTTGGAGAAGAAATTTAAAGTAGTTCATCTACTGTTTGGAGAGAAATTACAAGGGAAAAAGAGATAATAAGAAACAAAAAAACACAAATATTACAATGTAATGTTATGGGGAAGGAATGCTTGTTTTTAACACTTATCCATTCAGAATGTTATTAAGTGTATGACATCATGGAAAGGATTCTTAACGATGAATGTGTCTATTTTTCTCTGAATAAATGTAAAGAAAAATGATCTTTCTCTATAGTCTCTGTTTTTCTGCAGTGTTAGATTTTCTATAATTTCCTCAGACAGTGAACTTAGAGATCTTGATAGCTCGAGTCCCTCGTCATGTGAATGATGGGAATGTCCTGAATGGGACATATACTCCATGTAAATGGGACATGTTTGCGCCGTTAGCCCATATTTTGTTTTTACAAATTGGGTATCCATCCTCCAGGTCGAACCTTTTTTCTTTTTCTTTGACATCCAAAGTAGTCCAATGCTCCTGATTATGATATCGGGAACAGTCTTGCTTCGTTCTGCAGGAAGTCGAGGATTGATGGAGAGGCTGGAGTGAGATGGTGACATTGAACCCAAACCTCCTCTTATGTCTAAGTCCACAGAGACACGAACACGCCGTCGAGAAGTTTCAAACCATCTGCAACTGTTAAAGAAGACATCATAACATGGCTGCTGTGATCTCACATCTCCGTCTTAACAGTCCTAACGCCACAGAGCGGCCGCATGGCCATATGTCTCGACGGAGCCACACGCCAGGAAGAGGCTTGAGAGGTCTCATTACAGGATTAATAGAGATATATTTATCCTTTAACGCTACCATCAAAAGTGCAGTTCTGACGCTAACTAGACAGTTTGAAGGACTGCCAGCTCCTGGTTTGGTTCCGTCTGCACTGGAAACAGACACCCATGTGGTTAGGAAAATTCCCATCGCCATATATCCCACTATATCCAATATAACAAACGGGATTAAACTAAACAATAACAAACGCCTCGTCAGAAACGACTGCGGCTCACAACAAAACCACACAGACGCCAAAAGCCGTTCCGCTCCAGCATCTCCAGACGCGTCTGTGACAAACGGTGTGGACAATCCAACTAGTAGACAAGCCGTGTTATGTTTTTTGGGATTATCACAGGGCTGGAGGGAAGTGTAGAGCTTTCTGCACAACAGAGCTGTCACACAGGTAAACACACCTGAGGGGAAGAGAGTCATGGGGACGGACTGTGAGGTCACTCAGGTGCGGTTCACGCGTGCTTCCCTCGAGTAGGGGTACCATTACTTGTGTAAAAATACTCAAGAAAAAGTGAAAAACTGGGAAATACACTCACTTTTTTAAGTTAAAAGTAGCCTCTGAAGGATATTTCTACTGGCTGTTGTTTTTCTGCCGTCTATTTCTATCAGGAGTGTATTCTGGAGTGAAGAACAAGGTAGAAAAATGACATGACATCTTTATGAGTTATTTAAGACTAAATGCAAAAAAACAATGAGTGTTGATGTCAGCGAAACACACAATGGTGAAAAATGAAATAAAAATAAATATAAATCCTACATATATAACATATTATATCTCATATTATCTACGAATGAAATCACAAGTCAGCGAAATATTTTTGAAAGCTGCAATATCCGCTCATCAATTCCGTTAAACGGGAACCCCGGCACAAACCGAGTGGAGAAAATGACTCGCAGATCAAACTTCTTCACAGCAATGGGTGGCCTGCACAGGGTGAGCCAGCGCTGTTTGTTTACTGGCTAAGTGCGGTCGGTGAGGTAGGCCTGGCATCACAGCGAGTTCTCAATGGGGCCCAGACAAACAACGCTGCCCTGGTGTCTTTCACGCACGAGGGATGTGCCAAGGTTTTTCCGTCGCCTGACAACATTGCTTTGCTTGTTAACGTCTCAATGTTTGTCACGGGTTTAATGTGGTGCGGACGACCTATTTGATCCGGCGGGACAAATCCCCTTCATCTGCCTCCATGTTCCAACGTAACGGAAAGGGCAGTGATGGCAGCATTAAACATGTACACACAGACCGTCTTGTGGTGGAGAAACATCTGCTGCATTAGTTTATTATCTGTAACTGACCCAGTAGCTTCACCCTATGACTTCATGACGGCGGATTCCTGCAGAATTAAATAACTGAATATCTGGCAGAGTAAAACTTTTATTCTCATAGCGAGATATTCATTTTTAGATATACCAATAAAAAAACAAACCCATTTTCTGATGAAACAATGAGATTTATTCCATAAGAGGCTGGATTTTCACTTAGCATTAAAACAGGACAGAACACAGTAAAAGAACAAGAAGGCAGTTTGGACCCGACTGGAGAATTCTACTCGCTCACTTTCACATTTTACCAACATTTTGAGAAAGTAGCCCGAAATACCAATTTAAGCTAATTACTGAGCAAGCTATTCCATACAGTGAAAATCTTAACAATTACATGCCGTGGCAGAATCCATACTAGAATAAATAGAATAAAATGAAAGGGAATAAAGAGAGTGAAAGAAGTAAAGAGAAGGAGAGCAGGCGAGGGAGGCGAGCCGGCTGTGGTGCTGCTGCATTTAAGTGTCTAATGACAGACTACAGAGCTCTGGGCCTTCAGGTCTGAGGCTGACTCCCTGCTCTGTCATTTTTCCTAACTGGCTCGGCACATTGGAACCATTACTGAGGGACTGGGACATGCCGCATGGCTAAATGAGGAGCAGGCGGGGCGAGTGCTACTAGGAATAATAGGAGGGGTGGGGGAGACACAGGTGCCGTCTGACTTGTTGTTATGGATTGCATCCAGTTTTAAGTCCATAGGCTTTGAGCATCCCTTCTTGTTAACTGGAGATCAACCGGAGACCGGAGAGGTTGTGCTATCTTCATCAAGAGTGTGTGCTGAAGCCCAATGGCACTATTGGGTTCTTCTTGGCAAATAATATCCAAAACCTGTCCAAAGACATGTCTTGTATTTTTTTTTTTTTTATAGTGTGATCTTTTCTTGATCTCCGTCGGTTGATTCTGTGTTTCCCTTTGATACTTTTTAACACTTCATCATCACTTGCGCTCGTCTGTTATTATGATTAGTCAAACCACTAAATAACGCTGCACGTTTGTTGGGTGGCGACAGACGATTTGACCTTCCCTCACGAGTTGAGGTTCCCTCAACCTTGATTTGACAATCAAGGTTGAGGGAGGGCATGAGGGACCCCCAGTCAAGATGAACCCATATGATACGTCGTTACCATTTATTTATCTTGCTTCTGGCCGTTACAACCTTTGATGCTAAACCGCCGCTGCATGATGAAGCTGATGACTCATCATCAGAGTTTTCAGATTCTGTAAAGCCTTTTGTTTCAAAGGCTGCCTGACGAAACACTCTAATGCATCGAATGCAAACAAAGAACAACAATGGTATACAACGTCAGAATACTTCTTTTTATGACAGCACCACTGACAAAACCAGTCAATCCTGGTGTATCAGGTGTCGCACTGACCAACAGAATGACCCACATCGCCACACTGCCAGCATGGGTAACAAGAACAATCATTGGACGATAGATGACCTTGAATTGGTAAAATAAAAAAAAATTAAAAAAAGACTTTCATTTCAGTGTTGTCCTTTAATACTTTATTTTGTACTGTTGTTAAATACAGAATAATTACAGGCCTGCACTTGTACATGATGCGTATGATTCTGTTCTCAGAACGACGTCATACTTTCTCCAGGTGTGAGTATGACCATTTTATTAATTCCATTTCAATAACCCTTCTCCAAACAAACCATTAACAATAATTGGCGTTCAACTTAAAACCGATGGGCAAGTTAGAGATAATTGAACAATAAGAGATAATTAAAAAATTATTTTAACCTGCATGTCGGGACCCGGAAGGAACACAAGCAAACACGGAGAGAACTTGCAAACGCAGAGAGTCACTCGGTCAGGGTTCAAACCTGAACAATCTGTTTGTGCTGTGAGGCGGACTGCAAGCCACCGCATCAACGTGCTGCACTACTGGAATAATTCACAACTACAAATACAGAAACCAGCAACAAAAATAGGTCACGGGAGAATCTTTCAATTCTAATACTTTTTTTTTGTGTTTGGTGTTTGTAGTTTCTCAGTTCCCTTTTAAGTACTTTACTAAATGATATTGAGCAAACTACACAGCTTTGCTTTAAACATTGTTTGCCTAGCTTTTAAGTCCAATTGTGTGTGAATGATTGCCCAGTGTTTGTGTGCTCTGTGATTGTCGGGTGCTTCCCACTGGCGGAACGGTAGTTGACAGTTGAGCTGGTTGGAGGAGGGAAGGGTGTGGCCCTGCTCGCTACCCATTAGTCACACGGGTACTTTGATGTTGGGCCGCTGGAGGGGACGATTAATGTTTGAAGGGGGTGGGGTGGGGTGGGGGGGAGGCATGCCAGGGCAGGTGAGTAGATTAGTGAGGAAAAGTATTGAGCCTGAGGGGGTGGGTCTGAACCACAGCACACACACTCCTCCTCCCATTCATCCTAGCATGCCCCCCCCCCTCAACACACACACACATTTGACCAAAGAAGAGAGACACTACGGATAAAGTCTTGAACCTGATCTTCGTGTCTGGAGGTAATAGAGGTCATTGAGGATGGAATAGAATAGAGCAGATCTTTAATGTAATTGTTTTAAAGGTACAATGTAAATGGGTTTAGCAGATTTTTCCAAAATATTACAAATATATTACAAAATTAGTCAAAGAAACAGTGCAAAAATAGGTTGCAGTTGTACAGAAGTAGTGCATTACATAGGGAGAAGTGTATTTACACACAAAGTTCAACGCCTAATCCCTTAAAAACAACAATGTAAAGTGATAAAGAGTGTAAAGTGATCTCACAGTAAAGACAGTCTGCCTGCTGAGCCGGGCCTACAACCCAGAAGGAAGTTGAGACTGATTGGTCTACCAGTGAACCTCCACTATGTAGGAGAAAATCCTGAATAATGAGCCGTTTACACCAACATTCTTTTTAAGATGAGAGCAAAGACAATCTCATCATCATCTTCATCAAATGAAACTGAGGTTAATATAAACCAATCAGTCGTAAAATTCTAACCTCTGACAAGAGAACTGAGGAATACATTTATTTCTCCTTCAACTGGGTGGGACATATCGGGGAGAAAGTGATCATTTCTTCCTGAGGTGGATGTGCTGGTAACAGGAAAAATACAGCGTATTATGAGGGAAGCTCATTTTATGTTGCTTCCCTTTCAGAGTTCTGTCGGCTAAAAGAGGACCTAATACGATATTAGGCAGGTGGTTTTAATGTTATGGCCTGTTATATCCCTAGAAATATACGCAGTCTGGTTCAAATGGGCAATATGGGGGCATTTGATTCTTTCTTCTGATCCACTCTGATGATATTTAATCCCATCTGGGTGTTGCTACATACGGCATGCCTGCTAAATGTTTCCGTCACGGCCACAGACGGTTCCGCCCCGTCCCTCTCGTGCGTTTCAATAATTTGTTAGTTTTTGGAGGATAACTGGACTGTGTAAGCCCTTCTGCGTGACTCTCTCCCGCTGCTGGTGGCGTCCATGTGCCCTCCGCGGTCCAAGTCAGCAGGCACCTGATTGGAGCGGGACCCAGTCCAACCCACAGATCTGGTAGAGGCAGCGCCAGGGAAGGAAGACAAGAGTCAGATGTCTGGGGCGGCTGGTGATGGTGTGCAGCTCGCCTTGCAGGGATTGACGTATCGTGGTGATACTAGTTTTGGATTGTGTTGTGGGAAAGTGGGGGATTGGGCCATGTTTAGTTTTCGATAAACCCCATCACAGGATTTGTATAGTTTCAGGCTTTTATGGGTTTTTTGGTGAACTCGCAGATCACGGTATTTTTATAGCAAGGATTTGATTAGAGGTTCTTGTTCTCACGCCAGCTTTAGGTGTGTTAAGATTCCTCTTCTGATCGTTTCCCACCCACACATGTTACTTCGCCTCCTTACATTCTTCAATGACTGCATGCGTCACATACAACTTTAAATTCACCACCAGCAACTGGAACCATCTTGTATTTGATAGATGTTCCACCCCGAAGGGGAACAAGTATACATGTGACGCAGGTACGATTGCTTATTGACGCTTGTTTTGTGGCTTGAAGGATAATATACCTTCTATGAATTGTACTAGCAATAAATGGACAGAATGTTAGACTTGAGGTTCATCTCGGTATATTGGAGTCGATGCAAGTAAAAAAATACACTTGTGTTATTAATGGACCAGCTCTGTTTTGAATGGACTTTTGGGCGATGGTAAGTCAAGCAGTATTGTGTGATTCAGCGCAAAACTGTGTACAACCTTGGTGTACTACTACTTAACTGAGCAAACACTTAAATCAGACAAAGATGTGTTCGCGTATGAAACGGTTATCGCAGCGGTAACCATCATGATAAACTTTAATTATCTGTTCTTGACTATAATAAGTATAATTAAGAAAACCATCCCAGGTAAATGGTAGGGGAATAAATGTTGAGGGAGAGAGTTGGATCCCCAAACATACTGCACCTCACCCCAAACCATTTCTTCTCCCTCCTTTAAATGTCTTTGAGAGCTTTTTGAAAAACCCTCCAATGAATTCAATCACACAGAGGAGCCACTCTCTCATTATTGTTGTTTGTTTTTCATTGGATCAAGAGATTCAGGGAGGAATAACCTCAATCTGAGTGGAAGATGACACCCTTTTTGTAGGCTTGGTATCTGTGTGTGGATGCATTCCTATAGATGAGAGATTAAGTAGAGGAGGGAGACAATGTTTCCTCGATAATGTCTCTGTTTTATGCTTGTGCATGGTAGAGAATTCTTTCTTTCCCCAATAGGCGGCAACGCGGACACTCAGGGGGAAGCCAATTAGAAGGCTTTCCCCCGTCTTTTAAGAGGCAGATAATGTTCTTGTTTTCTTAAAGCATCCTGTTATTTAATCAGGCCTGTAAGTGAGAGCCTGACATCCCCTCCTACAGTGTAGAACACCCTCCCTCCTCTCCTTCCCTCCCATCATTCCTGCCCCAAGCCCTCCATCTCATTCAACAGCTCTTGTAAGCCTCCAGGAATTCATTCTTGGAACAGGCCGAGCAGTAAGCCGTGCCTTTCTGTAGAGCAAACACACACACACACACACACACACACACACATCCAGCATGTTTATAACCGAACACACAGGCTGTCTGTGATCAAGGTAAACCCAGATACAAATAACCGTAAAAAGTGCAGAACCTTCTTTTATTTGACATGAAGCATAAACTGTAGTTAAAGATCGGCATGAGACCTCTGCAGACCAGAGAAGTTATCGTAGGCCACTCTTCAGGAGGTCCCATTGATTAAGATACAAAGGAATTCCTAATCCTGTCAAGTCTCCACCACCGAACTCTGTATCATCTGCCTGAAGGATACAACTCCGACCTAGAGCAGAAGATGGGACGGAGTACATTCTTAGATTCTAATGACTTGTGTCATCTCAAATATTTGTGTTTTATCTGAAGGGTCTGAAGCACAAACCCAGTCAACATGAAAATTCCACACTAAAGTGCTATCAATGTGGACACCAGGAAACTGACGGGGTGGAACGTCCGCTCACGACTTATTTGGAATAAGAAAAAGAAAAAAGATCTGGGTAATTCCTCTCATGTCAATAAAACTAACTCCCTTACCTCTGAGATTAGTATCATTATTATTATACTATAAAGTAAAACTAGGCCAATGCTGGCGTCCCTGACAACAAGACTATATCCCAGAAAAGCCCCCAATCCCCTGCGTTGTACAAGCAATGCAACTCAATGCAAATGAACTCCTTAAAATAAACATATTCATGTCTGAAAGTGTTTTTTTTTTGTAAAAAAGTTCCCCCTAGTGAGTAAAATATGAACCATTAGAGTAAAATGCGAAGTCTGAGATAGATCTCCTCGCGTTGATTTAAATGCAACAAATTTGGACTAAATCGGACCAAGGCCTACTTTTGACCGGCTGAGCTGTTTGTTAAAAAAAAAAAGTGATGGCACTAGTTAACTGTTGGGACGCCATCCAGCTGACTGGGATTTGAAAGCAGAATTAAATTTCATTATTGCGTTCATAGCATCCTCCCTTCTATGTCCACATCCATAAGTACCATCTGTACTGCTGTTGAAATGGACCCGATATGAAACGGTTCAACCAGTACAGGACACAGCTGGGAGCCTGGAGGAGAGAGGTATGTGTCGGGGTGTCATTTTCTCTAGGCCAAATGCCCAGTAGCAATTACCTGTTTCATGGTCTGGGCCCTCATTTGACGTCAGCGACACTCGATCGGGTAGCCTCAAACAAACCATTACTGTGTCACACCTGCATGCTGAGCCTATCACCATCAGTTGCTGGCTCTAAATACGACTCTCTCTCTACTAGTTCTTTCATGCAGATGGTTTGCACGCCCTCCACCTCCACATTTCCGTCTAGTCCTTGCAGATCCATCAGCGTCATTATTCATCAGTTTCAGCAGAGTCGTCAGCCACCACCAGTATCCAGACTCCAAAGTGGGGATATTCCAGGCTACTGTTTAAGGCAGAGACCCTTCCATAACAATCTACCCAAAGACCCTGAGCACCAAATACTTTCTAATAGACTAATTATCATCAGTTGTTATAAATCATTCACATTTACTTCAGTCTCTGAAATCAATATTATCAGCCAGATGAGCTCTTAAATGAATAAAGTAGAATATTCTCCTGTCAAATGTGGTGGTATTTAAGCATAAAACAACATTTAGTAGAAATATAGTAAAGTAAGTCATAATTGTATAGGCATTCAGTAAATACAATCGTAGCTTCTGACAGATTGTGCACATTTCATAGAAAGACAAATGTGAACCTTATGATGGTGACACCTCTAATGGTACCAACTATACTACATTTGATTTACATTCAACAAAGAGAGTGAGTTAACTGCGGTAGCCAACCCTAATAACGGCTGTAGATAGAAAACATTCAGACGCTCAACCAGACAACAGATGGGTTCATCCTCTGGAGAACACGGATAAATCAAAAAACTCAATCACAATCCTTGACTTTTTGATTTTATCTGCAGTCTAAAATGTTTTTCTTGAGGGTCAAATCTTAAAATACTCCCAATGATGTATGCTCAGCAGCTGTTAGATAATTAACCAGCGTAAATCTGAGTCTAAATAGTCTCATTGTGTCCTAGTGAAGCACATAGTGTACGGCCACACTGTCTGTGAATCTGTTTTGTCAAACCCCTGCTAAAGTCAGAGAGGAGGGGGCACTTGGCTCTGACCTACCTGAGTCAGAGTTAAACAAGTTCATACTGCAGAGGAGAAACAAGCACTCACTCCCTACGCCTGCAGTGCTGGATTCACAAGACCTGTTTGCCGGTTTGCTCTAAACTTTGGAAGATGCTTAGTGCTCGCTTGCCTGGGGAAGTAGTTACCGGTAACACAAACCTGTCGACTATCCGCCTCACTTTTAGCAGACATGTGCCCTTGCCCAAGCCTGAGGAAAAAAAAGAGAAAGAAATATACGGAGAAGAAAGAGCGGGGGTAAAGACAGAGAGAAAGTGAGACAGTAGAGAGTGAAGGGACACAGAAATGTCTTTTTTTTCTCTTTTTTTTTAAAAGGGATTGTTTTGCTTAATCTCGTAAAGAAAGCGTGAAAATTTCCATCTGCTTGCCGAGCAGTTCAAAAGAGTCTCCACATGCCTCCGCTTGCTGCTATATAAAAACAACATTCTAATGCAGATCTCGATGAGGGCCAGCGACTCAGCCAGCACAATGAGAAGTGATGGAGGATGGGAGGGTGGAAAAAGAATTAAGTAGCTAAACGGGGGGAATGTGAGCAGCAGAAAAGCGACCGGCCATTACATAAAAAGGTAAGGGAGAGATGTTGAGTGTAAAATCAAAGCAACAAATTCTTCCGTCAAGATCCTGGCTTCTGACTTGGTAGAGCCGACCTTGAAGTACTAGACAGACAGGACTGGTGTGGGTCGCCCTCTGGCCTCTCCTAGCACTCCTCTAGATCAACCCATTCACCTCTACCTCTCCGACTCACTCCTGCTTTCTCTTCTCTGCTCCCTCTTCATGTTTCACCAGTCACTTGTCATTAATAGAGGAATGCCCTGGCTCAGAGCGGCATCTCGTGTTTTATTGTGGCTTTCGAAGAGGGATTCAAGGGCAGCACCCCGGCATTCAGAGCTCAGCTTCTAATGTAGTCAAGAAGAAGTGGGCTTTTCCAATGTCACCTACAGTCAGTAGAATAATTATGACTCATTTTGATTCAAACCCAAACAAAAGGCAACAGATTGGCAACAAATCTAAGATTATTAATCATATGTTTTATCCATTAAAATACAACAAATCAAAGGTTCATGAGCCATCACTGAGTCATTTCTCAGATAGTCTAGCTAGCCTAAAGTCAGATTTCTCTTCTATAATGATGCCTCTGCACACCTCCAGGCCGCTTCTCCGCCTAGCCAGGGCAAGACCAGGCCCGATCCCTTCTGCAGAGCTACGTTTAAAAGCCACCCCTGGGAGAAACTCCAGGGTTTAAACTGCGTGAAGATCAAAGACCTATTACAGCATTGATAATAAGTTTCTGGCCTATGAACACCGCATTCGTCAGGTAGAGGCTGCAATGTAGTTCAGTCATAACTGCAGGGCCATTAAGCACCAATCAAATGATCCTGTTTGCCATCAATGTGTGGTTACATACCTTCAGCTCTAAAGGCACACTGAGGAGGCAAAATCACCTCCTGCGAGTAAAGCCAAAAATCTGAGCTGATAGGGAAGTGCATATCTTGCCTTTAACTAAACATTTAAAAAAGCTGATCAAACTCTCTGTGCATCCACTCAGGCTACGCCATCAACGCCTCTCACAGCCTGCTGAGGGTGTCTCACTCAGCCAATTGGGATTAAGGTGTGTTAATAACCGTCATTTGGCTCAGAATAGTATCATCTGGGCTCTGTCAGTCTTTACAAGCATGACAGGGCGTTCTATATTTAGGGCAGCATTTTTCTGTAATCGCCTGCGCCGACGACAGCCTGATGAAACCTTGACCCCCGCAAACTCCCTTTGAAGTGACAAGTGAGAGATGTGCCGCCCTAATTTAAACGCCTTGAGACGCAAGCGCTTTGCATTCTCCCATGCCGCAGGCAACTCTACAAGAGGGCGGCTCGTTTGCCCCCAGGGAGCATATATGCAGCTTGCCGAGCACAGACGCTTACGCAGGCAAACGTATTTAATGCCTGTGTGCGTGTGCGTAATCTGACTAATGCACACACAGTTGCTTAAGCGTTCTTATTAAAAGAGAAGTTATCTTTAAATCATTATTGCTTCAAACAGCTGAAATAAGTTCATTTTGAGGGCCATTCGGTGTTTTGAGTATTTGAGCAGGTCCAACTTAGAAATCCGATCCTGCTGCTTTATCAGTGTGAGTTGATAACTTTTTGATTAATGTTACAAACTTTATGCACCGATATCATCTTTAGCACCGGAACACTGATCCTCCACTCACTGAGTGGGAAAACATCCTGCAGAATGACTACCTTCAGTAGGAGATACTTTGAAACCATGAATAAAGCAAAACACTATCTTCTTGTATTAAAGGCAGTTGGACACAGTGATCAAAGTGATACCCACAAAGTACGATGGAACTAGCAGATCATGTGACTAGAATCAGGTTTCCTGACAGTTATATGTATCCGATGTGATTCTGGGGAAATACAGAAACAAAACCTGAAGGCACACAAAAGCTTTGACCTCCTTTCGTACTTCAAGACCGGATTTTTTTGGAGGAATTTAAGTGATGAAGACACCAATGGACGTTCTGGTTGTATGTGGACAGGTTTCTACAACTTTCATTACAACCTGGAGCGACACGCTGGCCTGCAGCAGAGAGGAAGTTTGCACTTACATCCGTATCCTGCACTATTGGGCCGACTTAATGAAACTGAGAATGAGCTTCTTGGCTAATGTGATAAGGTCTTAGAGCATTTGTTGATCACAGACTATCCAGTTTCTGTGAGTTGTAGCAATCCAAGATCCTCTTCATTTTGCTTTCTGCAGCCTTTGAAAAGACATCTCCGACATTTTGTTGAATATTTGTAGAGCTATTAACCATTTAAGGTGTTTCTTTTGTTTGTTCTTTGGCATTAAAGCTCAGCGTTAGCGCCGTCACTCAGTGGGCGCCTTCTACCATTCCACGGGCGTAACCGCATGGACTTCCACCCGCTGTGACATCATGTGCGCAGCCTCTATTGTCTCATGAAATAAAAATTCACTGAATAAGCAGCAGATATATCACAGATAATTACTTTCCATTTTCTCACCTTGGAGAACTTTAAACTGTGGCTGTTGTTCAAGTTACTCTCAAACAACCGTCGATGGAAGAAATCCTGCACCGTGTATCCCAGCTTGTGATTAACAGGACAAAGTGTCTAATTCAATTAATATTTAATCTGATGGACGGATATATCATGAAAACTTCCTTTTAAGCAGTTATTTTGTTGACTTGAGCGACGCAGAAGTCTCATTCTTTTCAAACATGATATAGAGATAAAAGAATGGGATTTTCTTTGCTTTTATAAAACAGGACTAAATATTTTCTTTTCTAAGAGGGTTATTTTATATACTGAAAGCTTCTTTTTTGGAGAACTTCTTCCCACTGAGCAGCACTCTGGAGAATTCTCACTATGTATAATAGTTTTGTGGTGATGCTGGCGACAAGAAAACATTGCATTGGCTGCAGAATCAGGGAATACTACATTTGCACAGCATGAATCACAATAACAATTCACCATCCATACACAGAAAACAAATACAATATTTCAGACAGCGGGATGAAAGCAGCAAAAACTGCTAATCACCATTTACCGAGAAAAAGAGAGAGCTACCGGCTGAAAGCACCGCCTCTCAAACCAAACAACGCATCTTCCAGATTTGATGCACGTGTGGGGAGGACAGCCCCCTGTGCCGTCTGCTAACAGTCAGTGTTTAACGTAGCAACGCTGGCACCAGCCTGGAAGCAAGGACGTGATGAAGAGCTGCAGCCACAGCTGGGGTGTGTTGAGCTGAAAATATCCCAACAAATGCCTCAGGAGTAACACACACACCTTAAGGCCAGAGAATGTTCCACCTATTTAAAAGGTGACAGGAAGAGTGGAGAGAGTGCAGCAGAGGAGCAGACCCTCTGCAGATCACTCACACCTTGTTGGCTGGAGCGATGACAGCACTGAGCCGAGCCCAACGACAACAATGCTGCAGGTCAAGGTGACGGCCGTTAGGCTGTGACCCGTCTCTAACCACCGATCCAGTCTCACATCTGAACACCGGCAGTTCAGATGCCAGGGTGTGGGTTGAGCTGCGCGTGATTGATTATTAATACATTCACAAGTATGTTTGCTCCAGCTTTGGGCGAGAAAGTGTTGTTTTGGAAATGTGCTGTAGGGATGTAGACGCGAGACGGATCTTTGCTCCAAATCTGATGAGCGGTGAAATCAAGGCATGTGGATGTAGATAAGTTTGAACAGCCTCCTCTTGACATTAAGGTGACTTGGCCTTCAGCTCCAACAATGTAGAGTCACCTGATTTGCCCGAGGTTCAAACACATCTCACCAAGCAGCCCAACCCCCTTTACTTTTCACAATAGTGAGAAAGAGGACCTTATTCCATCCAACTCCTGAGATTTCAGAAACCAAGCTGCCCTTTTGTATCCCACCTGCTCACCTGGACAGACACATTCAATTCCAGTTCCATTCTTTGTTTTGTTTTTTGGCCTTACGAAGAAAAATCCACTGTTCCAAAAACCACACATGACTGCGAAATGCAAAACACAACACTTGTTTTTGAAGTGTTGACAAAAAGAGGAATGCACTTTCCCATCGAGGAGGGAAACCTGAAGTATTCCCCTCATTGTTAAGCCGTTCACAAAGCAAGCTCTCATTGAAAGGTCTCCAAATAGCAATAAGGGCTTGCTAATCCCCCACATCTTGTGTTAAAACGACATTGCGGTACAGTATAGCTGCTGCCCCGCCTCCGTACACAGATTCCCCCACGGGTGTGAATTCTCGCCTATGGGGATTTCAGCACAGCCCAAGTCGCCTTCGTCGGTAAAGAGAGGATGCTGTCATTGACAGAACACAACAGTATGAAGACAGCAAATACTTGTAACTAATGAGGAGAGAATCTTTCTAAAATTGTCCACAATCCCTTCCAGAGACGCGGAGGTCAACAAGCAGCGAGCTCAAGGTTAATTTTGATGACTGAGTGACATTGCTGTTGCTTGTCCAAAATATGCTTTGGCTGAGTCCCGTGAGAATGTGCTCCCCTGTTTGTGTGACGACCACAGAGGACTTATCACCTTGTTTTCCTATCCTTGAACTTCTAACACAGCAGATCCAGCGAGAACATCCGTGACTGGTTTGGATTTCACTCTAAAACTCCAGGTTACGTTGAACCACAACAATATTTGACTGCGTCACATTGCTCTGCAGTTCACGTCAGTAATTCTTGATGGTTTCTGCAGGTTCCTGGGCTGGATGTGAGCAGAGTCGGGTTTCAGGTATAGTGTTCCCTCCTACAGTGTTATGGTTGACAGCTAAAGAAAAAAAAAAAAAAGCAAAAGCAAAATAACGGAATATCTCAAACAAATGGAATCCGATCAGTTTTATATTGCTGATCCAAAGGAAGACTTCAGTCATACTAGTTGTTCTGTTAGACTTTAGGTAGAGACGGCAGCTAATGTTTCCCACAGTAAAAGGTTCCATGACCAGCTTTAGTATATTTGGATGCATAGAGTCCAACCGAGGCTGATGGGATTGACGTTATTCTGCAGGTATTTGGTCATAAACCAAAGCGCAGAAATGAAATTGAAACGTCAAGCTGATGGCGGGTCAAGATGTGAAGTAAAGGCATCGTCAGAGTTAAAAGGATTCAAATTCAACATACACCAAACGGCATGGAAACCCGGTCGACCAAAGTAGAGTAATTCCAATCGAGACCACAAAAGTGGACCTCTGGATTGAGCGAAAAGATTAAAATCTTTCGGATTCATCCTGCTTCTCCGTTGATGATACATTTCAGACTGCAAAAGCAACCGACTAAGATTTTGCACTTTGTCAGTTTTTTCCTCTGAGTTTTGAGTTTTAGTCATAATAGCTCTCAGGGTGGGTTTGTATTTTCTGTAACCACTCTGTAAGTGGGAGCTATCACAGCGGACATTGGGCAAGATGTGGGGTACACCATGGAGAATAGCATTCCCACCAATGGGAGTCACCAAATTATCTCTAACGAATGTTCTTGGACGGTTGGAGGAATCCGGATTACCGACGCAAACACAGGGAAACCTGAATCTGAACCCAGAAGTTTCTTGTCGTGCGTTGTATTTTAAAGAAAAGTGCACTTCTCAATGCATTTCCTTTGATTATTTGGTGGATGTGGTCAACGTCTGTGCAGCACGAAGGCCGACAACTTCCATTACTGCGCAATCGCGTGTTACAAAATCAACATGTGTTAGTTTAACCAATCAATAAATCTTGAAATGTTATTCCGTATTAATGTTAACGTAGTTCCTCTAAAACTTAAACAATTTTAATGAGTTTATTTTATCAAGTAAATATTATTTTAGGTTAGTTTCAGCTGCGTTTCATGTTAGTAACCCAGCAAACACTCGCTGTGTCATAAATTCCACATTTCCTCAAAGTACCACTACTTGTGAAGTGTGTGTGTGTGTGTGTGTGTGTGTGTGTGTGTGTGTGTGGTATTAGTGTAGTTTCGGCCTTTTTACTTGACTAATGGTTTAATAGATATCTTGTTAAGTAAGACATGGAATTTCTTTAATACACTGCACAGCCATAACATTAAAACTACCTTCCTAAGTTTAAATGTTGACGCCTTTCTATCAGAACCAGCATTCACCTTACATAAGTTCATCCGTGTTATTCTTACTTCACCTGTCAGTGGTTACAGTGTTATGGTTGATCTGTGTACGTTATGTTCCACACTCAGTAATTTGGGTACTTGCAGTATACGTATTCATTAATTATCCATCTCTTGTCTTTTGTCCCGAGACAAAATAAAAGAGACAATCTTGAGAGGCGGGATAATCACACCCAAATGACACGATGTGGGCCCAATCAGAACCACAATTGGTGTCGTGACTGAAAAGAAGGCAGTCATTAGGCTGCTGGACTCAAAGCCAAGTACTTCCTACTGAGTTATCTTCACGTTGATATGGCGAGGTATGACAGTGCCTAACATTAGCAACAGAGGAAACGGGAGGGAAAATACCGGGTCAAACAGGCAGGAACAGAGGAATGCTTCGTTAGTCTCGCTGTTTGTAAGGAGAACAGGAATAACAAATACAAAGGAGGCAAAGGGAGGAAATCTCTTAAACTGCACTGTATCAGTCTAAAACAGGAAACATATTTGGAAGACGAGTGGTTGACGGAGCCGTTTGATAAGAGTAGGATGGAGACGGACAAGCCTAAAAATACCTCGACATCACATAGTAGTGCCAGTCTGATTAGGAGAAAATACGGCCATTGAGAGCAACGGCTCATCATTGTTTTCAGGATAGAAAAAAAATCTGTCTTTTCTAACATTTCATGCACTGAATTACAGCTAAAAAAATTGAATAGAGCCATCTAAGGTGCACAAAACGATTTGAAATAAGAACGGTGAGGACTCCAAAAGTCCAACTTGTGTCTGACAGAAGAAAGGAACAGAAAGTCCTTTATTCCTTTGAAGACAACTGTACAGCTGTCTGGCAGAGACAAGCTAATAATGAAGCAAAGCCCACAAGTATGATAACACTGATGCATTTCATACTCGCCAAAATATCCAATGTGTATCTGCTGCTTTTTGCATTTACTGTCAAAGGCTGATATATACCCCTTTTTCCAGATGTTCCAGTGTTCTTCCTCCTCCTCCACTCGTCTCTGATGAGCTGAAGAGGTTGGATAGGGCTACTGAAGAAAAAGAAGACAAAGGCAGCTGCCATTGCATTTCCAGCCCTCGTCTTTGGAAAACCAAAAAAAAACAGAAGAAGGAAAAAAAAACAAGCAGCAGGAATAGCCTGAGGTCAGTGTCACCCCCTGCTGAAAGCCACGCAGAGACAAAAACATTGTCATGAGGGCCATGATTTATTCCACCCTCAATGGGCTTTCCTTGTTTTCAACCACTTCCTGTTACTGGGAGCACTCTTCCTGGCCTGATATCTAGTTTTCGTCTTCTGGTAAAGAAATATTTTTTCCTTTTACCTCTAAGAAATGATTAGAATCATTTCTTGGATAACTTCTGACGCTTCGGTCCGTTTACCCGGGACTTTGCTGCCCTTTGCTCCTCAGGGATGAGGGAAATGTTAAATTAATATTAATAATGTTTGCTATGTATGCTAACAAGTGCTAAAGAGTATACATTATTTTAATTATTATTATTACCATTATCGTTATTTAAAGGTCTGAGGGCCATTTCAGATGATCCTTAATGTCATTGTGGCTGTTAATTAAGAGTTATAGGTTCTGCTAAAAAGGAAAGTTTTAAGTCCTTTTTTAAAGTCTCAGTCGTCTGTGGGGCCCTCAGATGGTCAGGGAGGGCATTCCATAGACGAGGGGCAGCAGAACAGAAGGCCCGATCACCCATGGTGCTGAGCTTAGTCTGGGGAAGGAGGAGGCGGGTTGAGTGGGTGGTGGCTTTTGACCAATGTTTGTTGAATAGTGGAACCACTGAACAATGACCTTTACTGCGGTCATCCAGGTCTGCAGTATTTTGGATGTTGTGTCTGGTTTGTTTATCACTTATATCAATTCCTGAATGAGCCTTTGCTGGACTCGTGGAGGCTTGTGGAACATATATAAACTGTATATACACATATATATATACTGTATATACATATATATATACTGTATATACATATATATACACACACACACACACATGTATATACATATATGTATACATACATATATATATATATACATACATATACACACATATATAAATATATACACACACACACACACACACACATACATATATATATAATGAGTAATACATTTGAACTAAATCAATCTAGTCTGGGAAACATGGAATCTAGTGAGGCTGTTTTTTTGTTTTCAAACCCCTTAACTGTTATTTCGGTTCAAAATAACAGTTTGTCCAGTGATGAAAGACAAAATGAGTACCTAGATGAAGGTGAGTGATGAGGGCTCATTAAAGCACACATGCACCTGCCACATACAAATATAAACACCAACTACAGTATCTGCTCTTTTTAAAGTACAAATGTAATGACTTAACGCCTCTTTAGTCCCTATAAAATGAACAATTGGTTAATTACTGCCACTAGCACGATCAACCATCGAGACTACAGTGTACACGGTTGTGGAGCAGTTATTGGTTTTGAATAACATAAACTAAATTCATTGCACTTTAGCCAGGCTTTTCATCAAAAAAACCAAAATAGAGCTGTAGACCTGATTCACGGAGGCAACGGAGAAAGAAGTGCAAAATGCTGTGGTTGTGGTTTTCTTTTGGTGCGTTTCCTATTGGAGGGAACTGCGTGGTAAAAAGCCAAACCAACACTGGAAGCCAAAGTGAAAGACTAGAAGGGACTCTTACTTTTTTCTGGTGCTTTTGGTTTCTTGTGGGATTCCAGAAATGCAAAAAGAAGTCAAGATTTCAACTTGAATAGGATGTAAGTAATTCACTCAATTTCCGTAGCCTTTAATTGTGTTGTACAAGCTGTATTGATTAATTATTCATTTTCATTTATTTTAACATTTTAAAATGATTTCCCCCCAGCTTTAATATCACTCTGAAGGTGGATAAATAAATAAATAAATATATATATATTTATTTATTATATGTACATTTAGTCTTAATTTGGAGAAAGATTGCTTTATAGAAGTAGTATTTATATTCAAGTATCACTTCGATTTTACACTCTTATACTGTAATTGCCTCTCGATCCCTGTGACTGACACCACCTTGGATCTTCCAGTCTACCTCATCTCAAAAGGCTTGAGAAAAAAATTTGTAAGGCAGACTATGATCCAATAATACCTTCACCCCACACATACACACACACACACACACACACATGCACCCTCCCATACCCACACCCACATGAAAACATTAGTTAAATAAAAGAGGATTAGTGCACAGTCAAGCCAAAAGCCTTTTCATCTGGGAAGAGCAGAATCAATAATTAAGTCTTTCTTTGACAGTCAACGAGTTGAGACAGGAGCAAAAGACTCAATCACTGGAAGAGTTGTTTTTACAAAACCATGGATTCTAATTGATGGGGATTAAGCTGTGATGAGAAAAAGTAGGTGATTCAAGGAAAAAAAAAAAAAAGGTACATATTGCAGGATTTATCCCAAACATGATCGGAGCAGCACTACTGGAACCGCTGTGCTGCCCTCTTCCCAGCGCCTCATGGGAAGTTCTGTAACTCTGCTGGAGAACCTCTGCAGCGCTTTTAATTTAAACAGACGAGGCAGGCTGGGTAGTGGAGAGCAGACGGATCAATGACACAAAACCACGGGAGCGGTTTGATTCAGTATAAAGAGCTGCAGCTGAGACGGATTGGTGCGTCAAAAAAAGGTGTGCGGGGAAATAAGCTGTGTGGGTGTAGTCGAGCGCCATCACAGAGATAAACAACAAAGACATAGTCCGGATCGCCGACCATATGTGCAGAAGTTCATGATTCATTCATCATCCACAGCCGCTTATCCTGTTCAGGGTCGCGGGGGCTGGAGCCTATCCCAGCTGACATTGGGCGAGAGGCGGGGTACGCCCTGGATGTGTCGCCAGTTCATCACAGGGCCCACAAATACAGACAGAAAACCATTCACTCTCACTTCTCATTCCAAAACTATCAAAGCGCACCTTCTCAGTACAGATTAATCAACTTCTTACATGGAAATTAAACAATTAAATGAAGAAATGAGACGATGTAGGTTCCAGAGGAATCACCTCAGTACTTTGTTGTTGAACAGCTTTTAAGTGATGATATGTGACGGACAGACATGTGGAACACATGCATCTTCCCCTCCTCACTTTGTTCAAGGCAGGGGATAAAAAGTCAAGTCCATCTACATTTATACAGATTTGAAGAAAACATCAAACACATGGAGCAAATGAGCTTCATGCGAGAATGACACATTTTAGGACTTTCGATGAAAGTGTTGAGTTTAGAGATGAAATGTGAGAAAAAAAACAACAACATGGGGATGCCAATAAAAAAAAACTTTAAATTATGTGGTCTGAATATTTGCATTATTATAGGATTATTTAAGTTTTCATGGAGGCGGCGGCATTTCCAGCTGGTTTCATGCTAATGTGTTTGTTTGAGAGGTGGTGGTATTGCAGCGTTCCAGCAGGGGGCAGTGGTCAGAGGTGGGATCCATCACTTCATTATCTGTTACTGTTTATCCTGATGACACTTGGAAAACCTTTCTGACATATTTGGTTTTGTTCTCTTAATCTGAAGAAGAGCTGTCAAAATATCTTGGCAGTGTTTTCAAGTGCAGATAAAATTCAACTCCAGCTCAGAAATCTGGTGAAAATCCGCTCAGTACATCATCATAAAAGTGAGAGAGAGAGCACAGATTACTGCAAATCGCAGCACAGGAATCTTCCTTGTTGATGATGTCTCTGAGGATAGGAGCCTCTGAAAACCAAAATAAAAACAAAGCACTACAATGAAACCTTATCCTTCAAGGTTTCCAGCTTCACTTTGTTTGGTTTAAAGTCTATTCTGAGTGAGCGCGGTGCAACACGAACCCTCTGTGGCCGTCAGAGTATCTATAGATCAGTGGGGCGGGTTACAGTCGGACTAAACTGTAAACAACTCCCATCCAGAGACCACAGCTGACCTAGCAGCGCGCATCCCATCTGATTCATCCTCCGAAAAAAAAAGAAAAAAAAAAGAGGCAGCGCATAGTCCTAAACAGCTGCAAATTAAATCCACAATAAATACATCACCGCCAATAGCTTTGAATCCTGCAAAGGAAGTAAGGACGCAGGTGGCTGGAGCGGAGTGTACAGCAACACATTCTTTACAGACGACCAAAACAACAAGACAGACGCCCGCCGCCCCCCCCCCTGATTTTCAAAGGCAATCTGCAGGGAGGGAAAAGGCACTCGGAAGCAACAGCCTTTTGTTGAGGGCTACTTTTGCATGAGGGAGAAACCATGTTTTGTTTGTAGGACAACACAGCTTTGCCATTAAGGCTTTAATCAAAACTTTTTCTGGAGTCAGCCTTGAGTGGTACCCCTGCCCCCCCCCCCGGCTCGACCCGCTTGGTTTGGTTCCCACTGAAGGAGCGACTGAAGGAGGGAGAAAGGAGCAGGGAAGTGTGGGAATTTCTCGACATCGTCGCCGCGGCGGGCAGCTCCTAAACATGGCTTTAAATTAGGGGAAAAGAAAACAGGGGCTAAAAAAAGGCCAGTCGTCTAACTACACTCCTGCCTGCTAATTTGTCACCACTTGAAAAACGAGGAAAAAATAGAAACTGTTTTAAATCACACTACATCAAAGTCAGGCCCTGCAGTCAGTTTGTATGGTAGAATACTTAAACACAAGGGAGACTTAGTTCCATCCATCGCAGTTGCACATACATGTAAACCATTGTGGCTGGAATCTATGGGGCTGCATTCATATTAGAGGGAAGCAGAAATGGAGAACACGAGTGACTGGTTCTGGCTGACTGGGATCGGACCAGTGACAGCTGGGGCTTGAAAGCCTCACATCCAAAGCCAGGGCTCACTGCCACTTGCTACATAGCAGCACTGAGCTAAGCCCACCCCTCCCGTCTAAGCCCTCACTCTGAAAGATCACTGTCCTGAACAACACATGAAGATCCTGCCAAATATTTCCCTTCGCTTTAAACTCTAAATCCGAGAGCGGAAGAGGTCCTGGAGGGAAGACAAGATGGCAAGATGTGTCTGCTGCCATGTCTGAGAGGCAAAGAGGTCATGGAGAGGGTAGTTTCTCACAGGATCCAACAAGGAGAAGGCATGAGGCAAACTGAGTATGTGTGTGTGTGTGTGTGTGTGTGTGTGTGTGTGTGTGTTTGACTCTACCTTTTCCAGCAGCGGCAGACATGGGTGAGCCCTGTGCTCCAGTTTGACAATGATGATAAAGTCACTGTCTTGTCTTTCATCCTCGCTTGTGTTGCACAGCGACAGAGGGTGATACTGCAAAAAAGAAAAAAAGAAAGTGTCACAAAGAGGAAGAGGTTAGAATACGAGGGGAATCGGTTTTACCCATCAGAAATTTGAAACAATGCAGATGCTTCTGGTGGATCGCTTTTATGAGTGGAATAGATTCATGCAAAGCCAACTGTGCAGTTTAAGATGGGTTGGCTTCCTGACAGGTGCAGGAATGCCCAGCTTCACACAGAACACATCTCCAGCTCCTGCGGTCAATGTTTTTCCTCTAAAGGAACAGTTCACCTAAAAATAACAATTCACTCATAATCTGTCAGGTGGAGTTTGTGAGTCAAGATAGTGAGTCAGTTTTTATTCACAGTGTAAAGTAAGGCGCCCGTCTGAATCATGTGTTTAGAAGATTGCTTGTTTAACTGTGAAGATACTGAAATGTTAAAGGACTGAGAAACTTCACCTGTGTTTCCATCAGAATAAGTGTCAGTAGATATTGCTTGAATGTTCACTTTTATTTAGGGATTTTGTTTATTTTTTAGTTTTTTTCACATTGACTACATCCATCAAATCATGAAAAGAAGGAATTAAAAACCGTATTTGGGACTGACTTTAAATAAAACCGTAAGGGAACACAGAGAATCCCACATGACTCTCACCACTCGGCCTCTGATAGGCTTGACATGATGGGATCTATAGTAATATTTGTGATGGATCTAGATGTCATCGTATGATGCCCTGATCCTACGCATAAACTCAAAACACCTAATCACTCATTCCCAGGGCCCAACTCTCCACAATTCCTTTTAAAAATCTGATGAAATCTTTTCATTTTCCCTGTTTACACACACAAACACAAAAAACCCGGCTCTGATCACATGACCTTGTCCGATTCTCGTTAATAAAGGTAATTGACGGATTGCACTGACTGACCAGAAATGAGACAAACTTGAATTATACAAAATATGTTTGATATACGTCAATTTTTGGCGCAGACTTTCTCCTTAGACGTTATATTCTGAAAGATCTTATCCTTGATGCTTTATTATAAAAGGATAAAAGGAGGACAACAAGAAAACAGAACATAAAGTAGTAAAAATACTGTTTAAACCATAATTTAAAGAGTCCGTTCAATACTTCTGCACAGTAAAATGCCTCAATCCATTTAACCAAACAACGCATAACCTACTTTATGTGACCTAGTGGCTGTCAAAGATTGTACAACAACATTTGAGACAATCTTTCAAACGCCAATCTGAACTGCAATCTTAATCTTCTAATTGATTTTTGGTGTTACATCAAGGCGTATCCTTCCTTCCCCGTTGATATAAAGAGGAAAAACTCTGTCACCCTACAAAATCAATTACATAGATAGCATGTTCACTCCCACTCAAAGCCTTGAGGACTGAAAGAATGAAAGATATTCTTTAGTAGGAACATTTGATCCCCTCTGAAAGGGAGGAAATTCGTAGCTGCTGAAAGGCAGCATTTAAGAGCTCAAGGGATAGCAGCAGTGTTTGCAATTCACAAACATGCTGTCACGGGTTTGTTGGGTTCCGCAGCGGTCCAAGAGGGAGGAAACGGCTCCTTTAACACCCCTACACAGCACACACTTTCTTAGATTGCATCTACGAGGTCACCGACGCAGTGCTGCTAGTTCAGCCCTGGTTCCAGCACCGGATCTCCCTGCAGCAACCGGTCCTCATGCTCACTCACACCCAATTACAGTGGTCCCATTCTAGATTTGTGTAAGCCCATGCCCAGGCTGGTTCAACCCCAGTGGGCCTCTTCATGTGACTGTGGGCTGAGGTCATAGGACTCCCCCTCGTCTCACCCAGCGGAAATCCCTAAATTAAAAAGACCCAAGGGTGACATCAACAGCTGGCACCCTGTTGCAGGGGGTTTGATGTAATGGGTTGCAAAGGGCTGGTGCATGTCTGTCAGACGGAGAGAGAGGAGCAGAGAAGGAAAGTAAACATGTGGGACAGGGCTGAGGCATGAAGGGGCATGAAGGTAAGCGGCTAAGTGAGATGCAGAAAAGATAGTGTAGTCTGGACATTAGCAACAACACTGATGACCTTCAGGCATCAAAAGGGTAGTTCTTCGCCAAAATATGGAAGTTTCAGAAAGTAGGTTAGGTCATTCGAGGAAATAAAACACGTAATTATGAAAGTTTAGGAAAAATTCATATAAAGAAAGAAAAGTGCATCTCAAAAAGACTTGTAACGGTAAACCTGAGGGCATGCTGGGTAGCCCCTGTACCGCTGAAGGAAAAAAAAAAAAAGATTCCGCAAACTGTAGCAGGATTACATCTGGACCTGCACCGCAGTGTAAAAACTCATAACTTACATAACTGTACAATTGTCCGATTTTGTCTGATCACAATTTACGGCTTAGAATTGAGAGAAAATGTCTCTAAACGTGAAAGTTGGCATCAAAGAACACAGTTCAATACCTAAGATCAGAGACGTATCCAGCAATAAGTAAGACACAGTATGATCCACAGGAAACGGAAAACATTTCAAAAAATATGATAAAAACATATATTATCATCCTGAGACTCTGGATGAAAAACATCATTGAATATTGAAGTGTAGAACCATCGTTAGAGGAGATCGAAACAACAAACTGACAACTCCTAATTAAAAAAAGATATGAAGGCAAGGAACTGGCAGAAGTGTTTTTTTGTTTTAGCATAATCCCGCTAAGAGAACCAACCAACCATCAAAACAGCTACGGGCAAACAACCTCCCCAGAGGAGGTAATTACAAATTGTTGCGGTCTGCAGCTCCATGTACTACAACTTCAAACTTGAAGAAAATTATCTCTACAACGACAATTCAATCAAAAGAGAAAGGATACTTGAGCTCCTCTTGAAAGAGTACATCAGATGAAAAGGTTGGCAAGGATCGCACTCGGGTCTAAAAAGATCAGGGAAACAAACCCAAGCGTTCCCTGGCTTGTTAAGAGCTGAAGCTGAAATAGAGAGTGAAGGATCTTGATTGATTCTGCTCTGCTCAATGTTGTGAGAGCGCAGCATGAACCTCTGGCCTTGTTTGCCCGCAGAGCTGCCGGCTGCCTCTTAACCAGTCCACATTTACAAGGCCCAAAATTAGAGGCATCCAGTTGAACTTGGCCCTTAACAAAAAAAAAAGAAAAGTTTTTAAAGTCCACTATTTCATTGATGCTGTGACCTTCTGCACTTTTTCGCTGTAGGTTTGTGGAAAATGAGGATCTACAGCTTCAGTCAGCAGGACGAATACCAACAGATTGAATCTTCCAGCTGTTTTATTTGCATTTGGATTCTGTGATATTGGAGGTGTGGATGCGTGGAGCTGTGAAATCAAACCTAGTAAAGCAGGTAATAATCTCAAAGCCGAGAAGGGGGTGGCAGGTTCTAGTTTTCTCTTTTCTCTTTTCTCTCTGAGACTCTGAGGGGAGCCACCTCGAGTCACAGGGTCTCTTTTGCGCCGTTGACAAAACCAGGTATTATCTCTCTTTTAGATATGCACCACCTACAATCAGATGACTGTGAACACTCCCCATGCACCACCCTGGGTGCAGACGGGGAGTGCTGCCATGGTGGCGCATGGTATAAAACATTCTGCAGCTGGACTATAAATGGCAACCAGGACAGGGTGAAGCGTTGTCATTGGTTCATGGTTTTGAACGGCCCTGAGAAAAAGGGGCCTGGGAAACCAAATCACTGAGTCTCCATTTCACTTGGACTAGAAACCACAGGGCACGCAAACATTTCCCCACAGACTGTTAACAATGCTCACTGCTTCATTCCGCCTCGTCTGTCTCATCTGTCTAGATCTGTTGCAAAACTGACGGGGACATGTCCCTCTGGTTCTTTGTAGGCACGATTAAAGGCATTCCTTTCCGGCTCAATCAAAGACTACACCAAAAATATTCCAAGGCAGGAATCTGACGGCGTGAAAACAAATACCCGGAGAGAGGAAGGAGAGAATAAATAGTAGCTGCAGTGAGAAGTCAATAAGATTTTTTTTTTTTATTTCCACGCGCTTAGCCCGGCAGAGCTTGTTTTTTCATCTGCCAATAATCAGCAAGACAGCTTTCTAGTTCATCTGCTGCCAGCGGGGAACCAGGCCCAGGCACTTATGTCAGGGTGTGTTACAGTGGGAAGCAAAAAGAGATTACACCTCTCATCAAACTCCACCACTCAACTGCCTGCTGCTGCTGTCAGAGGTGGAGGAACTGTTGGAGGAGTTTCAGCATTATCTAATGAAGAACTTCACCGTCTGCTGGAATAAACCAGAAAAACTTTGTTTTTTCTTAAGGAAACACCAAATACTGACATGATGTCAAATACGCACATGTGATGATATAGTTTAAATAATAAAATGCTTGTAGATGTATTTTTTGTTTTACCAAGTTCTCACTGTCAGCAGGTGGAGCAGCGTAATGAAGAAGAAGATAAAGAAGAAGCAGTAACACCCTGGCTGGCCACTACTGCATTTTATGAACGATGTTAGGGGATCTGTTTCATCTAGTTTCCGATACACCATTCATTACGTGTAATAGTTCTATTTATACACTTTTGTGTGTGAATAGAGTCTTGGCTTTGGCTCGGGAGGAAGAGCAGTCGACACCCCGCTGGAATGATTTACACCGGCCGCTGCTGGGTAAATGTCCTGAAGTCCCAAATTACTCCCAATAGCAGCTTCATTGGTGTTTGGAGGTGTTCTTGTGAAATTTAATGATGTTTATTAGGCATGGCAGCCACCATTGTGTGATGAGCGATTGCTGGCTCAGGCTGTAAAGTCGTTAAGCGGTCGTTCGAACTGGAGAAGCGTGATATAAATGCAGCCATTTACAATTCACATGTGAAAAATCACACAATAAACGGATGTAATAAGTGAATAATTACACATTTAAAATTGTTCTACGGAGGGAATTGGAACAAATACATCGTAAATTTCTTGAATGAATCCGTTTTCTTTTTAAAACCTTGTACAGATCATAATGACTCTCAGAGTTATTTAGCAGACAAACACATAAAGAAGGATGAAATAGTAATGTGCACCATAAACAGCTGTCCTGTAAGTCTCTGGAGACAACAGTTATCCCTGAGGGGGGCTGAAAAGATGACCCTCCTTACACAACAAGGATAATACGCGCGGCATGGTGCTGGGATCTAACTAAAATATTACCGTCTTTTTCCCCCAACAGTCCAGACTCATTTTCTCTGGTGGAAAGACAACTCATCACTGGAATAAGTGCTTTGATCTAAAGTGACGTCTGGAAACTTTTTATTTGCCATTCAACACTGCTCCGTCTTTATGTTACCTGCATTTGCCACAGATTTCAGTTAAACACCCAGGTGAAAATCCGAATTGGCTTCACGGAAAGATACTGGGCAAAAAAAGTTAAAGCAATAATAATTCTTAATGAAGTGGGAGCATTAATTAACTGTTCTCTCAGCGATGATAATTGTCTAGTGAAAATCAGACGCGGTGACAGCCCCAGTCAGAGATAAAAGAAAAGTATGAGCAGTTTGATGATTCTATCATGGAGCATAAATCACAATGGGGAGTGAGGAAGGAAAGAGGCTTCTTCAATGGAGTTCTGCCCCTGAGGCTTGGAAGCCCGCCAAGTTAGTGCTTATCAGGGAAAAATTCAATCAACCCCACCGCAAGCAAGCTTCTACGCATGCACGCACACACACACACACGCGCGCACACACACGGTATCTGTTGCTTGAGTTTTGACTGACCCACTTCTTCAGGGTGACTCAGACTCCCTTGTCTGGGCTCTAACTCTAATGAAACCTCTTCGTCTCTCTTCTTCTCTTGAGACACCACCATTAAACACACACCTGTTCAACACACACACATAAACACACACTTATATAAAGGGTCATAATCTTATGAACAGGCTGGTAAAGTGAGTGGCAGAGTTTAGGAGTAAGTTCGGAAGCTGAAGTCAGATTGTCAAACAAGCTCCAAGTTTAGGTTAAGTTAACTTAGACTTATATATATATATATATATATTTAAAAAAGGACTTAAAACTTTCCTTTTTAGCAGAATCTATAACCTTAATTAACATTGTTGGTTTTTTGGTAAGGCTTTTATATAGTTATTATTTTATTTTTTATTTATGCTTTTATCTGCTTTTACTTTGTAGCACTTTGAGATTTGATCCAAATGTAAAGTGCATTATAAATTAAATGTATTATTATTATTATATATATATATATATATTTTTTTTTTTTATTGATCCCAAATTGGGAAATGAACTCGTTATTACAGCAGGTTGAAACAAACATACACTGAACATCAGTCAAACATATAAAAATACCAGAAAGTTCACATATTTAGTATAATGTGTCATTTTAAATTATCATCTTTCTAACAACATCATCATCATCAGAACAAACAAAAAGGCCAAAATCTGAACTGTAAATTAAGGCCCTTTCTCCAATACGACTTTGCAGAAAATTCCATAATGAAGGCAAATACTTTACGTTGTTGCAAAGGTTTCATTTGCACATAAATTTGCATTTTTTTGCTCGGATCAGATTAGCTTTTTCTTCACGATTCAGAGTCACACCTGAAGTGATCTGTATTTAGCTCTAATGCAAACACATTTGTCCTCTGGAAACAACCGTGTGTGTCCCTAACAACAACAAAAAAACATATTTCTGACAAAATCCCACTCATAAATGAAAAATGAGCTGGACGTGCGAGTAGCAGACGCATACAAGACATTTTCCCATCAGGACAGCAACAGCAGACAATCTGCATTTTTGTTTTCATCTTTTCCATTTTGTCACCTGAAGCCGGTCGGTGCGGGCTTATGACAACACCGCTCAGCTTTTGAGAAGATGAAAAAAGGAATTAAAATAATTTCAATGGGACTGTTCTCATTCATGTCTCACTGCCACTGAACGGACCGGTCTCACCTCCTAAGCAAATGGCTCCAAACCAATTGCATTTTTTTTTTTTTTTTTTGTTAACACAGCCCTAGGAAATCAGATTTATGTCGCATTAAGGCAAATCAATGTTCTACTTAAGTGAACTTGGTATGAAGAAGATGATGAGTGCACTCCCTTGCCAGGACAGATTGAGAGCCTGACCTATAGCTTCCTGTCCTGCCACCTTTAAAACACGCCAGCCACATAAGTCTGCCTCATAATCCTTTTTGAGAGAGTTGGAGCATGAGTGTGAGCATGACTTAATGAATGAGAGCACAGCTATGTGTTGTTGCTAGAGGGCACCTGAGCAAGTGCTTGCATGTGCACATATACTGATTAGACTGTGCAAAAACTCCTTTGGGGTGTATGAGTTTGTCTCTAAATCTCAGCGGTTACTTGGGAAAGGAGGCGACACGGACTCTTTTTTTTCCCCCTCAAATGTCATATATGTCTTTAAATCAATAATGTAGCAGCGCCGGCTTCTACACTCACAGCGCGGTCCAGCCCTCAGAGGCAGGGATGACAAAGATACGCCTTCCTCATACAGCCTTTTATCTCATGAGCCTACATTTAGTGGATCTATATGATGGGTCGATACCAGAGTGACGCTGCGGAGGAGAATCTGGAAATGCGGTTTGTTCTGAGGCTCTTGTCCCTGCAAATGCAAATGAACAGAGGCATTACAGCTTTGGTCCTGTCAAAACAAAAGGCGTGTCATCTTTCCCGGCTGCTTCATTGACAGTGTCAGCCCCATATCCAGTGACGCTTACCACAGAGAATAAGTTGAGGAAACGTGATCCCATAATGAGTCCCAAATAATTACCACCAGCCCCAAAATTTGCCTGGGCTCTTTCTTTAAGTAGAAGTGCATCGGCACAAATCTAGGCCCGTCAGACTGTCTTCTCTGTTCTATAAAAGGGATTAGAGGACAGAAGGATGCATCTAGACAGAGCTGGTCGATTTTTAGGAGAGGAAGCTCAAGAGGGAGTTTGATTACTGTCGTAGAATAAAATGACTGAGTACTTGTTGGAGAGGAATGTCAAACAAGAGAACAAACATTGTTTTGTTTGACGCGCTAACAGTCTTTAGGAGACAATGCTGTGTTTTGAAAGTCACACAAACCATTAATTGCTTCTTTTTTCACTAGCTGTCATACCTCAAGTAGTTGTACAAGGGTTTCAACATAACCTGAAGCACAAAAGTTGAACTGGAATGAACTATGTGCAACAAGGCGCCAAGATAGGCACAGCCGCACCCGCGCTTTGATCAGTGCGTCAGATTTTCATTCAGGCATGACAAATGGAATATAATACAAAGTATTTAAAAGCTCAGCCGACTTAGGGGAAATCAGCATCAACTGTTTGCACACGCTGACCCAATGATGTGAAAGGGTATATAAAGTTTGAGGAGAAAACCTGCTATATTTGTAGATCTCCTTTGGGGGCGTCTGGATTTTAAAGTGTAGTGAGATATCTGGCGTCACTCCTAGGGTTCAGTATCTCTACTCCCAAAGGGAAAGCAGCATCACACTTTTAGTGTCACGGATGTATTTTTATGTTCTTCCAGTTGTCACCTTAATGCTCTTAGAGTCTATTTTAATATTTATGCCTTCTCTGTGGTTTGGATTTGCAGAACTAACTTACTGTTATTCTGAGTTTTTAACCATTCAGCAGCTGTTTGTCAGATTGTTACACCATTAGCAGAGAGATGGAATAAGGCTAGCTGAGGATAGGAGGGCCGGCTAAAGATCTAAAGAAGAGGAATTAAAAGAATTATGAATCTTTTCTTGCGTGGATACATGGGTGAAAGTGCCTGCATGTTTGTGAATGTGCATTGAAGATGTATAAATGGGTAGTGTTGTGTGTTCTACTGTGGTATGGTGCAATCTAGTCTATATGTGATGTATGTCGGTTGAAACTGACTCCCGGGGCGATCTTGTTCTTTAATGTTATTCTCTGTTCATTGTTGTGAATGGCAAAGTTTAAAAAGAAATCATGCGCAACTTAAATGCCATACAGCTCTTATCAAGGACTTTGTCTCATAAAACCAGGGACAAAGAGGTTTTAAAAAGGGAGAGACAGACTTCGGTTCCTGCGGTTATTGATTTTATCCTCTTACAAGTCTAGCATTTGTACCATGTGACCAGAAGAACGCATGCACCCCTTCCACCAAAGTGGTGCTTAGAAGGTTTTCACTTAGTTGAAAGAACTTCAAACAGACTCCAGCACCAGCGCAGAAGCAGCTTTTTGGTTTGCTTTGGTGGAACCGACGCAAAGGAATCCTCTCTGGCTCCGCTTTAGTGCCAAAAACGCATTACAACGTGATCAGTTTTAGTTTTCAGCATTATTATACCGGCTACTGTAAGCTTCAGCAGAATGATCCCTCTGTGTCTGGTCACATGACACTTGGACTTGCTCAATACAGAGAGTGTGATGGCTGCTCTGGAACAGACACCAGAAGAGTTTAAAGATGAAGCCCGGTGCCCTGACCACACTTCATGCACGTGTTTCACAAGAACGGACCTGCTTGCGTATATCTACATCGGACCCCTCACATCACCACAAACAACTAGGGCCACTCTGTCAGCCTCAGGCCAGTGCAGCGCTATACATTTCAAAGCTCAGAGTTAAACATAAACAGAGCACTTCCCTGTCATAACAAGTCAGTGGTTTGGTAACCCAGCAGTTTGTTAGTATTGCAGTGATCCTTCTTCACTGTAGACACAGAGGCCACATACACACGTCCTCCAGGCTTCCTCCAAACTATCCCCGGCTCACAGGGCCGGGCTCACACTCCCTCGGGTTCCACCAGAGAAGCCACTCGCTTCATCGGGCCACTCACTCATGACTGGGAACCCAAGGTCCGCTATGTGGACTGAGGCTGTGGGTGTTCACAAAGGGGAACTAATTTAAGGCGACACAGAAACAGAACACTTTTACTTAATTACCTCAATGCGACGCATAAGGAAAAATCAGGGGGGCCCTGAAATATGCAGTATCCCATAGCTGCTGAGATATTTCAGTCAGGAAGGGGTGGATCAAACTACAGACCATCCAACCCTGCGATCAGGCTAACATTGGAAAAAAGATACTGTATGTCATGTTTGCAGGACCGTCACTGATTGTGAGGCTCTGATTGTTGAACAACGGCAGTTGGAAGGTGCCGTTTCAAAATTTAACTCCTGCAGAACGACAGAAAAAGTCCCTACAGAAAGTAAAGACAGTGGCAGCAGAGGTGATTTATGGCGTGGACGTCCTCAATAAAAGGCAGGTGGCCCTATTACACACTCGTAACACACACACATAAAGTAAACAAGTAGTCGGATGCAGGGGGTGTTTTTAACAATCCCATTTCCTGTGGAGAAGCAAACCAATGTTCTCTGCCGATAAAATCTATAGATATGTCTCTTTTGAAGAACAGAATATTACAAAAAGAGATATAAGACATGACAACACATGAGATTATGTAGTGGGGTTATCGCTGTTAAAACCCCTTTTATGTCCTCACCTCATAGAAAAGAGGCTATGTAAAAATTATTTCATTGCATATTTTATTTCTTTGGGGGTATTTATTCATTTAATATGACAGAAACTCTAAACTTACCATAAATTGGCATAAAAAAATTTAAAAAAATCCAGACTTTCATGACAAAATTTTGCATTAGATTAGCTCAGCCTTTCGGTAAAGCATGTTTTTAGACAACGATTTGACACTTATTAGACATTTTTGGTTGTATCAAGGTACATAATTCTGTCTAGTAAGTCCTCCCATGTTTTAATAAGCTGGCAAAAAAAAATTCTCTTCTAGAAAATGACTGAACTTCTTATTTTCAAAATGAAAATGAGCCGATAATCACAATGTCATATGTGCTTATAGAGTGAACGTTTTATTCGGTTAAGCAAAATCTATTGTCAGACTTCAATTGTTTGAGAAGCCGCGCTTGTTGGCCGCGAGCCAAGTCTGGTTGAAAAATAAATACACAAATCATAACCAGTTTCATGTCTAGACAAATTCCTTGAATTCATTGTCTTTCATTCATTCAGCTTGTTTTTCATCCAATAATAATCAGATAAATCTGATTGGAAATAAGGTCATATAAATAGGCAAAATGATTCAAAACTAGACTGACCAGAATAACTGACAAAACAAAAAGGAGAACAGTGATATATTTATCCACAGAAGCTCCCGTCCGCCATTCCACCCCCACGGGATCCAATAATCACCCGTGGCTGATGTCGGAGAAACGCAGTCATTCAAGCAGAAAGCAACAAAAACAACACTTAATATTGGGATTCAACACATCAATTTTGTTTGTGGGAAACCTCTAATTAATGGAACGTTTTCATCAAAATAAGAAGTTGAATAAACTGTCAATTAAAAATGCAGCTGCTGCACTATTTTTTAATCATTGTTTTTTATGTCGTGGGGTTATCACTGTTAAAACCCTTTGATGTCCTCACCGAGAAAAAAAGCTAAAAGTAATATCTGTCCATATTTTATTTTCCCTTGGGCTATTTATTAATAAAATATTTTAGAGAGTTTAAACCTACCATACAATGGCATAAAAAAAAATCTTGTAAAATTATTTCATGATGAAATTTTGCATTCCATGAAAAATAGTCGAATTCAATAGCAGCATGTTTTTAGAAAACTACTTGATACTTATTTGACATTTTTGGTTGTATCAAGTTACATAATTCTGTTTAGTAAGTCCTCACATGTTTTAATAAGCTGGAAAAAAAAGAACTTTCTTCTAGAATAGGACTTTCTCAATAGCCATGGCTAATGTCTCCTTCTCTGTGGCCCTTTTGACCTGTGGTGTCCCTCAGGACTCCATCCTTGTCCCCTTACTCTTTAGCAAGTGCTGCAGCTACCAGTCTTTAATTGTGTGAGAAGCCGCACATGATGGCTGTGAGCCAAGTGTGGTTCAAGAATAAAGATGCAAATCAGAACCAGTTTCATGTCTGGACTTATTCCTTGAATTCATTGTCTTTTGTCCGTCAGCCTGTTTTTCATCAAATAATAATCAGATAAATGACCCAATGCTTTGGGAAAGACTATAAATAGCAACACTTTTTGTTTTTATTAAAGACTAAACGGACCAGAATAAAACACAAAATAAGGTGAACAGTGATATATTTATCCACAGTAGCTGCCATCCTCTATTCCCCCCCCCCCCCCTTGGGATCCAATAATCACCCGTGGCTGATGTCGGAGAAGTGCAGTCATAGAGGCAGAAAGCAAAAAAAAACAAACACTACATATGGGGATTCTCCACATCAGTTTTGCTTCTTTATATAACCACATTACCCGGGCAATCACTTACGTCCCATCCCTAGCAACCCAACAAGAAAACAATTGCAAAAACATCAGCAGAGCTTTTCTTTGATGTGGCCGCCGAATATTTGCAACACACGTTGTAATTGGCAGCATAATAGTTTTCTTTTCCCTGCTATATTTCACTTTGGCTCTGACACAGGCGTTGAAGCTGCCTTGATTTATGGTCAGGGAATGTGCTGAGAACTTTTCAAGACAAACCAGCGCAGATGTTTCTGTGAGATGCCGAATGACATTCGCGCGACTGAATATCCACATAAGGGAGGGGAGGGGGCGGCTGAATCTCCTGCCCTCCCGTGGTGGTATGGTGCATGTGATCCCACCCGTCACATCCTCCTTCGCTCTGATGGCGCCCTGCTGGTGGCTGCGGTGCGCTACAGTCCCAGCTGTATCCTGCCTTGTGTTAATGTCCAAATGTAGTGTATGGTTGTGTGAGGAGAAGCATGTATGTACTATATGGGCAGGGAAGGAGGTGTTAAACGACGCTGAGGTATGGGCACACAGTAAGGAGCAGGGAGCTCCTGGTGGAATGCGATGGAAAAATGAGACCGAAGGAATGCAGACCGTATCAAGCAGTGTAAACATGCTGATCTGAGAGAATGCTTCCATGCCGCTTAGAGTTCGCTTCATCTCCCCATCAAACACTCACGTACACAAACATGTCAACTGCTGCAGTGTGACCAACCTAGAAAGCATCATTTTGACTTGTGACCAGCAGATTCTGCTTTGTTTAGATGTTAACGTAAACCCCCGTTAAGTATGTGTGCATTCTCACCCCTGCTCCATGTCCCCCAGGCCGGAACTTACATTCTATTTATTACTCAAACACGGAGGAACTCACTTCAACACACAAGCACATATGCACCCACGGACATGCCTGCACATTCAGATACAGCACACACACACCCACACACACACACACACACACACACACACACACACACACGGGCGGACAGAAAATCACACCTGCTCTCCTTCAGCATGCACAAAACAAGGTTTCCAGCGCCGCGGCAGTAGGGACTTTTATGAGCATGAGTCCATCTATCCCCCAGCTCTATCCATTTCGGCCCCCTCCCCAGCCCTGCTTCGATACGGTCTTTCAACATCTTTGTTGAGCATGCGGCAGAGATATCAGACTAAGAATGTCTCTGGTGTAGACAGTAGACACGCAGGCACCGGAGCCTCTACCTCAATGTCTGAGCCGACCAGCTGAGGAATCCACTCGAGTGTGCAGGTAAACACTGTTGTCCTCTGGAAAGCCACTCTCTCTTGCAGCCGGAGTGAAGTGAGAGAGTTAGAGAGAGATTGATACATCAAAAAACACCCCAGAGGAAGTGTTAAAAGATATGCAAAACTGTGGTTCAACACATATTGTGGTTCTGACTTTATTTTCTGTGCAGTGAGGAAAAAACATTTCCTTAATTAAAAAAGTGAAATAAATTGGTCTATGCTATTGTCCTCCACAGCCAGGGGATATCCCCTAAATTGTAAAAGCAATTGACCTGATAGAACTCCTCAATTAAACACAGATTTATAACAAAAAAGTGTTTTTCATGAAAAAATCTCCCTCTAGTGAGTGAAATATTATCTATTAGAGTAAAACACAACATACAAGATAGATATACTCCTCCATTCAACAGTTGAGAAGATATGGCCTGAAACGTTTAAAACATAAAGCTCCCATAGTGTCAGAAATGAACATCAATCCAGTTCTTCCTCATACTAAAATCTATGTGGGTATAGAATCCGTGGAATAGCTTTTGAGTTATCGTGTTAACATGGCCAATTATTTGAGTGGGGGAGGGCGCTCATACCTACAATTAGGCCAAACAGGCCCTTTGAATTAAATAAAACTCTGATACAAATGACATGACTGCAGGCTTCATAATGGAACTGACCTTCTACCTAGAGCCAAATCCCAGATCTGTGGTTTATGTACTAACAAAAAAAAAGAAAAGCCCTCAAAGCCTCCATCTTAACCCTCATAAAAAAAAAACTAGGAATGGTTTACACATTAATCATGTGTCCTACTCTGTAACAGTTGGCATACAGAACACACACAGGAAAGAACAAAGACGAGTTGAGGGTCTGACATCAGCACACCATCGGGAGTACCATGAAGGAAGTCAGTATAATAATTCTGTCGTTTTCATCAAGAGCACTTTCGTCTGGCACCATCAAATCCAGAATACATTGTGCCTGTTAGGGTCACAGACAGTTCCCCTTTCATTCGATTGGGAAAATGTCCCCAGCCCCAAACCCAACCCTGTATTTGATTGAGAAACTGTCTGTAACCCTAACACCTCCCTTGGAGGGGAAACGGACCTTGACTTGACGAGTACTGCACTCCAGAGTTTCACAGGGAAAATTAGCTTTGGCTATATTAATATGAATTATTTACTTTTACAGAATGCTACATTTATTACAGAATGTACGCTGGGTTTATCGAGACACACTTAATACATTTTAAGGCAACCTTATATTATGGTGCACTACGTCCTACTTTAACGGCACAGCCTCCTGCTCGCCGTCTCTATTCCGGGGATGGAGGGTTCGTAGAGGAGCCCGGAACAGAGAGCAGCCTATCATCACGGCTGCGCCATCATATCGTAAGAGCTTTTAAAATTGGTACTTGTGCTTCCTGGCTGTGCAGGCCTGCCGATATATTTACGAACACCGAACGCTGGATAGATGTTTTAAGCAGGGACCATCTGTCTGGAGTATCGGGGACCAGGCGAGACCAAAAGCAAGCACAGATGAACTGCTGGCCCAAGAGAGACCTTGAGACCTTGTGCTCTAATCTAGTAACTCTCCAAACTTGCAGACAAAACATTACTGTTTTTCTGCAGACTGCACACAAGACTTGAGCTTTTTTTTCCTTCTTCTTCTTCTTCTTTTACTAGAATTGGCTAGGATGCCTAATAAACAGATTGTGGATTCTCTACAGAGGAGAGACGGCATGTCCCTGACAGAAAGTCCACCTTCCATTCACTGTCCTTCAGCATCTGGGAAA
Source organism: Lophius piscatorius (assembly GCA_009660295.1). NCBI lineage: Eukaryota > Metazoa > Chordata > Actinopteri > Lophiiformes > Lophiidae > Lophius > Lophius piscatorius. The sequence goes on along the minus strand of VRLP01000601.1, from coordinate 79,009 downwards.
TGACTAAACCAGACTGAGGACAGTTGCGCGGAGATCACCAAGTCATTTCCTTCAATCACAGCCTTTCATGGTATCACCCTCCTTCATGGTATCACCCTCCTTCATGGTATCACCCTCCTTCATGGTATCACCCTCGTTTACACAAATACATATTTAAAAGTTCTTAATGTATTACTCTGGTACCTCATTATTATTACTTTCATTGTGGATATTGTGACATAAACACAGATTTGTTTTAAAGCTGAGATAAGAAGTTTAGACATTCAACTGAAAATTAACAGTTAAATACTGATTAACAATTTCAGTGACTTTTTCTAGGGTTTATTTTTTTTTAAATTGCTGGCTTCAAAGTCTCAAACATGAGGATTTGCTTTTTCTTTGTTATAAATAATTGTAGAATACGTGGTTTTGGGTTTGGACTCCAAATGAGACTTAACAACATATCTGCAGATCTCAACATAGGCTCAGGAACTTTCCACCATGGCCTGGAGGAATCTTCATCAGATGCACAAAAACACCTCAACTGGTTCTTTTCGACGCAAAGGAGCAGCAGCTCTACTCCGGATGTCTGAGCTCTTCACCTTATCTCTAAGGCTGGGTCCAGCCAGCCTGAGAAGGAACCTCTTTTCATCCGCTTGTATCTCTGACCTCATTCTTTCAGTCACTACCTAACGCTCATGACCATAAAGCTCATATACACGCACCAGGAAACTTTTTTTTGTGGTCTTTCATCAGTGGAACAACATTTTTTACCCTCAGGTAGCGACAGGATGCTAAATTTCCACCATGGATTTTCTAATGTCCAGCAATGTGCCCTTACAGTCAATTTTTCTAAAACACCCACTCCTTCAGTATGACTGAGGTTTTACATGCAGGGGTTAGAGTGGTTGGAAATGTTCTGAAAGGGCATTCTGCCATGAACTGTGGCAGAATGCATGAACTGTTAGGCCAGTTCATGTTTTATCACAATTCAAATTGTCTAGTGAGGAAGCTCTGTCGAGTAAGCTGGTCTAGTGGTTGTGTTTGATTCTTGGCATTTTTTTATTTTTTTAAGATACTTTTTCATGATTCAATGAGTTTTTGCAATCAAATTATCTTAACCCTAAGGTAATCGCTTCGCATTTGTGCCTCATAACTCATACTTGGCGTTGTATATAAGGCTACGTTCACACTGCCAGTCTTACTGCTCCATTTCGATCTTTTTCATAGATTTGACTTTTTAGTGTATCTGTTCACATTACCCTGAAACTGTGTCCTATATCGAACTCCAGTACGACCAGTTCCCAGTCCTGAACTGACCCGCATGCGTAAAAAACAGTCACAATGACATCACACACGACAAGCTGTCAAAACGGAAGCAAGATGGGAAGAACTAGAGTATGTTTGAACGTTTCGTTTGTAGTGAAAGTGTTGATAGTGATGTATATAACGTTTCAAAGTCAAAGTCTCATGATTTGAAAAATTTGAAAAATGTTTTCAACCACATTTTTGTGGTTGAAAAACCACAAATATGTGATATTTTGATGAAATATCACATGCAAGCAAAAAATCAGATCTCAGATCTTCCCTGCAGTGTGAACATGTGTGAGCCTAAGAATTACATTTAAATTGACCCATTATGACCTGGTTCACGAGTCAAAATGTGTCGAACCATGGAGGAAAATTTGAATATCTAATATATTATTCTATTGTTCCAGTATCTCATTTCAAGTCAAAGAATTTCGTGGGGTATTCTGTAGTTAGTGCTTAGGGGCAGATCCCAGATAGTCCATGTCACAAACAGAACCCTGCTGACAGAGACGAGACCAATTCACGGCGACAGATCACGTCATCTGGACAATAAAGACCCGACTGGCCGGCAACCTGATCCAAACTTTTCGCATAGTCACTCATCAGTCTCACATTTGATCTTTACACTTCCGCTGCAGAGGCTCCTTCCTCTGGCCCTAAGGGTGTGAGCACCATGGGCACCCTGGACATAAAAGAGGCTGACCTCATATGACATGAAAGCAAGTAGACACTAGAATCCTGTCTCAAATGGAGTCAACCGGAGGGTCCACAACGCTGACGGTCCTGCCTATTAACTGTCATCTGAGCCGAATGGGTCTGCTGAACTGCCGACAGCACACACCTAAAAAATAGAGGACCACTAGAAAGTAATGTTTTATTAATAAATAGAGGGAAGGTGACAAAAACTATGTGGCAATAACTTTTCTCCATCGTTTCCCAGAGCTGTGTATGGGTCGCGGGGCTGGTTTGTGGCATTTACTGCCATGTGAGGGGAGAAACTGAGTATAAAGTGGAACCAGAATTTCCTGATCCATTTTTATGTCAGAGCCTTTGTAGACAAGCCAACACATCTCCTCGGTCGAGTGTGCACACACCTGCGCCCGGTAGAAAAAAAAGGAAGAGAGGGAAAAAAGCTGTGAACTCAACTGTAGACGGCAGTAAATATCAGAATGAAGTTTAACTCCTGGCAGCAAAATGATGAAGACTGAGGGAAAGCACAGCATTCCCCCGCTAGGTCCATCCAAGTCGCGTAACTATGTGGGTGGGCTGCAAATCAGAACCAGCCTTCGCAGGCCTGTCCCTTCGAGGAATCAGTGCTATGCGGCAAAGACCAGCTGCCACACCGCCAAAGTGCTTCACGCTCCGGTTCTCTCCTGCATCAAGTGCATCACATCCAAATCAACAGCAGCCCTGACTTCTGAGGCAAATCATCAAAACCTCCCTATTCTCACATCCCTCCCATTGCAATTAACATCTGATTATCACTGCAGGATGATGGAAAAATGGCAGCGTGTCAACATTAAAAGGTTTAGTTGAAAAGCTGGTGTGGGTGTTCTGCTGATATTAACACCTGCCTGTGAGCTTCCATAAAAACACCTTTAAAGCTCTTAAAAACGGGACTTAAAAATAAAATATCATATTCAATAAATAACTGTCTGTGGCATCTATGCATCGGAATCTCTAAAAATGATTAGACCGTTGTTGCATTATTTGATGCTTCAAACAACATTCAATGTTATAATACTTTAATAATAATACGCGGGTTGAGTTATAATATTCACCCATCCGTCTATTTTCTTCCACTTATTGGGGTCGGGTCACGGTGACAGCAGACTTGTAGAAGGGTATTACAAACATCCCGATCTGAAACAACAACAAGGCTCATTCCAGACCAGATGAGATATATAATCCCTCCAGCGAGATCTGGGTCTACCTCAGGGTCTCCTTCCAGTTTGTCCTGCGTGGAGAACCTTGAAGGCAGGGTCGTGGACGAATGATAATCAGATGCATGATCCACCTCAACTGGCTCCTTTAGACGCGAAGGCCTTTCTTGCCGATGCCGCTGACTCTAATACCAGCCGCTTCAGACTCACAAGTCTCCATTTGTTTATATAGGGACTGGATGGCTCACAGCTACGGACCCCGGTACTCCATACTGCCTCACAAACTCCCACAGGACTCCCCAGTGGTTGTGGTCAAAGGCCCCCTTGAAATCCACAATACACATGTAGCAAGTCTTCAACAGTAAAAGTTTGGTGCACCGGTCAGGAAAGATTCAACAGTGTTTCTTTGGAAACGGAGGTCCGACAATCAGTGGGAGACTCCTTTCCGAAACCTGGAGTTAACTTTCCCAGGAAGGCTGAGAAGTGTGATTCCTCTAGAGTTGGAATATCCCCTTCGTTCTGGTGGTTGTCCCACTTTTCCAGCACAGCATGCCATCACACAGTCATACTTTCCCTGTCCACCACGTGACACTGATTAGGCGTGTCAACCGTAAGTCCCAAATGTCCAAAGCCTTCTGGATCTCATCCGACCCTGCTGCGTTGCTTCTTAACTACCTCAGCGACCTCTGCCAGGGAAACGGATGGGCCTTCCCCCGAGTACATCTCTGCCTCATACTTCAAAATTTACCCTCCACTGTCCAACGATATCCTCAGTCAGCTTAACAGATCTCCCATCGGGCTGTACAAAGTCTGACTCAAGCTCTGCTTTCCCTTCCTAAGTCATCAGACGGCTTGCCAGAACTTCCTTGAGGCTGACCAAAAATTCTTCTCCGTGGCCTCGCCAACTCCTCCCGCAACAGCTCAAGCTGCAGCCCCCCCTGGTCTCTTGGTACCTGTCCGCTACTTCAGGACACCCCTTGACCAACCAATTGCCCTACAGCCAGACCTGGAAGGGAAGCTTGTCGGTGAGCGTCTGATGGCTGCTTTTATTCATGGAACTCGGCCAGGCCCAGCCCAAAGACGTTTCATGGTGCCGGCACCTTGTGGGCTCACCACCTGCAGGGAAGGGCGGTGGAGTCGGATGCTAAGTATTGCGGCTAACAGGCGACGCAGGGAATCTGGGCGAGACGACTCCTGGCAGCTCCGACTTGTTCATCATATTTAATTAAGTTGGATATGAATCAATGACGCAATCAACGTTAATCTAGTGTCTTTGAAATCTTCTACAAAAAAGTAGGAGCAACAGGAAGTAATAAGTTTGTCTGGCTGGAAAACACATTCCTCTGATGAAACACATGCTCCGCGATGACATTTGAACATAATGTTCCTGTTCGTTTGCTGCTCTGCCCTCTTTTCTGTCTAATTGATTTGACAAACCAACAAAGGAAAGGATATTGGTGAAAAAAACCCCACCTTGGCAGAGGGTATAAATGAAGACAATGTAAACACCAATGATAAAACTAAAGTAGTGAATGTGATGCAACTCTTCCATCCACAGGCGGTGGATGCATAGCTCCCCATCAAAGTTCAATTCCTAGGGTGAGCAAGGAGGCCAGTTGAAGTGGATCTCCGAGGTCTGCTAGATAAACATCTGAAAATGCATGACTGAAGGATGGTGCCAGGCCAAACATTTATTCCTTGATAGAGCTGGGCAATTTTAGACATAATGAGAATCACACATTTTATTAGTGACATCACGATTGAAGCTTTCCACAATAATATATTTCAATTTGTTTTCACCCAACTACCTGTTAGAGGTCCAACAAAACAATTATTAGAAGATGTGAAAGGAGAACCGTGTGTTCTTCAGTAAACTGTACACACGTTTGAAAAAACATGCAACCAGCTTCTTTATTTCCGATCCACATAAACAGGTTTGTACGAGCGTGCGAGTGCATGCATTAATGTGACATAATGAAATATCTGAATAACAAATTGTCTCCAACTTCAGTGAAGGACCTATATTATCAATAAAGAGCACTTTAATGCTCTAAATTATGCAGAATCATGCCCAAACTTTTATCTAATAAAACAACTGAATACGTTTTTAAAAAATCTGCATATCCACATTAACTTTTAGTGTTTCTCCTCACCTCTTAGCCACAGGGTGACCTTCTCTTGATGGCTGTTTTACTGGCAGTTCCTCAGAGTGGGACCCTCTAAAGTCACTAGCACTGATTTATTATGCTAGTGGGAGGTCTCAACTGAAGTTCCCAGCCTTAGATCAACACCGAGGTACAATAATCAAATCATTTAGTTAAATTGTACGTATCTGTATGAAGGCAAAGCTTAGACCTCCCACTAGCCTACCTACAGGGAAAGAATCATCACTTTGCCTGAATGTAGATTATTAGAACTTAGTGCTTACACTTAAATGAAGCAGCTCTACTTGTTCTACTTTAAGCTGGGGCTAGAAGGTGGATAACTTACTTTAACACTGATGTTGGAAAGAGGAAAGAGCTGCTCTGGCTTTGTCCATGATTAAAAAAAAACGAAAAATCTTACCAGCACCTCTAAAGTTCAAAAACAGAAGGTGCTGGAAATTATTTATTCATATAACATTTGCTGTAAAACAGCAAAATCCTGTTTCACACGTAACCAACAAGATAAAACATGTAACTTGGTGCATTTTATAGGAGCTGGTTGGCAGATTTCATTACCTTGTGCCAGAGGCAGCCTGGCTGTTCCCACTTTCTTTATAGCATCAAGCAGTGTCAACCACCATGACTCGATCCAGCAGGGGTTAAATACACACTATTTGTCATGAGGTTGAAAAAGCTTTCGAGTGGTTTGAAGCCATCTTTGATGGTGGTAAGTTAAACAACAGGAATAAAATGTTAAAAGCAATCTAATGGAGTTGTTGGCTCCGCTAACAAGGTTATGTTTTTTGTTTGTTGTGTTGATATCAGGATTAAGAAAAATCTGCAGGAGGAATTTCTACCCTTTAATTTTAGGGGATGTTGGTGGAAAGATCCCCTAAAATAAAGGGGTAGATTCAAGTTTTTATTTTTACCTAAGGCTTTATGCTTTGTGTTTCTCTACAGTTTCCCTAAAAACACAAAAACTATAGAGCTGATATTCTATTTTGTAAGGGTGAAGCATTGGTCAGACACAAATGTTTTGTGTTAAGGATTTTACCTACACACCAGCCAAATGGGGGTGCGAAAAAAAACGGAATAGCTGTGTCATAATTACAGCAGGAGGGACAAGCCCAGATGATAAGAGGAAATGAGTGAAAGTGGCAATCAACTTAACATGCGTAAGAAATGAAACAAAAACGGAGATGGGTGAAGCAGATGAGCCGTTGAACGTCAACACACATTGCCTTTCAAATACGTGGTTTCAAGTAAAGACCATTCAGTGCCAGAGATACAACATCTGTATTGAGAGGGAGCAACAGCAGCTGCCTCCACGTCACTCCATCGATGGTTTACTTTAGACATTCCAGTAACATACATGAACGCACACCACACACACATTTATGAGCAGAGGAGCAAGAGAAAGTCGGCATCATCTTGCGCTGTGGAGGGATGTTGGTGGTGTTGGTTTAAGGTGAGGGTGTGTTTGTCTCATTGTGTGGAGCCCACAGGCCAGACGGTTCAAGTAAAGGAGACAGGATTGTCACCTCAGGAGAGATGTATGGGCTGGGAGATCATGGCAAGGGGTGTGAAGGGAAAACGGGAATGGAAGGAGGTGGAGGAGGGACAGGGGTGTCTCAACATGCAGCCCCTCTGGGTAAATGGGCGATGACATCCAAAGCACTTCCTCCCTTGTACTCCTTCCGAAGCAACACATCGTTAAGGTAGAGACAGGCTGTGAATCTTAGACATACATCACAAGGGCGCGCCAAATTAGTGTTTAAGCCCCCGAGGAAAATATCATGGTATGACTGTTGTTTATCAGGCCCCATCTACTTTCTCTTTGAGTTCATTTTATTTGACACATTATAAGTTTACCACAGGCAGGAAGGAAGACCCTTTAATTAATCTCATTTAAAGCAAAAATGATGGACGTGTTTGAGGGTCTTTTAAGAAACAAACTAGCCGGAAAAGAGGGGAAACAAAAATGCAATCTCCATATTTGAAACACAAAAAAAACAGCTATGGGGAAATGTTTAGCATAGCTAAGATTGAATCAATGGAATAAACTACAAATCTCGAGGGAATAGCAAAAAAACAAAAAACAACTGGCTTGTGAAACCTCTGTCCTCTGAAATGGAAGTGGAGCCGTCCCAGGGTGTTTTCCACATTACATGCCCTGATATCAAAGGAGATAACAATTCCAGCTGTGTCCCTGTTGCTGCTACACACAGGATCATCTGGAGGAGTCATAGCTCTGCAGAAGCTGTAACAGCCCCCATCCATAACCAACAATAACGATACAAAGGCACAAGTGGATCCACAAGTCCTCCTTCATGCACAAATGTAAAGTTATACCCCTGACCTGGAAAGCTGGATAGAGGTTCAAATAGGACCTAAAGAGAAAGTCTTTTTCATTTAGTTTCCTGCCTTTTTAGCAGCTGGCGCATGGAATACCAAAGAGGCCAAAATCTAAATTCTTAATAAAGGCTGTCGCTCCCTCCAAAAGTTTAATTAGAGGCTGAAGTGGTTGCACGCAATGGATCTGGCCCTAGGCTTAGACCTACAACAGCTGAGCTGCTGCACTCCTTTGGTAAAGCTCTATTAAGAAGCATGCAGTCTATTTGGGCCTTCAGGCCAATCAGGAAGAGTGTGAGAGAGGAGTGGGCAAGTACACTGGGTATGACTCAAAAACATCCAACAATTCAGTCACGGTGCAAATTGTTAACCAAAAATAAGATTCATCATAGGAGCATACTGTGTTCGCCCACATTTGTTCTTCAGGGTATAATGAAGGGCCAAGTTTGAAAGAATGTTGGAATATGCTTTTCTTTCCTTCTGTGTAAAAACAAATTCTCAAATCTGAGATTTAAATGTGAAGAAAGAGCCAGGAGATGGTTAGCTCCGCATTTAAACCGGAAACAGCTCGACTGGCCTGGCCAGATCTAGTGAATTCTACCTGCCAGCACCTCTGAAGGTCATCATTTAATATGCTATAACTTAAACTCTATGACAGGAAGCTGTTTGGAAGTACTTGATGTATGTCCGGGCTTACGTCTTGGCTAGGTGTAGTGACTCCCTTGAGTCCTGTCAGAAATATGTGGTCTCTGTTTTTAAAAACAGACCAATCAAAACGATGTAAACAAGAAAGCTGTTCCACTTATAACCTTAATAAAGGCGAAATATTGCTCATATAATGACTTTGTTGGCAAAGGGAAATTCAAATTTGCGGTTACTAACTATAAACTGATCAGCCATGACATGATAATCACTGACAGGTACAGCAAATGACTTTGTTGGTGAAATGTCACCAGTCAGTAGGTGGATTTATTAGACACCAAATGAACATTTTGTTATTGAACTCGTTGTATTGGAAGCAGGAAAATGGGAAAGTGTAAAGTCCCGAGTCACCTTGACAAGGACTGAAAGGTGATGGCTGGACAACTTGGTCAAAGCACGTATAGAATTTTAAGTCTAGCTGGGTGATTCCGGCCTGCAGTGATTAGTAAGTGCAAAAGGTGGTCTAAGGGATAACCGGTTAACCAACAACAGGGTCTTGGACATCCAGGCCATAAGGCTCTCAATGCAAATGGAGCGCAAAGGATGAAAGAAAACTGAGTATGACCAGTGGGCCCTGATCAGATCATCATAGCACACCTTCCCAGTACTGGCAGGCCCTCTTCAGGCTTTTTTCCCTCTCAGTGATAGAATGAGGCCGGCTCTGGGTCGGCTTGGAAAGGTTCTGGGATAAAGATGGAAGAACGCCCCGATGGCGACCTCGCCTTGTTCTAGGGCCGTGGACCGAATGTTTGCTGCGGGCACTGGGCTGAAATGAAATATAAGAATGCAATCTGCAATCTGGAACCTCATTGCTAGATGCCACTACAATTTACACCGTTTAAATAAAGTTAGCTTTGAATAGGACAATTTGCTCCCTCTAAACTCTATATTCTGCTCAATATACGATTAAATAAGAGTAAATATTGTAAAACGGCTGAAGGAAAGAAAGTAAACTTTGCGATACCTAACCCAAGTGTCTCCCATTGTTTCAGTCAGGTTTCTTTTCCGCGCCGCAAAAGTTTAGCATTCAAACTTTATTGGAGATCTTGTAATCATTATATAAAAATAACCCAGAGTGTCTCAGAGAAACATTTATGTCCTTGGAGCGGGATCCGTCTATGAAAGACTTTATCTCGAGAAAAATATTAAAAGCACGCCGAAACAGCAGACAAAGGAAAAAGTTGCACATAAAAGGCGACTGATAAGCGAAGGAGATTGGCGATAAGAGACAAAGACTGTTCATGCAGAAATGCGCCAAGATCAGTAAGATGAAGGTGGCGAAACACATTTCTGTAAAACTGTGCGACAGGAAGAGAAACAGAGTAAGATACAGAGAGAGGGAGAGATTGGAGGTATAGATGAGAGTGTGTGTGTGTGTGTGTGTGTGTGTGTGTGTGTGAGTGTCTCACATTTGCACCTGTGCCTAATCTTGGGTCTGTCGGGGAGCTCCGACAGGCATCTCTGTAGGCTTCACTTCCTCTAAATGGGCCAGATGAATATGTAATCTGTACCTTTTCATCCAGATCCTTTATTTTCATGTTGGATACTTAGTGTAGCTGCTGCTGATCGGACTGCCGTGAAAACCCTATATACTGCGTACAAGCTACACAAAAGACAGGTCATGGGGTCAAATCTCCCACAGCATCCAAACCACTGAGCGTGACAAAATCTGAAGACTGGACTTCACGGGAGGAACACAAAAGATGCCGCCAAGCATAACACAAAAATGAAAATACCAATGACTCAACAATTAATTTTCCAGGTGCTCAGAAATGGACTACAGCCCGCACTCTTGTTATGGAACAACTATTGGAATTTCGAGACTTTCCCAGCACACTCACTGCAGAGTGCCTTTACTGACATCCTCCTCTTCATCATCACCCTTCAACCACAGTCCAAATATCATAGCCATAGCCTAGTGGGTAGCCTCACAATCAAAAGATCGGCAGTTCTCTATTACTACTTTAGTTATTACCAATGGATCATGTCGTTCAGAGCTGCTCCAAATTGAAGGGATTTGAACACTGTGTTTATTCAGGCCCATTTTCTACGTTTGGAGAATCGACATCGTAGGATATCAGCCATTATTTGATTCTTTGCACAAAAACCGTGACACGGGAAGATGGCTCTTTGCCGTCCTACCAAAGTTGTTATTGCTAACATGTCAACGCAGATCTGCTCTGGGATTTGATCTTTTTTTTACGATCAGCAACCAGTTCCTACTCCACATGTTTTTAGGGTTACGTGAGACAAACAGGTTCAATAATTACTGCCCTTAAACAGCTCAACAGTTAACATGAGAAAATTATAATTTTAAAGAGGGTTTCAAGTACCATCATTAACGTAATAAAACTGTTCAAATTATTTCCTGCCTGATCAGATCTGTGTTGTTGCAGTTGTGTCAGAGAGGAGTTTAATCAGTTACTGCCAAAATCAATATTTGACAGTACAATTAGATTTTAATATATAACGAGCATGAAAGACTCAAGATCTGTCACTGTGGGTGTATATCTATGAAGAAACACAGCTTGAAAGAAGTTGTTCTCACTTTAAAAATCCAATTACAATATTTATTCATTTAAATATCAGGAAAAATTCAATTTTCAAAGCATTATAAAAACAATTCCCAAAGTATCAAAAGGCACTGATGGGAATATCTCGCACAGAATGAGACTAAACTACACTATACACGACAATGAAAAGAAATAAATAAGAATAGTAATGAGAAGATAAAGAATAAGAATAAAAAAATTATATGTATACATATTGGTAGGATTGTAAAAAGTAAAAAAAAAAAATTAGTCAGTTTTGCATGTTGTGTTGAAATAACGGATTTTTGAGTTACAAACTATGGAAACTAAGAATGACAAAGTGAGGGATGGGAGTCATTCCAGTATCCCCAGCATCATCTAATTCATGGTGAGGGATAATAAACATGTGACTTCATTATTTTTAAATCCGGGTGATGACACATAGGAGTGGTGGTGCCTCTGCTCTCACAGCTAACATATGTAGAACACTTCCAACAATGTGGATCTGATTGGGTTGACGAGGAATATCGGGGTTCCAATACGCTGCCTTCAATCAGCTAAGAGAGAACATGAGGGATCAGAGATGATTCATAAAGCATAATGAAACGATGAGAGATCTCAATGTTTCCTGCATGAAATATATGCAATTACAAGCAGATTAGACCATATTAGTCTTGCAAACAAACAAACATATAGAAGACGAACCATAGAGGAGCCACTCACTTCAAATGAATTGTAATGAAGAGTTCAACAGATAGTTGCTTTACTTCAATCCGTTAGCCAATCTGTTCTCCAGCACCATTTGGAGTCCATTGCCTCTGGTCTAAGTAGATTAGAAAAGCACTCATGATTTCCTGCAAACATGGCAAGCTGTTTGCTGTCCATCAGTTCACATCAAGCACATCCATTGAGTTGGTCTCCTCCTCCTCCTCATTTTAGCACCCGAGGACGAAGACGGGCCACGTGCCAAATACACCAGATAGTTTGATCCACAGCTGCTAGCAGACGGCGGACCCGAGTAACAATGGATTCCAGTCATGAAAGATAACCCGACCCCGACAAAGAATTGTATGGAAAGAATAGGAGAAGGGAAAATCATATTGGAAAATGAAACTTGAATTATCGTCTGTATGCCTCCATCCTGGTGGAGGGGAAGTGTGTTGTAATAATATAGAAGGAATTTAATCAACGTTATGAAGCGTATTTTGGGACTAAATGGAAATTATCCTCATTCAGATGATTCCAGCCTGTGAAGAACGTGTTGCCTTAATTTATAGATGATATGCAACTCCGCCAACGTTCCTGCTAACGTTCCTGCCGGCACTGGTTGGTCAACATTAATACACTTAAAAGGTATGAATGGATTTTGACGATAATTTTGGTAAGGTAGGGTATGGCCCAAAGAACAATCCCAAGAGATTTTCTTGAGATTTTGTCATCTTTTGTTAATTTTTTTTAAACCAATGCGGAGTAAGGGCATTTACAAAAGTTTTGTATTTAAGCTCTTGCTTGGACAAAAACTGCATAAGATCTACCACACACCGTGGTCTGACCTGGCTCCAAGCAATATTCAAGATATGCTAATCCAGAATGATTAAATGCTTAAGGTTCCTGGAAATCTACTGCTAGTAGAACAACTAAAATCTAACTGAACAACTAAAATCTAACTGAACAACTAAAATCTAACTGAACAACTAAAATCTAACTGAACAACTAAAATATAACTGAACAACTAAAATCTAACTGAACAACTAAAATCTAACTGAACAACTAAAATCAAACTGAACAACTAAAATCAAACTGAACAACTAAAATCAAACTGAAAGGAGAAACTGTGCTGATTCACTACTGTGTCAATTTCACACATCTTCATATGTTACTGAACTATAACTAGTATCTAATAATGATACTAAAATCTATACTCTATTCTCAATCTAAAGTCTAGGAGTGTGTTTTTATGGTTGTGGAGTCACATGAGGAGGCTCAAACTATCATGGGACCATACCTTCTAGGTGTGAAAATGGGAACCTGAGATGTTTTGGTGGCAGTTGTGTTCTATGTGTGCTGTCTGCAGTTACAGAAGACTGACAGAGGTCTTCATTAGATAGCAGCAGGAGGAACAACGAGTCTGTGGTGAGGTTATGGGCTTCAAACAACCATGTTGCTGCAGAGAAGCTTCATATTTTTAAATGTAATGGGATGAATGGACAACCCAAAAACAAAGAGCCCGCAACTAGAACTATGGTAGGCAAGGAGGTTCAAAGAAAGGACTGGTGGAAGGTAAGACAGTAATGTGGCCTGTGATAGACAGGAAGTGATACACAGTAGGCTGATATCTGATTCAGAAGATAGGCTTATCTAGTAGAGTATCCTCAGGCAGCGGAGTGCATGCCTTCCACGTGTAGAAATGAAAACAATCCTACTACTTTGTCAAAAACACCACCATTACTATCAGCAACAACAGTTATCGCCAAAAAAAAAAAAAAAAGCATTATTTTTGCAATCCATTGTGTACTTAAATGTGCGTCAACTATAGTTTCCTAGTTTGAACGTCAGCCCGGTCAACAAACACAGTCGCAAATGTTTCCAAAGATGGAAAAAGGAACAAGTATTGTAGTAAAGTGCGCCAAACCCATTCAGTTGGGAATGGAGCAATAAATCAAGATTTAACAACGGTCATGCTAGGTTTAATTGCTTAACTCATAGGTGAATTTTACTGGGAGACTCATTTGATGGGCTGTTTACACTGCTTTTTGTCCTGCAAAAATGTTGTGGTTTGGCGTTTTGTTACATGGAAATGGCTTTTTGTGTGCCAGAAAAAGGAACTGGGTTGCAGAGTGTGCTCTTTTAAAAACCACCACGGTTATCATCATTTTGCTAACGTGCAAAACAAGTCAATTTTGCACAGAAAATCATGTTTTTACCATGCATTTGCCATAATCCCATCTTGTTTGTTTTCTCACTAATCTGTACAAGAAACCGCTGGTAGGCAGGCGAGGTGTTGATATTTGAAAAAATAGAGCAAAAAAAAAAAACTAGGCAAAAAAATTGTGTTTATCACAGTTTTTGCCATTTTTGCAGATAGATTTAAGTGCATGAGGATAATTTTCAAAGTGTTGTTATATGAAGATATAACCTTTCGGTCTTGCAGTTTTGTCATGTAACACGGTAACTAATTCTACAAGGCTGCTGTGCTAACTGAAATGCCGATGTCAGCATGCTAACTTACTCACGATAACAATGTTAACAGGCGGATCATTAGCAGATATCGTGTTCACTGTGATCACCATCTTACAACCACTTGTTAGTATGATTACTTGGCATATTTGGTTGTTTTTTTTAACTGTAAAAGTAGAGCCGATGCTGTTGGGAACACTCGTGGTCTATTTTGCGACAATTCTACCTTAGCCATAAAGTAATTAAAGAAAATACTTTTTTAATGAATGTGGTTGAAGCTGCTGATGAGAAGGAGAGTGAACAACATGGTTAACTTCTTCTGTAATTATATTTTACTTTTAGAGGTTTTTATCGGCAATGAAATTCCCCCACAACAGTGTTAAACCAGCCACAGCTTCAGTCAAATATTACCTCTCCTACAGCAACAACCCAGCGTGCCAGAGAAGCTTTCGTTTCTCGCAAGGGGTCCCACCAGCAGCCTGTTTTCTTTTTCTCGAGGACACTCTAACATTAAAAGCTGCCGGCCTCTATTTCTGTCATATGGTTAGGTTTTATAGATTGTGCTCTAACAAGCAGGGACCTTGAGAAGCGAGCATGCGTGTGCATGAGAAGAAAAGAGGGCAGAGAAAAACCGTGCCACGCTAAGAACCATGTTAAGAGCATGTAGCATGGATGTTTCCCACCAAATCTTTTGTTAGCAGCGGGTTCATAGCTTGATGCTGTGCCCACGTAACCTGACACCTGCTGGTAATGACATTTCATTCTTTCACACGATATTGGGCAGTATGTGTGGTGGTGGTGGGGGGGCGCTGTTGAACATCGAGGAGTGCATCTAGCGGAGGCCTGAGAAGGCCGGCAGAGGGTGGGGAACAGCTGGCCTTTCATTGACAGGCTTTGAGTGCTGGCAGTTAAGATTTCACACCAAAGAGGGGGTGTGGCAGGACGGGGCTTAGACATTGTTCCAACGGAAGCCAACTGTGCTTAGAGAAATTATAAATTTAGGAGAAGGAAGAGAGAAGCTTGGAAGACAGTTGGGGGTGGAACTGTTTTGTCAGAAGGGAAGGTGTTACAGGGAGGACTAAAGTTGTTCCCACAATGACGGTGCACGCATTTATTTACAGATAAATGCAAAAGCTAACTAGGACTATTGTGTCGTCCCTGACAGCAAGGCTACATCCCCGAAAAAGTCGCCAATACCCTAAATGAACTCTTCAAATTAAATGTGATGTTACGCACGAGAAACATGGGGGTTTTTTTGCAAAAAAGCTTGCACTAAAGTAAAATATGAACTATTACAGTTAAATAAAATACACTGTTTGAACTATATAGATCTGTGTCCATTCATATGCACCAAATTTGGTAGAAATCGGATTTTGGGTTGGAAAATTAGTAGCCTAGAACTTTTGAAGATAATGCTCCACCTAGTGTCACAAATACAAACCAATCTTTACCAAAATGGATCAAGTTCCTCCTCGCCCTAAGATCTATGTGGGTTTAAAGTGGAAAATGATCCGTCACATACTTCTGGAATTGTCTCCGTAAAACATTGTTTTCTCCCTCTAGTGAGTAAAATATGAACTACCAGAGTAGAATATGAAATATAGAAGATATATCTCCTTGAGTCGACTCATATGCATCAATTTGGACTAAATGGGACCAAAGGTTTTGGAAATTATGGGCTGGAAACATGCAGAGATAAAAGCTCCCCCTAGTGTTGGAATCTTACAATGGACCTTTCCAAACATCAATCCAGTTGTCCCTCGCACTAAGGTCTGTGTGGGCATAAAATGATGAAATTGATCCACGATACATTTTTTGAGTTATGTCCGGAAACGGTGTTTTTTACACAAAAAAAGCTCCTCCTAGTAACTAAAATATGGACTACTAGAGTAAAATATGATATATGTATACAATATAGACATCCTTGAGTCCATTCATATGCACCAAATTTGGACTAAATCAGAGATAAAGCCCCCCCCCCTATTGTCGGCAGTATACAACCGACCTTTCCCAAAAGCACTCCAGATCTATCTAATGGTGCCAAAGCTAAAACCCACGGAACCAAGACTAATCTCTGATCTTTGGCCAACTTAGCACCACCCAATCCACATTTAACACAGCAGTTGTGTTAGCAGAGCTGAAATAACATCAGCCAGCTGTTTACTATCACAGGAAAAAAAATAAATCCTGCTCTCATACCTACAAACAAGAAATATTTGCTAAAAGATGAGAGAGCCCTACATGTGATGTGGACAACAGATTGAAAATCTCACGAATAATTAGGAAATGAGTTTCCATTAACAACAGCATATGTGTCGCGTCTTAGAAATGCAACAGATTTCTGACGGAAAAATCCAGCGGCTGCCTGCAATATCAATGAAATATATTTTATTTGAGCATGGTGAAAGTCTCATACAAGATGCCAAAGACAGGAGTTTGAGACCTATTGTGTCCCATTTTTGGAACATTTTTAGGATGTTTCGATACAAGTGCTGCAGGTAAACACCGGATGAGCTGGACACGTCTGATAGAAACATAGTTATGGTAGATGCAGTCCACAAAGTTGCGTCCTTAAAAGGATTTAGCCCACAAAGTCACGATCTTCCAAGGAGCCAACAGATGACGCTGTTACCTTCGAAGGACTTGCTCACGTGCTTTACAAAGCTCTCCCTATCTTTAGCCTTGCTTAATGAAATACTTCAGCTGTCACCTAGGAACATTGACAGTTTGAGATGGATTGCACTGCGCTCGCATGTTTCCAAGAGGCAATGTATATAAAATGACAAATCAATGAATTTGCAGTGAGAAAAAGAAAAGAAGAAATGAGTCTGCATAAGACTTGAGCGAGAAGTTAAGGCGAGATTTTAACCATCGTTTTGATATCCGTGGACAGTTGTATGTTAGCTAAGGTTATTCAAAAAGGCTGCAACACTCACTGTTGCTTGGCAGCATTGTCTGCTTCTCTGTGAATTCTATGTCATTGACTATAGTAATCTCTCGCTCAAACTCGCTCTGGCGTTTTGACCCGATCCATTTTGAATTAGTGTTCGGTGATTTCTATGAGTATCACAAGTCCTATGACCAATCATATGCCACATCTTGTTGCATTCAGTGTCAAGTGGAACACACATTTTAACACCACATGAAATGATTCCATCTTGTTATTTTTAGAACATAGATCGACCATCAGCCAGCAGGAGGGTGCTGTGAGTCCCAGCTCAGAGCTCTCCAAGTGCCCTAAGACCCAACGACCTGCGACATCCTGCAGCTCCCACAGACCTAGGCTACGAAGTGAAGAATGATTGTTGGGCTCCATAACATATATATTATCTTTTACCCCACCCCCATTCTCTGTCCAGTGGCCACTTGTTTCCAACTCACCCCGTCTAAAGCAGGCATGGCTGCTCTTCAACAATGCCCCCAAAAAGGTGCCAGTGAGTGACGACCCCACGGCATCATGGCTCAGTGTTCATGCGAAACCTCACATGCATGTATTGGTACACACAAACACAAACCTACTCCATAAATAACGCCAATGAACTCCCAATACCACTCTTGGGAGTGGAATTGGGAGTTCACTCTTGTTCAGTCACTCTTCTTCAAGGTCACTCTTGTTCAGTCTGGCTGATAGAGTGACCAACCAGCACTCAATTACTTAACCTATGTCGACCTCCATCCCCACTGAGACACAAAAGTTAACACGTAATGAAGTAAAAGCTGCAAGCACGCCTCGAGTAAACTGATAACAAGATGGTTCAGCGAATTCCAGGTTTCACTTAACACCAAAATAAGTGCCGTCTTTCAAATATTGCTGTATAAAGAAACTGCAACAAGTGTTTCTCTGGAAAATTGCGTTGTGTTCTAAAGCTAAAAGAAAGCACAGGAAGTGAGTGATTTTTACAGATCTTGGCCAGCTTTTACCGCAGTTTCCACTTTTAAAACCCCATAATATTCAGGTGAATGCCATTATGTTATAATTGTGACTGGCATGCCCATGTGCATCCATTCATCCGTCCAAACCTCCACCCAGCCTCATATAAACCCAACTCCTGAAACAAAAACAACTACTGGAAAGAATTCCCTACATGCTTCGTAGGAGCCGTAATGGCATGCATCTCAGAACTGGTTACTTCAGTTTGGTTACACATGTAACCAAACTGACCTGGAAACCTAAGTGAAACCTGGAATTCGCTGAACCATCTTGTTATCAGTTTACTCGAGGCGTGCTTGCAGCTTTTACTTCATTACGTGTTAACTTTTGTGTTGGTCCACATTCGTTGGTCCACATTCAATATGATGGAGTTACGTTCTACCCTAAAAGTCATATTCATGAGGGAACCCAGCAATTAAGACACTTCCTTGTGAATTAGGCAAAAGGAAACTGAGGAACGTCTCTCAGAGTTGTGGGCTATTCTCCTTTTGCCCTAGCATTCAGGGAAGAGTAAGGGCATTCTGCTGCATCAACCCCCTCCTTGCTTCTCAAGCTTCTTGACAGAATAAAAGCCCTCTCTGATCAAAAGACCGGCTCCAAATGAAATCCTGTAGTGAGCAAAGTGAAACAGTTTGTTTATTCTACATTGCCATGACAATACCAGATAAGAGATCCAAAAATATAAGGGGCTTTGGAAGCGGCTGGATGACGACAGAGTAAAGCGTGCAAGTTACAATGACTGAATCTGTATAGCGGAGGACGCGTAGCTTGATAAAACAGGGCAAATGCCTGTTTCCATTGCTACTGGATACAAACAATGGCAACAACAAGACAATCCTGGGGTCAAGCGTCTCAGTTAACTTTTTATATAGGCCTCAAAATGTGGATTTTCTTTCATTGACGACCCTATGAAGGCACAGTGTAACTTCTATACAAACTGTATCAGTATTAATGTAATTTATACACCTTTATTTGAAGAGGAAGACATAGCTGATTCGTTCCACTGCTAGAAAGACAAACCATGAGTGGGGTTTAAAAATAGCTGACTGATATAGAGCCTTTCATCTATATACTTAAGATAAGGCACAGGAGTAACAGTAAAACACTGAACAATACAAAGTTTCCAAGCCATATCTGAAAACCTGGAGGAATTGCAATCAATGGAAACCAATGCTATTGTTTTTGCTGACTTGTGTGCTCCATCAGCCTGCACACAGAAAACGGCTCTCTCCACCCGGGGTTCATTTTTTTCCCCAAGCATTCTATACAATGAGGTGTGCATTTATGTTATATGGAAGAATTATATACAACCTCTGTGGCCGCCATTGCACAAAAACAGGTCACTGTGTTTCCACAATACCAGTGCGCATAGTGTCCGAGAGTTAACCCTTAGCAATAGGTGGTGCTGAGAGGGAGAGCATGCAGTGGGCCGTCTAGTGGAACACACCCCCGCGCTAGGTGGCCAATGATTTCCAAGGAAAATGTCCCCTTGAAAAATGATTGACACGCCACAGCTTTGACTGTTAGCGGATGCTAAGGAGCGGGGGGGCGCGCAACACTGCATACCCTGTGCAGCTAGGAAAACATAACTCCCAGCTATGGCTGCCGCCCATGTCTCTAATGCCTCTCGTTCAGCCCAAAGCCCTGCAATACTATACCTTCTAAC
Source organism: Lophius piscatorius (assembly GCA_009660295.1). NCBI lineage: Eukaryota > Metazoa > Chordata > Actinopteri > Lophiiformes > Lophiidae > Lophius > Lophius piscatorius. The sequence goes on along the minus strand of VRLP01000601.1, from coordinate 59,333 downwards.
AAGGCAGCCTGATATTCAACCGCTAATATTACTCACCACTGTATTTATGAGGTCTTGTGTATTCTTCAGTCAGCCCTACTTTTATTTCCTGTTGATCTGCTCACCAATTGCTTTACATTAAAATGTTGTTGCTCTACTGTGTCAATCATTGTTAAGGCCCTGTGTCTGAACTTTGAACCGACGAGGCAAAGGTGCCCTTTCTTGTACACTGGGGAGGTGAGGCACGGGGAGAGAGGACTCTGGGTTAACGCGTGCATAATTTGCACCATAAAACTTTCTGAAAGGTTTGTCAGGCTGATTTAGTAATCATGTCACCTTTTTTTCCCCTCCTCCTGCAGCAACAGTACAGGGTCACAGGAAACGGCTACATGAGGCTATGTGTTTTTGAAATAGTGTTTGAATAGCGCAGTGTGTGTGAAAAGGCAACTAGATGGGTCTTTCTCCTCCTAAGAGCAGGTGTTTGTGCAAGCTGTCCCAAGGGAGGCAGTGTTGTGAGACCGCTCCCACCTGTGAAGATCAAATATGAGACATTTATTATACAGAGGGGACTTATCTATTGCGCCCTATCTGATGGGCTATGTAATGGAGAAGCCCTGGAAAGATCCACTTTCACCTCCCTAAAAGGCTGGAGAAGTGACCCAGAAGGAAAACATTAGGCGAGACAACAAAGGTATCGTAGGCGTGGGGGAGAAACCCTCTGTATGGTGCTGAGCTTTATTTTTTTCTCCTGCCCGCCATGTTGACTAGAACCATTGGGTCGCTGCAGGACATTTTTCATCTGCCTATGTATGTGTAAGTTTAGCGTGTGATGTCTCACTCGTGACCGATTTTCATGTTGCACCTCATTAGACTGTTCATACCTGTAGTTCTGTGATCAGGAGGTGGAGAGGCTAAATATATGTTTTACATGTAATTATGTAAAATTCCATGTTCATTGTGTACTTTTGTGATGGCAAAAGTACACATTGAAACTGGAGACATGTCATTTCACCGTATAGTATCCCGTGTGTTATTTCGCATATCAAATTGTTTGGTCTCTGGCAATTGCCCAAGTTCTACAACAGTTTGTCCTACAGGCACCACCCAGACACCGGTTTAATGATTTGGGCCCTCACAAAGTCAAAGCCATATCGGTTTACCAGCCCTTCAGCAAAGGCCTCGTGCAACCAAGACCTGCTCCAAAGCTGTATGCAAACGGTTACATAACAAGCTAGAGAGCGCTTTGCAGGACAACTGACTGAAATGGAGCAGGATTACTGCTGAGGTGTACAGTTTATGAAGCATTGTGAAATATTGAGGTGAACATGGAGCATTCTGTGGCTAGCTGAGAGCAGAGAGGATTGGGTCTTTTTGGTACTTTTGCATGTTCAATCTTTCGATGGTCCTGATCTCACTTTCAGTATGTCGGCGTCGCGTCAGCAGAAAAACTCAAATCTCCCCTGCCCTGAATAATCTTTGGCTTTTTTCCACTTTGTGCCACAGGTAAAAGGTCATGTGAACGTGAGACTTGTCAGCTGATCAAGGGAAAGCTCGAGCATGTGATAAGTCCACAGGATAGTTCCTCTGACAGATAAACAACAACAGGTCGAGCTTTTCTTAATTGTCAATGTCAATTATGATTTGCTGCATATCTATTAGCGTGATCTCTAGTACGCCATGAGTTTTGGTTCAGTTTGTTGTTACTGCGTGTTTATGTGAAAAAACAATTGCCTGGTTATAAAGGTGAGGCTTGGAGGTCTTGTCCCAAATCCCCGGAGGTTTCAAGTTAAAAGCAGTACCTGTTAAGAGGGCACATGTGGAAATAATAGGGAGCAGCATCCTTCTTTCCTGATTTACAAAAAAACCCAGATGCAAAATCTTCACATCCACCACATTGATGGATAGGGACACTACAAAAACCAGAAGTCTCTTAGTCATCAGGGCAATCCACTAATTTGTTCCACACTAAAACGTCTCACCTATTGTATGGATTATCGTTAGATTTGTTGTCGACATTCATGGTTCCCAGAGGATGTGCCTCTGGAATGTCATGATTTTCCCTGTTGCACCACCGTTAGGATAGCATTTGTGGTTTCTGGGTGAACTACTGGATGGAATGCCATTAAGTTTGATTAATATTCGTCGTGTTCCATCATGTTCCTCTCGTGATAAAAAGACGTGATAAACTCCAGTATACTGGCAATTAAAGCGCAACAGTTTACTGAATAACGTGTCCCAAATATCACCCATCAGTTTGTGGATAGATGTTTGGCATGAAGGGGGTGACAACTGACTAAGAATCAGAGAAAAAGCCAAGCAATTTGTCAATCACAAAGTTAAAAAAAACTTGCAAATTGAGCATCACACAAGATTGAAGAAGACTTGTACCTGATTATTTTGAGCTCCATAAAGTAATCAGGAAGCCGTTGACTGAGGAGATAAATCAAGTTTGATCATATTCTCATACGTTTACATAAAAATAGAGCCACAACCTTCTGGTAAAAAGAGGGAATACGGGCTTTAGGTCTTCTTCAGCACTGGCTTTAAAAGTCAGAGGGGAAAGCTCCATCCACTGTTAAAACAATCCAAACTACTAAAGTTAGCATTTAGCTGTACATCTTACAGAGATTCCTGCATAGCTGTAGACCCCGGGGTCGCTGTCATAACAAGATAAGCTCTTTGTGGGGGGAAAAAGATGAAGAGGCTCAGTGTGTTTGAACAGTTTGTTTCTGAAGCAGAAGGTTCTGGCAAAATTCTGGCTCCAACAAAAAAAGAAAAGAAAAGATGAATCTTCAACTTTTTCTGCAATACTAACCCTAACGCCAATGAAAACCCTTGCAACTGTACATTCTTGCCAGATCAGACTTGTTGCCTATTTGTGCTGCATAACTTGTAATCCTAAGGAAAATAAAATAATAATAAAATAATTCCTGCCATGACTGATAAAATCGTGTCTTGCATTAAATTTGCGAAATTGGATTCATCAAGCTGCTGCTCAAATTTCCTGTATCGTATAAAATGCCTCAACAGCACCTGTTGCAACACATCACCACTAACCGGAACCCCTTGTATTTAATTAAAGGAAGGAAGAGCTTAAGGTCTGATCACACACACAGTCTTAAAGTCACATGATCAATCTGCTGCTGGCACAATATGCTGCCTTATGATTTGACTGCATGCCCCGACAAACTGCAACTGAATCCCTTTACGCAAACATTCATCTCTGCCACACTGACCAAAGGGAAGCCAACGTAGAATATATATAATAACATAAATGTGTGCATCTACTGTGTTGTGATGTTTTCAGTTGACTTTTTTCTCTTCTGTTGTGTTCCCAATCATTTTGTCTCTGGCCTTAAAAGACAGTGGTGATAAGAAAGAGTAAAACTTAATTAAGAGCTACCCTGACAAAGTGTTGTCGGGGTATAAAAAGGCCAGGACTTCCTGCTGGGGAGAGGAGGTGAGCTTGGGAGAGAGAGGTTTTAGAGAGAGAGATTATCTCGACACATTATTAGGCTTCAGGGAACCAACGTTGCGCCGTACGCCCTGATGATATCTGACATCACTCTGTCAGATGCAGTGTGCACCATAAACACGTTTCAAAGCCTTTATGTTTATATGTAAATCATAAAGAATCCGATTTCCCGGTTAATACACACATCACTATCTACACTACAAAGTATGTTTCCATGTCATGAGTGCCAAGTTTCAACCTCATGTGGTTGAGCACTTTGTTCACGTTTGAGGCCAACAACTGATTAAATAATTATTCCTGTGTACCATATAGTTTAACATTCTGGAAAACAGAGTGACAATCACAAACTAGAAGACACTCAGAGAGCAAACCTCCGCCAAGGCACAACAGTAACCGTTATTGTGATCAGAATCAATCACATCGCTTCATTTAGGAAAATTTCATGCCCATTCGTGCATCAATTTATGACTCATTTCCAACTCCACCAAAGTCAAACACTCTGGAACCGTTTGTCTGTGTTCATCCTCTTGCGACTGAACTCACAGCCCCAACCAACACCAACCAGACCTGCTTTTTATGTTTCTTCATATGATGAAAAATAACTAACAGATTATCATCCTGGCTGTCATTATTTGCACCAAAGCAAAGAGGATGTTTAAATTTCAAAACCAAACACAGATTTTCATCTTATTTCATCTTATTTTATTTCATTTTAAATGTCGTGAAACACATAACATCTCTAAGATACGGCAAAGCCTACCTCGGGGAAAAATTTCATGAAAATCCATCAGTTAGTTTTTTTCCGTTATCTTGCTAACAAACAAACAAACAAACAAACAAACGGACCGAAAGGGTACAAGGGTACTCAAGGGTACAAACATGACTTACACATGAAGTGATTGTTGCTCAACTTTTACATCAATCAAACAGTTGTGTGTTTTTGTTCAAGGTTTGAACACAAAGTTGAAACACAAATTCAAACCTGAATCAATAAATCATCAGCATAGTGTTGTCAAAACACAAGCGACACCTCTTGTACTCTGCCCCGTAGAAAAACAAGCTCGTCACCGTAGATTACACACTACAACTTCATTTTCATTAAAATGGTCTTCCTCCTAATTTGAGTCTTCCTCATGACTTATCAATCTGAGAAGTTCTAAACTGTCAGTATCCGTTAAGAGACAGGCGTATTTTAAACGTGACAATTACATTTGTTCTTCTTTTTCAAAATGTAAATTTGTTTGACTTTAAACAAAGGTTTTTCACATCATGCATATTTGTAATGCACTGGCATACTGAAAGGTGTTTATTTAAAACATGCACACAGTATTTTATATTCAAAAAAAAGTGAATAATCAGAAAAGTTGGTGTGTGGAGAATACAGTGGTGTTCACTTAATATTTGTCTCAGTCTGAAAAACGAATACATCTTATCTATTCTCATAATATTTGAATCTACTTGCATGGAAACAACTTAAAGCTTGACTCTCTATTTTAAAATGACACATAACATTGTCCTCTTTAGTTTGTGACCTCCTAACCTCCATAGATCATTAAATAGCAAATCAATTGTTTTGGTGTGACAGAAAAGGAGTGAAACATTTATTAGGAAATACATCCGCTAGAGATTATCAGTAAAATAGAAATACTCATTTATTTCACTACAAATCTGCCTTCTTTTTTAATTTTTAATCGGGACGTTTATTTATTACTCCTGCCAAAATTTGTGCCTGCATTTTTTTTCCTGTCAGTAGGATTACTCAAAAGTGTATGAAAAGAGAAGGATGACATTTTTTTAAACAAGGATGGTATTGGCCTGGGAGCAATAAATTAGATTTTGGTTGTAGTTTGGATCATCAGCTAGACACAGGCTTGTCCTGAATGATGATGAAGAATGTTTGATTCTATAAGGCTCAGACTCTAGGCTCTAGAAGGATTCACTACTGTGAATCCTTCACTACTATAAGGATAGTCACTTTTTCAAAAGTTACCCATCTAGAGCCTGAAGAAAACCAAAAACAACTTTTTTTCTTTTTTAATTACTATCAAACTAATAATGTTTACAATGCAATTCCAAATTCTATGTGTAGAAGAGTCTTATTTTGAATAACAGTTCCAAATTATTATGGAACTGTTGTACTTGCAGGCACGATGACAATGACACATGCTGGTACATTTTGATTGGTGCAACAGCTGAAATGATGAATGAATCAATTCTGCAGAGAAAATCATCACAAAAATTTGATCAAAACAAATATAAATACATATACTCTATATAACCATGTGATTGTTCTCCATTTTAAACTTGTGGGTGGGGCATATTGAGCAGCATGTGAACACTTCCTCCCGATGGTTGATATATTGGGAATCAGGAAAAATGGGCATGTGAAATAATCCGAGCAACTTGGACAGTTGAACCCACAGAAGAGGTAAGACGACCCAATTTGCTGAAAAAGTTCATGCTGGTTCTGATACAACGGTGTCAGAACACACAGTGCATTACAGAACTGTTTGGTGGCAAAGGGAAGACCAACACAATAATAGGCAAGTGGTTATAATGTTATGGACGATCCGTTTAAATAAATAATGAATACATACAAGTCATAGCCCTGCAGAGTCAAAGCTTCAACTTGATAAAAGGTTGAGTTCAAACTCCGGAATATTAAGGCAGTAAAAAATAAGGATTTACTTGTTGTTGTTATAAATCTAACATTTATACAAACACACCGGGGTTTACATGAGAGTAGAGCCCTGAAACGGTGAAACTCATTATCCTTCACTGTTTTTGTAACATAACAACACTAAAGAAAATGAAATGCAAACATAAAAGGGATCGTAAAAGAGGTGTGGGTGGGGTAGGGTGCCAGCCAAGCACAGTTGGACCAACATGTACATGTTCATGCAAGGGGACACTGAGAATGGGAGGAGGTGTTAGAGAGGGAGCGATGAGGAGACAAGACATGGAGGGAGTGCTCAGATAGTGCACTGGTGTTGGGATAGGTCTTAAAGCGCAAACTGTGTCTGTGGCCTTTTTGGAAGGACTCCAGGGTTTGTAGTGCAGGTCTCCTTTGATAATGCTCCACAGTATGTGTAAGAGCGTTGGGCTGCAGCCAAGGTACACAGCCTTTTTGTAATAGTTAACAGAGTGGGCAAACAGTGGAAGTCAGCGGCATGGAGGTAGGTCAGAGAACTGCAGTAGCCACTCTGCTGCCCCCCCCCCCTCTCAGCCCACCCTCCCTCTCTCAGATAGATTTGGCATTGCAATGGGAAGCTTGGCTTAGCTCCTGGCTCTTACGTTTGAACTGGAGCTTCATAAACATATTGTTGACTCATATCATGTTCATGACTCATATCATATTCATAAGCATGCTGTTGACCGAGTGACGGGTTAGGAATATTATGTGATATCTGTGTGTCCACCACTATTAGTGGTTGACCATGTCCCTTCTCATTTGGCCAGGATTATAAATGATGTTTCTCTTACCTCCATGTAAGCCTCTCTTGGTGAATCCTTGTGGTCAAATTTACTCTGGTGCAGGAAGAAGTGTGACCCTTGTGTGTGTAGTGACATGTGTGTGTCTTGCTTTCAAGTGTCCATGCAGTCCCAGACAGGCCAAGGAATCGAGAGGGGTAGACATATCATTACCCAATCCTCTGCCAACCTGCTGCTTTAATCTTGGTGAGCAGACCAAACACCAAACCACACACAGCTCTGCTTTAGTCTTTAAAGCTGGCTTTTAGGGCTGTTGTGGTATAATGCTGTGCTAGCCCCAACCTAGGGCCCAGAAAGCGGAGAAACACCATGCTCCACTCCACTACTACATATAGCAATCTGGGGGTTTAAATAGCATCCTGGGAGGGAATGAGGCTTGGTTGGTTGAGGTTGCTTCTGGTCACCAACAGACAGAGGAGCCCGTTTGACTCCATGCAGTCCTGAAAACATGCCTTATTACATGCACTACTTTTTTCTGCTTTGGAGCGGCTCCCAGAGAGGTTATCAGGTGAATGGCCCTGATGAGACATCAGAGAGGTTATCAGGTGAATGGACCTGATGAGACATCCTGCTCTCTCAAATACAGACTGCCTTTTGATCCACCTACCTGATTCCGGTTAACCACTGCACACCCAGGGCGGCGAACATTCAAACAGCAACGATCTGTTTGTTATGTTTTTTTTATTACATGGAGGCTGCAGAAAGGCTACCATTGAAGTAAATGTAGAAACAAAGGTCATCCAGGTAACCTGGATACAGATGATGTCCCATCTGCTTTACCACCTCCTGACAAAGTTCTATCAAGGCTATTGAAGAGGAATAATCTAAAAAGATTCCATGTGGATATCAATACAGCAGGCTGGCATGAGAAAGCAAAGATAGTAATGGACATTTTTGAGTTCCACAATGAAGTCATTTGTATTTCCGCTGCTGGGTACAGTTAGCTGCTAGTGTTGGCTACACTATACTCCAGAGGGTTAACCATGTGGCGAGTCAGTGACTGTCCAAACCTCTTTCAGAGCACCCTGGAAAAACAGACTGTCAGCATTCCTGCTGCGTGCCAAGGTGTTTACTTTAGACAAGAGGGGGAGGCACTGTAAGGGGCTGCTTCTAATTAGGAGCAATCAGTCAGGAGGTCAAAGCCAATTGGAGCGCGTCTCCTAGATACACAGTCCTCTTCTGAGGACTATTGGGACAGCACATCAGGCAAAGTAGTGTTTGGGTTAGATTGTCTTTAGGAATGTTAACAGGGTAACGCTCAATATTCTGCATATCTGTAAACCTTAATATGTTCAATTAAGTTTAACGCAAATTGGTCAAATCAATCAAATTCAACATGGCTTTTCACCCGGGCGTAATAACTGACACCTGTGGCAAACACAGTTAACACAGTGGCTGGGGGTGGGGGGTTGGGGTGTTGGATAGCAAATCCTTCTAAAAAGGTCGTATCTTTAGATGAAACCAACGTTCCTTAAATATATTACAGAGACAAGCGGCCTTTCAGCCAAAATACAACAAGTCTGAGAAATCATTGTGGGGCAAAAAACAACTTTGCGGATCAGTTCAGATGCTAGCATGAAAACCAGACTAAACCATTTAAATCTAAGTACACTGGCAGACTGTGAACAGTGCGACAACAACTTTACAAAACAATGGAATTGCTAAATGGATTACAATGGACTGTGGGCCCGTAAACTCTGTTAAAACCTGGGCCTTCCAACACATTATCCTAATTGCCGTAGCTGATCGGTCTCACCAACTACCCTCCAGGGAAAACTTTTGCAAGGCAGTGAAAGGGCAAAGAAAACCTAGCTTTTACGGAGAAAATATTACTTTGCAAACAATTTACAGGGGAGCCGTTTTGTTGCAGGATCATGTGCTTGTTTGCAATTAAGTTTGCAATTCATTATGGATGTGGGCGAAATAAATATCAAAACTAAACTGAGATGTTATAAACTCTGGTCCCCATCACAAGGCATTTGTTTAAACCAATTACTATCTATAAAGAGAACGCAGTTATACATAATGCAAAGAAATACATTAAACTATGGATTTGATAAATCTACCACCAGTAGCGTGATGCTCCATTAATCACAAATCAGTTCTCAGAAGGCGTGCAGTTGTCACCAATCTATCGGTACATTCAGACACTATTCACGTATTAAGATACAAAAACACAGACCTGTCCCAATTCTCTCCACGATTCCGTTTCTATTTTTTTTGCATTCAGCTGTGCTATGTGATGTTAGCATAACAAGAAGACCTATGGTTTATTATGCTAGCTCGCTTAGCTTAACTGTGGCTCCTTGTTGGTAAATCCGTAACAACTTTGAAGCAGAGAAAATTGTGCAGGATTAAAACCCAGAATAAACGCACAGCCTTAGTCCAGAGTGGCTAGTGACAACTAAAGTACATTCTAACAGGACACAGGTTGTCCAGCATGCTCACATCAGCGGTTGCTACACAGGTAACAACAAACTACAACTCCCATAATCCCCCACATCACAGGTTTTTGACTTCTTCCTTCCTCCGTTTGGTTTCCTGTTGTTATTTATTGGGAACTGTAGCCTGCTGTAACATCTTGTTACTGGTCCAAGAGTCAGAACCATCCAAAAAGGAACATTGATTTGGGTCCAGGTAAAGCCGACTCCCACTGATCAAAGTAATCTTCATTCTAAATCCGCAAAAAAATATCAGGGCAGCCCTAAAGTGTCCACAAGCATATCAGGAGATGAAACATTACCACGTCTAAATACTGGTACTGACCAAAACTTCCACGCAAGATTTCTCCTCCGATTGTCGGGATGGATGAATCAAGAGTAACCTTGTCAAAATTCTCATGTAATGTGGGCCCATTTTAATACGTGTATAGCGGCATATACCATGTGACCATCGACTGAAATCATCACATGAGCTGTAGTCGCTGCAGGTTTGAGTGTACTTCTTTTTTTCCTTCTTTTTGAACCTTCTCTGAAGCAGAGCATGAACAGGAAACCTCCGCTCTGCAGGTGCCCAGAGACGAAGACATAAGTTAAACACACTTGACTGGCAGAAGAAATAACCTTTGTCTGATTAAAAAGCATGCACTTTTCATTTAGTCCAACTGAGAGAACATCCATCTATCATGCTGGCTGGCATGTGACTGGATGGAGGATGATCAGCCATGTTCACAGAGCAGTAACTGGAATTAGGCAATCAGCTGAAAAAACAACAACACAGCCGTGTATCAAAGAAAGCAAATGTTGATGGTATTACAGCACATGTGTTTCCTAGAGCTGTGGTTCACAAACTTTTGTTCATGTCACCAACCCCCGCTATTTCTTCACGGGATGTTTAGCCAGTTCTAACAGGAAGTTAGGGTACATTAAAAGAAAGGCAAGTAAAACTTATAATGAGAAATTAAAAGAAGCTCAAGACTTGGTATGAGCCACAGATTCAGGATCATACTACATCATTCCTTACAGAAGAAGTCCGGAAAGCAATGGACAAAATGTTCTGGACGTTTGGTTTTCAGGAGCAGAACTCAGATTCCTAACTTTCTACTCGAGACAACACAGTACTAAAGGGATGCCTTTTGATGTACAAACATTTGTTTCCTTTTTATTTATATTTTCCATTGTTGAAATATGGACTTGTCTCATCCTGGTGGTTGGGTCATTTCCTGGGCCGATATTAAAATGCTATTCACTTTTTTTTTCACGAAACATTCTCTGCAACAACAACAACAACAACAACCAAGAACTGAAGTTATGTATTTTCTTATTTAAGGGCTTTTGTTTTTGCCGGGAGGCTTATTTTTATTAGATCAGATATTGGCTGAGATGTCTCAGTATGGCCGATTCCGTGCCGGACACACACACGCACACACACACACAATAATGAATATATGATTTGCGTCCGAGTGTGTACAATGAAATATCATATTTCATATAAAAACTCTAAATAAAGATCATTACGGCTGAAGGTTTTCTACGATGAAATGGGTAAATAAAACCGGGACATGGCGGTTATTGTTTGGTAGTAATCAGGTGACCTTTGAAGACATAAAGCATTTTTTGTTAGCAGTGTTATCTACCTAAATCTGGGGTTACAATATGGTTTTTGTATTTGTGTAGCACTGAAAGATCCAAGTCACTTTGATCCCACTTATTACAGTTTGGTAAATGATCTCAGTATGGGAGCTCCGCCTCCTGTGCACACACACACACACACACACACACATCCTTGTACACACATACATAAAGAATCAGACTGTCACACAGGTGGAAGCTCCTCTTCTTGCGGATCGTTGAGCCAAGCATTCAAGCAGAAAAGTAGAAAATGTGCTTCCTCTCACAAGACTTCTCTCTGCTCACTGCTTCTTCACATCACACTCCAGCCATCATGCAAGCCAACCTGTCGTAATCGCATAGCAGACCCACAAATAAGTCTTGAACTTATCATACTTAAGTGAATTTATATTGCTGGGAGGTGTTATGACTTTATTTACCAAAGCGGCAAAGTAGAAAGCCGTGGAAAGAAGTGAGCGAAGGAGCAACAGGGAGCCGGAGAGAGAGAGGGAGTTTGTCAGAGAGCATTTATCTTTGGTATGGTGATGACTCTTTTCCTACAAACTCTCAGCAAACTAAGCATTTCCGGCCTTTGGAGTGCACATAGCCATATTTGTCCTTGAAAGTAAAGTACACGCAATGAATTACGACCATTTAAAAATGCTTACAGCATAACAGAGAGGAGGAGGTGATCAAGAAGGATTCCAAGCTGCTCTTTGGAGGAAAGAGGAGTGAATCCACGAGATTAATAAAATATAAAACTGCATTATGAGCGAGAACATTTGGCTTTCATTGACAGAATTTTGCTCAATAAAAGATACCGCAAATAAGGTCCCGAGTAATGAGGTCACAGCATCATCATCGGTACAAGCTTAGAGCGTGTAGGAGGAGATGTTTCACAAGACAAGAGAACATTTGACCTGCTGGTGACACATAAAGTTAAAGACTCACCAAAGTCTTTTGGATTCATCCTCGGGGCATCACAAATATGTCCACAAATTTTTTAGGACAATCCATCCACAGTTGTAGACGTATTTGAGGCTGGAATGAGGCGCTGACCTGAAAAACATTCCCACTCAAAGACCTCCTGCACCTCACAGATTAGAATTCTTATTTCTTTTTGGTTACGATGGATAACATTAGACCTTTCTACAAAGTCTGAGGTGGTCACAGCAGTGCCAAAACATCAACTGTAAATAAGGATTAAACCGGTGAGGAGAAGGGACAGGTCAGCGGTCCGGAATGTTGAAGTTATATCATATGCACAAACAAGAACTGAGAGATCTAAAAAGCAGCTAGTAGCAGTAAACAGCTGAAAAGGTCAATTTTGAAGACAATAAGAGGTCCAGGAGTTCCTTACCCTTAAAGAAGAAGACAAGATTAATCGTCTTATAAGGAAAAGTAGCTGCTGACAGCATATTATTATCACTGTTTGCACAGCCCCACTCGAAAATTATGTAAAAACATCACAATAGATTACGTTGGACTCTACGTCGTGCCTTTTTTCCTTGGAAAATGCATCACACATCGGGTGGTGTTATGTCGTTGTTGGCTCCTTCAGGGTAAATAAACAAAGACGTTTTGGAGAAAGGGCGTAATTTTGGCATTGTTGCGCAATCTCTGTGTAAAAAGGGATTTTTGTCTCTGGTCCGAAGGGAAGTCAAGATTATCCCATCTACTTTCATTTCTACAATGTTTTACAGTTCATATCGCTCAGTGATGCGCTTGTTGGAAACTCTTTTTCTTTCTGGAGGTTTTTGTACTATTGTTTGAAAACATCCCACAAACAAGATTCTACCGCTGCCTTAGATGTCAGCTGAGGTGTAGCGTAAGGACAAGAAGGACAGGACTAGGAATGTGCAGGGCACAATAATCAAAATTCACTCATAATTCATTCATTCGATAATTGCGATTCTGAAAATAACAGCGTAATATGTTCTCTGGCATGTGGTGCAATTGTAATCTATTGTGGTCTACTGTAACTCTCAATCTATGTGATCAATGTGGCCTTGATCCCCAGCAAAGGGGCACTTTTCCAATGCAGGCTATGGGTCAGCAGACCCTCCTCTGTGCTCTCTGTAGGTTTCAACTGGATGGTTGAGGACAGGTGCTTCACTTGACTCGCACAGCCGGCGCAAAGGATACCCATCTCATCAGCCAAAACTGCCAAAGTATGCCTAACTGTTTAACCATGAATGTTATACATAATTCCACTGACCCTGAAAGAAACCTTACCCTGTTTGGCACTCTGTCCACTACGGTGGCATCAAAGGAAAACAAATAAATGTGTGTGCATGTGCGAGCGCGTGCATTTGTTCTTTTATAGTCAGCGGTGAGTCACCCCTCTCCATTGTAATGGATGCAAGGCCACACAATGGCACAACTTGAAAGAGTTGCACGTATTTGCTGCTCCTTCAGTGCCTGGGTGGTTTCTTAGAGGGGCAGACAATAAAAGCTCTCAAAAAGCACGAGCGAGACAAAGCCTGTATCATTAACGTTTAATTCTGCTGTGGGCTTATACATTTGTGTGCCATTTTAAGTTTTTAAGTGTGTGAATGTGACAAACACAGAAACATACAGTATTATTGTAGGAGAACGAGGCTCACTTTATGTTGTGGACAAAAATCACAAAAACATGATTATTGTTTAATATGCTGGTAATCATAGCATGTACAAAGAAAAGGAGAGAGAAAAATGTCAGTGAGGAGAGACAGATATCAACGATCTACATCTCCTCAAGTGTGGGACTACTTTTTTGGATGTCCAAAAAACTAACAACGGTTTGTCCTCGAGGACGGTTACCCACTTTGTGCGATATGAAGGGCGCAAATGGGCCGCTAAAGGAAAAGCACGTCAGCTGTATCGCCCACCTTCTGTGCAGATCAAAGGATTTGTCCCACTCATGACTTTAATACCAACAAAGAAACTTTTGAACTTTCAACAAAGAACAAACAGTCAAGCGACTGGAGGATAAGGCAAGTTTTTTTAGTTTTTTTTTTACGGAACCTGAACAAAACGAAGTACCTGAAATAAAGAGGAAGAATGATTTTTCTCACCAGCTTCTATACAGACACTGAGATAATAAACAGATACAGGTTTAGTTCTGTAAACGTACCGACAGAGACTCCAAAAACTATATATATATATATGACCCAGACAACATGAACAACAAACAAACTAAACCAGGAGATTTCATTTACATGTCCATCACAAAATGCCAAAAGTAAAAATCAAAGTCAATTTTTTCTCACGCCAGCATGTCCAGAAAAACAAAGATCACTTGTTCGTGGATGTGATACTTCCTCCACCACCGGTGCCAACTTTGATTCATTCATTATCTGCAAACGCTTATCCTGTTTATGGCTGCGGGGGCTTGTGCTAACTTGCCTTAGTTGTATAACAGGTGATAATGTTATTGTTATAAACCTGAAAAAGATTTCAAGATCAGATTTCAGGAAAAACGGTTTCTGCGAATTCTCTCCCCATTTGTGTTGTTCCAAGAAGACGTAGGGTTAATTAATTAATTTCTATAGAGGGAGAGATAACATCCAATTTATTTTCCTCATATTTTATATATTCAAACACAAGATGTACAATTTTCATAATAATAATAATAATACCGTTTACTTATATAGCGCTTTTCACGAAACTCAAAGACACTTTACAGAGCATTTATTTTGGATAAAAGCAAGTGGAGATCAGGTAATTGGGAAACAGGAATTCTATGCGATTGGTTCAAGCAGGTGTGTATTGAAGTCACAAACACCCCTAACCTGCTGGTCTGGTCCAAATTCAGAATGTATGTTTCAATGACTTGAAGATATATTGTTTTATTCATACAGAATGAAAATAAATGAGCCTTTCAGAACAAATGATGATTGCTCTGCTGCAGCTATAGACGGTCTGTGGTGGTGAGGCTCAACCTCACGTATTTAATGGAAATGGCAGCTTCCCTACATGGCGCTAAAGAAAAAGAAACAAATAAGTGTACTATAAATATTTGAATTAAGGGCAGTGGTATTTGTATATCGAACCTCAGTGCTGAGCGTGTAGTGTGCTTCCACGAACCACGAGAGCGTGCAAAAAAAAAAAACCATGGCGTTAAAGTAAGAAAGTGACGCTTCTGCACAAATGCATGAAGGAGTGACTGGATATTGTTAGTATCACAGACTGACCTTATTAGCATGTGGAAAGCTGTGACAAATATAACAGTGATTTGTTTAACATTCAAGAATCCTAGACCTGGCCTGATGACTCAAAAAGAAGGGGGGGGGCAGGATTCGGAGACCGGCCCTCTCCCTCACGCTGCCCTAAGAAGCGTCTCTTGTGGGAGAGGTTGAGCAGCACAGCACCAGCCCCTTCTTCCTGTGCTGCAAGGCTGCAGCTTTGTCAGATCCCTGCTCAGGAGAAACCATTAGTCCACAACTTGTCACATGTGGGGGTCTTCTTGAGGCTAGAGCCAGAGGCAATGTGGAACTGAGGTCTCAGATCACTAGAGGAAAGAGGCCATATAAAAGCAATAGCAAGCAGGCTGAACTGATGACCATATGGAAATACGGAGGACGTCTTGACAGCAGATCTGTGTAAACTGGCCTCATAAAGGAATGTGCATGATCTTTGCGTCAATAGCACAGAGCGCGGTATACGCTGTCTTTATATGGTCCCTGAATGGCTTTCCTTTCAACAAAGAAGACAGTTAATAACAGAAAATCTGTATTCTTTTTAACAGGCGTTGTGGTGAAGCGAGGGGAAATTGCAAGATTATGCTGGTTTTATACATACTTTTATGTATCTGCCAATGTCGCCGAGGGGCAGATACGACATATGGGGTTGTGATTCTACTGTTTAGGTCTCATATGGTGTCCACAACAGTGGACATGAAAGATTTTCACATGCCAGGCCATGAATCCTACAAAGATAAACCGAGGCTTGCAGCAGAATCTAGAGCAGCGGGTCCACTTAACTGGTATTCTCATTGTTACCATGTTGTAGGAATTAGACTCTGATTCCACCGATGAATCTATTCATCAACTATTTGACTGAGAAAATAAAATTGTTTCTCAGTAGACTAGAGAAAGACAATTTAGTCTTAAAAAATCCCACCTGGTTAGATAAGAATAACATGATAATGATAATGCCTTTGCAATGGCACCTTTCAGCGGGTTGGATATATTAGGCAGGACATTTCAGGGATATTTTATGAAGTGGATGTATTGGAAACAGGAAAATAATGGCAGGTATATGGATCTGAGCTACTTTGTGGAGGGCCATATTGTGATGGTCAGAACATCCGGACAACTGGAGCTCTCGTTGAGTGTTCCAGATCTGCAGAGGTTAGTACCCGCCAAAGTGGTCGAAACAAAGGTGACAGTTGCCGACCGGTCAGACCCATACGGACCCCTGTCCACGGCTAACAGAGCAAACAATGGGCACATCAGCATCCGAACTAGACCACAGGATAACGTTAGAAGAATTCATCACTTTCTCTAACAACATTGCGATATACATACAGACACGTATATACAAATATATACAAATAAATTGTATGTATGTAAATGTGGTAGCCCTGAGGAGCGGGCCCGGCTGTTATCTCATCCAGTGAGATAGGAAATATGGGCAGGAAATCTAGTGGGAGGGAGAGGAGAGGGCCCATATGGGAAGTGCAATGTAAACAGTCTCGGGTTTTTAATCATCTCAGCTCACGTTCAGAGCTGGACACACTTTGAAGTTCTCCCTCAGCGCCCCCTCCACCCTCCCATCCCTCCTTCCCAAACAACCACGCTGAGGACCAGACAGGGAAATATGAAGATAGTGGCCTCAGCCAGCGGAAGGCCCGGGGAGGGACGAGGAGGCATTCAGTACCTTGTGGGACATTGCGAAAGAGACGAAAGAATGTGAAGTGGTGCAGATTTAACTGCTGTTCAGTCAATTGCCTGGCCTGCCTTAATTATAGCAGACGTATTCACGGGAGCTCTCAAATGTAACATTTGAAAGTACAAAGACCCAAAAATAAACTGAGGAAGAAAAGAAAGTGGAGAGGGCTTTTCTGATGTTCTTTAAGCGGCTGCGATGTCCACTGGAGGATGAGCGCTGACTCCTTCTTTCAACAGAGACAGTTGATGTTGGAATCCTGGAATCCTTTATGATCCGTTAAATCAGCTGTTATAGACTTCCCGCATTTAAATACTGATAAAAACACGGTTTTAGAAGACATAACCAAAAAATATATGATGCGTATTTAATACATTTAAAGAAATCAGTTCACTAAAAACATAACCAATAATTCAGTATATAAGTAGATATGGAAATACTAAAACGCTCAATATTATTTACATATCTTAGACTGAACTCGTCAGTGCTCAAAAGAGGTGAAAGGAATCATTTGTGGTTCATCAGATTTCGAGAGTTTTGATAGAGCGACCGGCAATAATCACTCTGCTGTAACTCAAGCTCTCCATTAATGCTTTTCCCTACACCGACCCGCCTATGGAAAAAGATTCTGAAGGAAGTCCAGATGAATAACGTCAACATTAAAATGTATCACTCATATACAACAGATAGGTGACAATAGGAATGAAAATCAAACGCCTGGAGGAAGAGAAGGAGGAGAGCTCGGCTTCTCTCTTGAACCGGAACATCAGCCGGTTTGTGGAAATATATTCATTTAGCTTAACCAAGAACAAATCATATGCAAAGAACGCTTTAGATTTGTCTCCACACTGCCAAGCACACAACAAACTTGTTCAACCACTTAGACATACAGCAGTACAAACTTCTGTGTGATGTCTGCATGAAGGACATAAATCACTGCCAACTTGATTCGTCCATCATCGACTAAAAACAACAGAGTAAACTGCCTTCAATTCAAATAACAATGGTTCATTTTACTCTCCTTTATGTGGATTCTCATGTTTGCCAGATTACGGGATACTCACTCTGACGGAGGAGGGGCGCTCCAGCGGGAATGTGATATGGGCGCATACGCTATATCGGAATGTGTCACTAAATGGCCGACCAATGGATGACATCACGCATCACTTCATCCTTTGTCACCTGTGCCATTTCATATCAGGGTGGAGCAACTATTAATGTAATAAAAGCAAGATACTGGCAGCATTTTAGCAAATTCTCCACAGATTAATTTAACCGTTTGACAGATAAATTACGGTAATCAACAGATTCATGAAAAACTGCCATCGGAGAGTAAAAAATACCTCGAGCACTTGTATTTATCCAAATAGTGCCGGCCAGTCCACCGTCAGACTTCTAATGAACATTCTCTCATTCAGACGACAGACTTCAAGGCAGATCAAAGTTTCTTAGATCACAGGGAGATTGGTTGCATAGCAGAGTCTTGTGACTTGGATACACTGAGGGAAACGGGAAACTTCTTCTGTCCTAATTACTGTCTTGACTTTGTTCTCAACTTGTGACAACCAACATAAACAAAACACGATCTAATGTTTTATAAAACAAAAGAACTTGCTAGTTCTACCTAACAAACTTTGCCACTGCCAAAAATGCTTAAAACCATGTTTTACTGCTGTATTAAAATAACATGTTTGAACAGTAACGTGGAACATTGCTGAGACCAAAGGCTGCATTCCTTGATAGAGATTTCCAAAATGGGACAAATCTAATAAGAGAAAGCGGCAACTCATGACTAAAAGGGACCACATATTGATTTCCATCAACCTGTGTCCAAAGTGACTGCATCGTATGAAAAGTGGCTGCTTTGCTTCAGCGAGTGAAAAAACGTGGTAAACACAGATGCTGTACTCACTAGGCGTAATTACTTCATAGAAGACATGCGTCAAGCAATTTGTATTCACGGTGGTGATAATGCATCATGTCTGGACTGTTTCAACACGGGAGAGAGGGAAAGATTTGGTCCAAAAAGCTTAAGGATAGAGTGAGGCATCTAAGGAACACAACCTCTATTCCACTCGCCGTCCCCCCCATCCAAGGAGGACAACAATATAAAGCAGGATGTACAGCAGCCTGTGGAGGCAGTGAGGACCTGTCAGAACAGGCCTAGGCTGCAACAAAGACTATCACTCAGCATGACACCACCTATGTGCACTGGTGCAACAGCCAGAGCAGAGAGCCCAACAAAACAGTACCTCCATTGCCATGAACATCTTGACATCTAAAAACAGAAGAGTGGAGAAAAAAGAAACCAACTTTGTGGGTATTTAGCTAGCAGAAGACCAAAAGTAGGGATCCTACCATTGGAGGAATGCGCTGTCATCATACTATCAGAATCTGGTATTGGTGAGCCCCATCAGAAAAAATCTGGGTGGAGATCAATTCTACAATCTGAACAAGCTCAGTCACCCTTACCTTATTTTGCACCATAGTGTGGGAGAAGACTCGGCTTTGATTGGCTACAGGTTGTTCATTAATTCCTGATAACGGACACCTACTAAGTTGTTGTTGTTGTTGGCTTCACCTGAAGGGGCAGCTGAACAATAATTGTCTACAATGATATCTTAAAGGTTGTGCGAGCGGACATCTGCATTAGGACTACATGCAACTACATGTAATGTATGTGGGGTGGGCGTTCATGGTCACGACATCACCGAGTTAGGTCAGCTTAACTCAAAGATTAGAGGCCTAAGAGTGTAAGGAGACAAAACTGAGAGATTCACCATTAGACAAGTCATTATGTAGTTACAAGACATTGATGGTCCTCGCTTACTTGGTGGTGCGCTGGGTTTGAAAGGGGAGGGGGGGGGGGTTGTTGCTCAAACGTCTACTGTTGGCACTTAAGTCAAACAGACTAAAGGAAACGCTGCTGGCTAGTTTGACTTTTATTGAGTCCCACAGGGGTAATTTAAGTGTTACAGTGACTCAACCAATGGAAAAACGTGACAATAAAAATAAGAAAACATAATATAGGAGTAAAATTAAAGGCCCAGTTTGTAAATTAAGGTAGTATCTCTTTGAATAATCGGAATAGGTATTCATAAATACATTTGTTTAAAAAAAAAAAAAAACTTGAACACTGGACCTTTAAGTTAGAAATAAAAAATAAAGAAAGCAGAGGTCCAAAATATGAGCTTCCCAGGGGGCTTTGGGGCATGCACCTGTGAAACTAGCCGTAAAAAGCCCAGCCCAGTTGACAGACTCGCTTTAGGGAACAGACGGCAGTTCACAGTGGACAGAACCTGTTCTTTCTCTCTCTCACTGTCTTCATCACCTTCCCTTTCTCTATTTTCCCTCATGTCCTCTGTCACTCTCTCTCTCAAAGCTGAGCTGCGATTGTCTCAGCCTTTTCATTTCTGTCTGTCTGTCACAGCAACAAGTAAACACTGGTCCTATCGTGTATTCATAAGTAAACTGTCATTAGCTCTATCTTTTAATGAAACTGTGTAAAAAGAAAAAGCATGTAGCTTTGGTTTTGATGAAACAGCCTGATGCTAGATTTTATTAAATGAATGTTAGCTAACAAGCTAGGTACCTCCTCCACGTCTAACCAGCTGGCGTCATGAATGATGAGCTGATTAACGTAGGAAGAAGAACAGCAGCAGCCATTTATCCGATGAAATATTGGGAACATTGGTGTTTACAGGATCACAATGTTTCGGTTGAGGCAGCTAGTCTGGTTCGTTTCCGTCATCAAAGAACCCCCGCTTTGAACTAAGAGCTACGGACAAGATCATTCACGCCAACCGCCCCAGGGAAGTGTATCACCTTGATGTTGTAAAATATCCTTGTAGAACCAAAGAGGAATTTTTTAAGGATCTTGGAAAAAACCACCACGGTGACCTCTATGGTGATTATGGCTGTAGCATGCATGAAGTACGTGGATGGAGCTTAGGGTCTCAGACACAACTCAGTATTACAGTGAGTCTTCTTCTGTCCCTCGCGCTTCTTCCTCCACCCCAGCAGATCACAGCACCGGGTGCGACCACAATGTCCACAACAGGTCTAATCCAGTGGTTGTTGCAAGTGGCCTACACCAAACACATCATTCGACAACAATAATATTAAACCTACAGTCAAGCATGGCGGTAGCAGAGAACTATTGGAGGGATGCTATGTTTCCTCAGGGCAGTTGACTTGGAATAATTGAGGGAAACATGAATTCTGCTCTGTACTAGAAAATTCTGAAGCAGAACGTAAAGTCAAAAGTCTTTGACCTGAAGCTCAAGCACAACTATGTCATGAACAACACAATGATGACACGCAGTGGAGTACGTCCACTTCTGACTGGCTCAAAGGGAATATAATTGAAGTTTTGGAGTGGCCTTGTCAGAGTCTGAACATGAAGCCCATTGTGAAACTGAGGAGAGCGGTTTCTGCTCACAAACCCTCCAACCTGGCGACACTTCTTTTGTGTTTGAGGTAAAACCTCTTCGAGCCAAAGCAGAAGTCCTGTTGTTTTGGATTCAACCCACATGGATAACCATGACAAGGATGATTGAGAATCCACACGGAGCATTTGTAAACAAATGGAGAAACCTCATCCTCTCTTTCATTTAACACAAAGATACACAAATGCTAGCTTCATACGTCTAACTTCGAAGTCGGTCCAATATTGCACAAAGAGGCGAGAAAGGAGAAAACAACTCTCCATCCAGCATGTATAGCAGCATCCATGAGTCATTTTAAACCAACTCTCCTAATGCAATTCACAATGTTGAGACAGAATTTGCCCGTCTTACCATCCATTCCTGTTCTAGTCAATAATTAATAATTCACTAAACGATTCCTGCAAAGATTAAAGTATGTTTTTGTACTGATACCTGGAGTTTAAGGTTTGTTGTGGAAGGACATCTCCCAAGAGTTTCATACTCTGAACAGAGGTTTGTTCAAAAATGGTCTTGAAGCTGTTTTTTTAACAGCAACTGATGTTTTGAGCTAAAACCGCCTTTTCCAGATTAAACTAACACCATGCATGCGAAGATAATCAATGTCCTGCAACCACGTCTAATGACGTTGATGACATGTACACACTATCTAGCACACACTGCATGTACATGCACAGTTAGCTCTCTATCCTACTCAGCTGCAAAAGGCAATGCATGCATGAACTCGCAAAAGTGTTTTTGCAGTGAGCGACATGCTCCATAATGTTGCCTTGCACACTGTTTAAACGGCCTCTAATATTGCAAACAATATTTATTGCTCACCGCTACTAAACAGTCCCGTTACTAGGGATACTGTTAAATTATATCTGATGTCTCACTATAATAACGTCTATGTCTCATACCTAAGCCAAGGAATTCTATTGGCTGAGCGAAATACAATCATGCCGCGTTACCAAGCTCAACCCAATTCAATTCATCCTGTTCAGTGAAGCAATGAACCTTGATGGATTGTAATCAATGTTCCATGTATTAGTCAAGCCCTCAGGTCTTATCAGGGAAAAGGGAATTAGAACTTGTGGAGAAATAAGTTTCATTGCAAAACGCAAAATACATATAAATCAATGGTTTTTTTGACCATAGTATAAGAACTGTGACAGGACACCCTGACAAGGTGTCCAAAAATCAGGAGTTAGTGGATGATCCTCCTTTACACACATACATTGTACAATATGCTGCTGAGGTAATTTGCTGAGATGAAAAGTGTTGACAGGGGTTTATAACTTTTTTTAAGTATGTACTTCAGAGCACATTTCTATTTCAATAGGATGTACATTTCTATGGGCAAAACATAAAAAGCTCAAAGTGTCTCTAATCTCAGCCACACTATGATATGATTCAACAACATATTATCAAAATCCTAGACCAACATTTTACCAAAATCCCATATGATCAAAATCCAACACAGATATCTCAGTCAAATCGGTTTTAACTGGAAAGGAAAAACCACAAGAGCCTTTCACGGTGCTTCATACTGGGCTTCCTCCGTGAAAAATCCATGCAAATCCTTATCAATTATGGCAAACTGCAGCATCTGGCCTGCCATTCATTGAACCTCCCATGCCTGGTGAGTGAGAAGAGACAAGATCCTGCAGTACCTCAAATCTGTCGTGCTGTTTCTTTGGAGATGGTAAATAAGTTGACACAGCAGGGCTTTAAGGTCTAGGAATCCTAATCCACCTCTGAGTCCTAAAAATGCACGCTGAAAAGAGCGCATACTTTACGTTTTTCCTGGTAATGATGGCGTGTTTTTGTGGGAGACGACGCTTTTAGCAATTTTCTAAAAAACAATTTAATCTGCTTTTGTCTAAACGTGACTCGATGTGTTTTTTGACCACACCTTATTTTATAAATGTTGGAAGGGCATTGAAAACAAAGCTCTCACCATTGACAGGATACACCTCAAAAGGCTTTCCAAGCTCAGCCAAACTCTCATTTTCAGGTTTATGCAGAAAAAGACATAAGTAACACCCTGAGGCGGTGTCACTCTCTATTGTTAAAGGAATTTAGATGTACTGTCATCACATGCTGACTGCTGAGGGTGAAGTGTGGTTTTGCGAGCAGCTCTTGGAAACGCTGCAACCCATGGTCACTGTCGTATTTTCACGGCATATGGCAACAAGTACAGGTGTTAACATCATTTGGTTTATCAGAGGGTGGATGCTGTGCAAACTGTATAAAGATTAGACAAACATGTGGAGCCAACAGTCACCCCACAGAGGGACTGAGCAGGGAAAGGCGGGACTGTGTGTTTGGGAAAGTGAGTTTCAAAGGAATCCCTTTTTTGTGAACCCTTCTAATCAATTAATTCATTATAAATGAATCCATTGGATGCTAAAGTTGGGTCCCTAAAGAAAGGTCCAAACGATAAATTCATCAGTATTTATGATACCATATTTTTATATTAGTAATGGTCATCTTAAATGCTAGGAGTCTCCTCATTATCTCTTCATCTTGTAACGATGAACAGATGATCAATTAAAACTGACAATTCATTGACTCATAAGTGGAATAGGCTGATAAATAGATATAAAAAGGCACAAAGGTTGCCTACTAATGACCTACATGAGTAGAAGAGATCAGATTTTACCCAAACATATTGATAAATTGTCTTTCAGCAATGCATGGTATTCCTAAAAGTTAAAAGGGGGGGGGGTCTCACCTCCTACAGGTGAGCTTGAGCGTTCAAAAACACACAAAAACAACAACACTCTACCCTGTTTATTGTTTATAAGTGGGGGTAACTGGTTAAATGGGATAGAGTGGGGTGCTCGTTCCTTCTTTATGACACCTTACCTGCATTAGTTTTCCTTCCGCGGAGGCGGCACTTCCTCCCACGAACACTCCTTCCAGGGTGATGGGCTTCCCCGTGGGCTCTGCGTTCAGCAGTGCCACCTTGATGACCGCTCGGAGGGCCGGCCGCTCGGACTCCAGGTCCGGCTGACCCAGCACCACCTGCAGGGCCGCCATGAGCAGCCATGGCCAGAGCCCGGTCAGGCGCCGCTGGGGGATGGTCATGGCCTCGGCTGCAGCGGCGGTGCCCGGCCGCACATGGTGGACTTCAAAGCAGGCAAGCACCGCGGAGAGAGCAAACGAGGAGGGAGACTTCTCTGCGGATATACGTCCCTCTTCCTCTTCTCCTCCTTTGCAGCCTTGACGTACACAGCGATACAATCCCAAAAAACTCTCAAAGCTGGAGGACTGCCATCACGTCCTAGAACTCAGCCCCAGCCCCGGAGTTAATAATTCGAACACGTTTTAGAAATGCAACCCGGTGCCCACATGGGGCACGGAGCTGTATCTCCCGGGATACGATGAGCTTAGATAATCTGATATCCAGTGCATTAACGTGAGAGGAGAAACGACATTATTCGCTGCTGCCGATTTATGCATCAGTTTCCAAAGTGGCCGGTCCTCGTGAGATAAACCAAAGTCTTCATTTATGTGGCGTGTTCGCTTCAGCTGCTGTCTCCTCTCCCACAAGGGCAGGTCCAGGCAACAGTGTTTATCCGCATCCACGCCGCTTCTAACATCTACGGCACACAACAACAGTCACTGGACGTTGGAATCACATTCGGAGAGCAGACACGAGCTGACAGGCGCGAGCGCGTCCAGAGGCGGCCGCATTCTCAGGGTAGATCCACGCGAAGCTCAGATCTTCAACTTCAAAGCCTGGCTCACAGGTTGCCGCCGGGACGTTAAAAGGCATGCTCAGATAAGGCTGTGCCAACCTGTTGGCTAATACCTTTACAACCGAGGCGTTGCGAAAATAATCCTCGAAGAAGTTTACAGTTACAAGTTTGTTACATTCAGCACACCAATTGTATCTAATTATTAACTCAAGGGAATAAACTGTTGATTTACTTCACTTATAACTTGGGTTGAAATTGTACAAGCTTCCGAAATCAAAGCAAGTTGTTTTTTTTTTTGGGTTCTAAACCAATTAATGTATTTACTCCTTAAAACGTATTCGCCGTAATAACAATAGTAATATTTAAAGAAAACAAAAACATGGGTATTCCCTGGATTTGAGTGCCTCCGCTGTGAGAAGTGATACGATCCTCCTGAGAACACCTAGGGGAAAGGAATCGTTTATCAAAGTTATCAACGACAGAGAAGAAACGTTACAAAAAGTACGCGGTAAAAGAGGTCCAAACTCCTCGAAATCTCCATTTGAAGTTGAAAAAAGAGGAAAGACAACTTGGACAGTTATGACACCGTCCCACAAGTTTACCACCCGGACTGTGTGTCTGCGTTCCTCCCCTGGGATCTCATTGACACTCTACCTGCTCGCTGTCCTGCTGCCTTAAAGGGCTGTCGGACATTACAATTTTTCTAGAAACATGGCTTGACGATTTGCGTTAGTGGACGGATAGACTTACGCCACCTCCTCACTTGTTTAGACGGTGGATGAAATTGTGCAGACGAATATTGTTACAGCTAGGAGAACTTGTAAATACACAACTTATAA
This sequence comes from Lophius piscatorius, assembly GCA_009660295.1. NCBI lineage: Eukaryota > Metazoa > Chordata > Actinopteri > Lophiiformes > Lophiidae > Lophius > Lophius piscatorius. The sequence goes on along the minus strand of VRLP01000601.1, from coordinate 33,494 downwards.
ATTGTGAAATTGAAAACTTATTGAAACTTATAAATTCGCTACAACCGAAATGCAAAGTTAAAGTCCCAACAAGTTGTTCAGACTTGATTTCACTAACTTTTGTGTCATATTTCTGTTTAATAACAATTACTAATCGAAATCCCCTTTTAAATGACAACTACTTGATAACTCCAAAACAATGTGATGCTGTAGAATTAAAAACAGTTACTGGTGCGATTTCCCAGGAGTTTCCGATTGGCACCTGAAGGCCACATTTGAGGCTGAGGGCGGAGCAGCTGAATATCAGCAGCGCTGATTAAAGCCGAGTCGGTGGCGCCCTCTAGTGTACAAAACTCTACATGTCAGCATGCAAATAATAAACGCGCTTTATTACCATGTTTATCATACAAAAAGACACAAAACAACAAAAACATCGTCAAATAAATTATGTGCAATTGACTCCTTCACTCTAAAAACTTCTAGGTTAAAAAAACAAAACAAATTTGTTTTATTTGGTAACACAGTGCTGGGTCTGGGGTCTGTAGGGACTGAATTGTTTTAACCCAAGTTGTTGGGTTATGTTTAACCCATAATTGGGGAAAATGTTTTTGAGTTATTCAAAATCCAGGTCGCTGCATAAAAATGGCAGATTATAATAAAAACCAAGACCCATATGTACTACATTAAAATGATGTGGTATGTAAAATAGAGCACATAAAAACACATTGTTTGAAATTATTTTTTAAATTGCAGCACCTTGTAAGAGATCTGCAATGTTACTTTTAGCTTTTATGGGTTTTGTATCTCATGTTTTTACAATAAATCGGCTTGACATGTATACTACATTAAAATAATGAAATGCTCTTAAAACACACTGGTTTGTATTGGAAATCTATTTTGTTGAAAATACTTTTACACAGGTGTGTTTAAAGCACTTCAGTTATAAATACTGCACATTTAAATTGATGCGATGAAATGCATGCACCACTTGGTCACTAAAACAAAGCAATGAATCAAAAGAATAAATAATGACATAATAATATCATCCTTTTCCATATGAAATCGAAATTTATTAAAGAGATTTGTCTGTGCTATGGAAAGGCATCACGAAGTAAATACAGATGCAGTTTTTAATAAGCCAAACAAAGTTGAACACACATAAGAATTAGTCCAATAGAGAACAAAGTAATCATGGTAAATTTAAATCCTGTCATTTTACAGTGGTTCCCTGTCACCTGCCAATCAAATCAATATGTCTTTCAATCAAATCGATCTTTTTGCTGAGCTGTTACTTTCTCATATAAGTATACACTGATTAAAAGTATACGTGGTGGTAGCTGGAAAAAAAAGCCAGATGGTTTTAATGTTATGGCTGATCTGTGTACACACCCCTACATTTTTTTTTTCAGCTCATCCACCACCGGCACCTTTCCACTGGAGAGCATCTTAACTGCCTCAGCGACCTCTGCCGGGGGATACGGACGGCCCTCCCCCATGTCGTCCAACTTTCAGTCCAGCATAGAGGACCTGGTATGTGGCGATATCCTCAGTGCGGTTGAGCAGTTCTCCCAGCAGGTTGTACACACTCTGACCCCAGCCCTGCTTCTCCTCCCAGAGTCATTGGGTTGTTTGCCTGATGTAGTCTGAGGCTGACTGAAAATCCTCCTTCAACTCCTCCTACATCCCAGTTTATTTTTTGCTTCACCAACTGCAGAAGCTGCATCCCCTCTGGTTTCTTTGTTTCCGTCTGCTGCTTGAGGAGACGCCTGGGATAACCAAGTCTGGAATGCCTCCTTCTTCAGCCTGACCGCGTCCTAAACCAATTATCTCCATCAGCAGGAACTTAGGTTGCGGCGAAGGATAGGCACCTATAGCCTTTTGACCTCAGCTGCTAGAAGCCGCCTCCAGAACATGGAAAGTTTGACGGACAGTGGCTTCCCCCAGACATTCCCAGTTCAGTCTGAACACTTGTTTGGGTTTACCAGTTCTGTCTGGCGGCCTCCCCTGCCATCTGACCCAACTCACCAACAGTCGGTGATCATTGGACATCTCTGTTCCGCTCTTCAAACGAGTGTCCAAGACATAAGGTCGCAGATCTGATGACAAAACCACAAAGTTGATCACATTAGTGATCTTGAGCGATGGGTTGTAAGTGTGAAGCCCAAGGTAGGGTCTCCAAAGGCAAAGTGGTCTCAGGGCAAGTGATCAGGGCAGTTTGTATGATTGATAATAACGCAAGCTAACTTCCAGAGGAGGCCAGAGGGAGGAGGGAAAAGGTGATGACGAGAAAGTCTTATTGTTACCTCATAGTGGTTTTACTCTGACATGCAGTGAGGGTACCAGTATCCATCGTGCGGTCCAAAACAAAAAAATCTTAAGCAATATACCATTTTGTGATAAAATATTTATTCCGTTGCAGTGGTAAGATACATACCAACATGGTGGTATAATATTATATTGAATAATGATCAAAAGTTTGACCATAATAAAGTATTAATTGCATAGAAAAAACAGATTTTTCTTTCTCAACCTTACTTTGTTAGAATTAAGAAGTCTACGTGAAAATGCCAAAAATAACAATCCACCCTTCATTCGTGCATCATTTCACAATCTATAACATACATTTACATTTGAATATATGTATTATTTCAGTATACTAACGTTCTTATTGTTCTGCTGCCTTAGATTACCAATTAGTGTGAGTGTGATTATATAGAAAACGTTTTTAAGCGAAGTGCTTATTATTTTATATAATTTACGTAAAGTATTTATTCAGGCGCATAGTAGGGACACCCAACCACCGTGCCAAGTTGGGTCCTGAATCGTCCGTGTACTGCAACTAAAACTGACGTAATTTGCCTGCGACGGGCTAACGTTAAAAACATAAATCCGGTTGATATTTCGGTATTATTTTAAGTATTTCCAGGATCATTTTGTTTGCGTAATGGCATTGGAGACTGTCCCCAAAGACCTTCGCCATCTGCGAGCTTGTCTTCTTTGCTCTTTAGTGAAGGTAATCCTCGAATTACGAGAAAGAGACGCTCCAGCTAACATTTAGCATTTCATTAACTTAGTCCAGAGTATTGTTCTCCTGTTATGATTACATCCCAAACTGTTTCACGCAACATTTGATAGTTAGTCTGGTTATGGTGTGTCCCGTTTTTCTCGAGTAAAACGTTTAATAACCAGCATCAGAAGAATAATGGGTTATCTGCTATCTATTGGTCACTCATCTGTTTTCTTCTCCAGACCATTGATCAGTTCGAATACGACGGATGTGACAACTGTGAGTCGTACCTTCAGATGAAAGGGAACCGGGAGATGGTTTATGAATGCACAAGTTCGTCATTTGATGGGTAAAAATGCATTTTGTATTGATTATTCAAATATGTTCGCATGGGTTTGAATGTTTTCCTGATTTCTGTTATTGTCTGAACGTCCACAGAGTGGTAGCCATGATGAGTCCTGAGGACAGCTGGGTGGCTAAATGGCAGAGGATAGGTAAGGATGATTTCCTACAGGCAATGCTGCATTATTTTACCCAATAATAAGAAGAGCATCACTTGTATGTCATCGTCCAATCAAAGAATGCATAGGAAAGTTCTTAACATTGAATGCACAAATAGAATACACAACTAAATGATTAAGTAGATTACAAACACGTTTAAAGGAAGATATTTTACAAGTTCTTATTTTAAAACAGGCTCACCGCTATGTAATGCTTTATATATGATTTAAAAGGCCAGCTTTGGAGGACTTCAGAGATTTGAGGTTAAGATATTACAAGATCAGAGCTACATGAAGGTGCTTAATAATTAAGACCTTTACAAGTGATTGAACTGACCTTGAAATCATTTCCTAAAAACCAATGATTCATTCAAGAGTAATGCAGGGAACAAACTACTTGTTACAAATGTGTAGTTAAGTATCTCAGCATTCTATTTTGTTAAAAAAAAATGCAAAGGTATGTACGAAATATTTATAAAGTTGTAATGGTTAACCTGTAAACTGTTCTTCCACATCCAACAGACACATACAGTCAAACCATTATCATCATATTGGAATTGTGTTCGGGGAAACCTGAAAAATTAAAGTTTGTTATTATAATAATTATATAAGTTTGGTCTTTACCAATTGAGAAAAAAATATCTGTCTCTTTTTCTGCTACATGTGGCTGTTAATCTGATTTTTTTTTTTTTTTTTTGTCTCGTCCAGTGACTTTTAAAAACCGTCTCTATTTGAATAATTTTGAGAATCATAAATCTGTCTAATTTTTTTGCTACATTTACAGGCAACTTCAAGCCAGGTGTTTATGCAGTGTCAGTGACGGGCAGACTACCTCCAGGTACGCTATTTCTGACTAAACTGCCTCAATGTCCTACCGGTTACACACACTGAGAAATTAAAGATAGTTATTATTTGATTGAAATTCCTTTCTCACTGAGCTGACTGTACGTTGCTCTTGTTTATGTTGCTAACCTTCGTCTGTTTCTCTGAAGGTGTGGTGAGAGAGTTGAAAAGCAGAGGAGTGATCTACAAATCCAGGGACACAGCAGTGAAGACATGACTTCAACCAGATTGCATCCAGTTTACACATTCTGCTTTGTCACACCAGAGCCGTTACTTTCTGTACCGGCAACTTCAGGATGAAGTAACATTTGGACTAAATTTGATCAGTTCTATGATGTCGTATGGAGCTATTAGTGTTCTGTTCAGTTTTCATCTTTTTTTTATCATTTTGATTGGAAATGTTGGCGTGGGGCTTTTACGGGAGAAACGTTGGAAATTTGTCTTATTTGTGAAAATAAAGTAAAAGGAGCATTTTGGCATAAAGTCACTCTGTGAATTTTGATTCAAAATCTACAATCAAGGCAAGTTTTCCGATTCAGGACCAGCAACATGTACCGATGCTTAGTCGTCTCGGAGGTATTAAACAACAAACTTGTTGCTGACCAACACACGCTTCATTTCAAATGTTTAGAACCGTCACATTCTTGACAAAACTGTTTTTTAAAGTTAGATAGAATTGCAGTGGCATCTAAAGTGAGTCACTAATGGAATTCGATTTTCTAACTATGGATTGAATCATGATTTGCTGTGGCGATCCCGAAATGGAACAGCTTATCTTCCAACAACAAAATAGTTGATTTACATCCATTATTCAATTTCCAAACTTTAAGTTAACAGTAATTGTTATTGTGTTGGTTGTTTTTCAGTTCCTGGCAAACATCCACCGCATTTAAATAATATAGACTTCTCCCTTTGAATGAACCCAATGAAAAAGAAATTATGTTTATTACTCATATTTGTCTTTTTTCACGTAATATAGTACAGTTATTTAGGATTTAGAGTGATGTTTTTTGAATTATCTTTAATTATTCTCCTGCATATCCCAAAGTATACATGTAGGGAGAAGCGTGCTAGATAACTCGGTGAGCACTGTAGAGGATTTAATGTTTGACTTGATCCTCATGTATCATTAGGGATCATCCTTAAAGCCTTTAATTACTTTAAAATCCCTCTCAATTTGAAAAAAATAATATCAATCTAATGCTAAAGCCCCCCCTCCATTTATTTGTTCATTTTAACCACAAGAGAAGGCTTTTATTGGGCAGAGAAATTACCTGCAGTACCAAGTATTACCGGTAGGAGGAACCAAAAACTGAAATGTCAGTGATGTAGAGCTTTTCTTTACTTTATTTTTTTCAAAATAACTTCGTTGACAAAAAAAGTTGAATAACAAGTTCAAAAATAAAATAAAAAATACAATATAGAAAATTGAAAAGGCAGAATAGATTATTAATCATCATTGCCATTAAAGTAACATTTATAAATCCTTCCAAAATCAATGTTTCTCTGGTTAATATTAAGAACTGTGCTACTCAATTCTTTGGATTTACTGTTTTCTCGGACAATACAGTGTAAGAACGCCGTGGCTTTGAGATGTCATCCTGTGCTGCTACGTATACTCTGACATTCTATTGTTAACTTATATTACTATTAATTTGCTTATTGCCAGGGGCTCTAGGCATTGTGTTAGACCACTGTAACCTGATGGATTTGGGTCAAGCACACTGAACTCCTTAAATCCACTAAGAGCACAGGGTGTCCCTTTTGTGAGATTTGGGTTTCCTTGTGTGGATACTTTAATACTTATATCATGTTTCAAAGACATGGGCAGGGAAGAAATAAGTGGGGTTTTGGTTTTACAGTGATGCATATGTTCGTTTTTTTTTTTATTTCCAGATACAGCATCATACTTCTACTATATGAAAAAGTGCCATCAGAAGTTTAAATTGATAATAGTCATTTTAAGATATGGAACAAAAAAAATAAATAAAAATGGACATGGATATAATTAAAAAGGGTTACTTTATAGCTTTTAGATTAAAGCGATCGCCACCATAAGAATAAATGATAATATTGGTGTTTGGCAGAAGGTTTAAACTCAGTAAAGTGGTGAAAACAGGCATTGGAGGTGAAGGTTTCTGTAATATGAGATAGCGGGAAACTGCCCCAGTTTCACTTATGCACGAACATTTCTCACTTTTCTTTTCTGGATAGAATACAAAGGCTTATAGAAGGAAATATGGGAGAAAGATATAGCTCCAAAAAAAAAAAACAAGTCCCATCTGTATGTGGGGGTTGTGTTTACTGAAGGGATGTTAAAGGTATAAGTTCCAGTTGTTTTCCCTCTCTCTGTGCTCAACATGCAATAACACCTTTCATAAAGGGTTTTGTACGACAGGATGTGTAGAAACAGAACAGGACGTGACATTGTTACCAGGTTTCCACTACAAGCAGCTTGAAAAGTGGAAATAAGTTGACATTATGTCCTCTTTGATTTCAGTTTATTTGCATAGAAAGATAAACGTTGTTCTCCAAGTGTTGATATAAAGTTAAGTTCAGTGGTTTTGTCTCTCACAGGAAACGGACGACATTCAGTTCAAGCAGAAAGAGACTCTAGAGTGAAAGAAGAAAGTGTGAGAGTGTGCGTTTGTGTGTTTTTTTATGTGATTATGTGAACCTGTCTGCACGTATATTTATAGTTAGTTCTATAATGGGTAGAAACCACTCATAAAAATAAATGCATATTGATTTTACAGCGGATAAAGTTTTGTTTTTATTGTGAAACAGAGACGAGAGGAGAGAGACAAGGACGAAAGGATAATACGTACCAATTAATTATATAATATAACAGTTTATAATAGGACCCAATGGCAGCTTGTTTATGCTAAATAGTATGGGGCCAAGGATGGAGCCCTGAGGGACACCAGCGGTCAATGCAGCATTAATCACGGTTTGATAAGTGGGATTTAGTTGGCATTTTAAAGCATGTTACCAAAGAGAATTATGCAACTTCATCTAATAAGGGGGTACTAGTTTCCCCAAAACATGCTTTACTGAAAGTTTGAGTTAATACAATTAAAACGGGAAACATTATCATGAAATTGTTTGTTTTTTTGAGTCAGATTTGTTCTTTTAATGCAGGTTAATGCTGAATTTAGAGTGTTGGAAATGTTTAAGGAATAAATAAATTCCCCCAGAGGAATAACATATGCAAAGAAATGACTTTCCCATAGTTTGTTTTTTTCTTTTCTTGGTGAGGACATCAAAGGTTTAATAAAAGGAATCCGATCTTTAAAAGAAAAAGCCTCCTGATTAAATATGTCTTAAATACAGTCTAGTAAATGAAGTCGCCAACAGTGTCAAAACACAACAATGTTCCTCAGACGCTGTGAAGAGAAGAGAAATAAAAACCAATCTAAACAGTTTGAGGCCTAAAACATATGAAAATAAAGACAAATAAGGATTAAAAACCAATTCAAACATTCTAATAAAGTATTTAAAGACCCACACAGTAACTTTACCGCCTATTTGTTCATCAACGGAACCACATTTCTTCTTCTAGTGTAAAACACAAATAAATCAGATGAAAATTAAAACAGAGTTGGATTTGTTTTATTCTCTCCACCACAAGCAGGAAAAAAACGCTTTTCAGACACGACTCCGTACTTGTTGAACCAGCTTATGCTTAAATGATAGTTAAAAACCACAAGTCGGTCTGTTCGCCTCCGAGCAGACCGAAACGAAGGTGGTGCTGTCAACACTTTTTGTTCCAGATGATGTGAACCTCTCCCTTCACGGTGCATGTGGGTGAAGTCATTTCACAAGAAGTGCTAACTTAAAAACGAAACCGAGAGATGGGGCTGAGTGCTGCAAGACAACCACAGGAAGTCAGGAGGCCTTGCAGCTCGGCCCATGCGCTCTCCTCCACGCACGAGGCGTAGAAGCAGTATCTGAGGCGAGGCCAAGCACGCCCTCGCAGGGACACATCATCCTCACCGCCCTGGCTTTTGCCCTTATTAGGACATTTGGAGGCTTCAAGCTGAAGGAGGAAAGTAAGAGATGAGGAAAAAAGACCAAAAAGGAGGAAGCAGATTTCTCCACCTCAGGTTAGACGCAGTCTCTTCCTGAGGGGGATAACTGGGAGATAAGAGATGTGTTTCACATGAGGGAGGTGGATGTTAGCAAAGGAAGGCCGCACACACTCTGCTCTGTGTGAGAGGCTGTTTCAACAGGCTGACAAAACTTCCTCTCTCTGTAGCAGACCAGAAAGCAGCGACAGAAGTGAGAACAGTGTTGTCAGAGGGAAGGATTTCAATTCCTGCTTCAGCGGCGGCCTGAAGGAGGGGAGAGCTTGAGACACACACGCATACACACACGCACACACACACACACACACACACACACCTGAACTCCACGCCAAACTCTATCCTAATGTTTCACCAACAGTTAAAGGTGCATCAGAGAAATCAGAAATCTCATCCGAGGGTTCATGAGTTGATTGGATAGAAGATTAAAAAAAAAGAAGAAAATATGATATTTGAACATTTTTTTAATCTCTTTTAATTCAATAACAGTTGTTGATTATGTGTTAATCATAATGGCGTTAATGCATTTATATAGACTATTAAAAAAAGAATCAATATAATATAAGCATAATATTTTATTTAATTGTTGTATAAAGTTTTTTCTTTCTTTCATTTTTTTTTTACAAACACCATTATATCTATTTTCAGAGTGCATTTGTTGAGTTTGTATAAAGTGTCGCATGAATAAAATAATGTCACATTTATGTACCAATAATAAAACAAATATTTATTTACAGGTTTTTTTTATTTTAAGGTTTTTGATGGGAAAACTGGAAAAACAACATTTTTAGAAAGACATCTGAAGAATTTCCAAAGCTGGAAATTCACTTTTTTCATGCTTTTTGGGGCTAATCATACACTATAAAAAGAAAATTGTTAATGACCTTAAAGAAATGACTTAATCTTTTACTAATTGAGAGTAATAACTGAGGGCAAATGTGTGACAATTAACTGAACATGTTTATAAGATGAACCATTGGTCGCAAGTATAAATAATATATGCTAAAGAGTAAGGGGCCAAGGATAGAGCCCTGGTGGACACCACATGTCAATGAGGCCGCCGAGGAGGAGGCATTAAAGTCCTATCTCATAAGTAGGATTTTTCAAATCAGTTTTATAAAAAAAACATGCTTTACCAGAGGTTGACCTAAACGTATTTAAAAGTACTAGGTAATTAAATTTCATTACAATTTTATACACACACACTCACACACACACACACACACACACACACACGTTTTAGGTGTATGATGATGGAGGAAACAAGCATCATTGTTGGTTCTGGAAACACCATATATTTATTGAAATCTGTCTGCATTCATGTTTATTATTTATGCTTTTGGGTCTGTGGGGTCAGAGGGTGGGGATCGGATCAGAGTGGTGCCTGGTGAAAGTTTAATGCCTACCTACAAACAATAAATTATTCATCGTAAAAAAGAAATTGATTTGAAATATGAATGGAACTACTGGCTTACCCCACTGGTGCAATAATCTTTTTCCCCCCTACTTTTAGAATATAAGGGAGAGGAGACACTCCAGAACCTAGCATGAAAAGCTCAGTTGAAGCCGGTCAGAGCAGATCGGGCGTCTGTGGAGCTCGCATGTCTGTCAGGGAGGGATCTATGTCTGTGCCTCGGTGGGGGCGACACCCGGCTGCGGCCCAGGATGGTGCCGGGAGAGTGAAGGCAGGGAGGGGAAATGGCTGCCGGCCCAGATAAGGTCTATCATGAATGGCGGCGCGGGCCCTGGAAGGTCCGGGCTTTGGTGCTCTGCTCACACAAGGAGTTAGGATTACTTCCCTTAACGCACCAACGCTAGTGTCAGCCCTCCAGTGGAAGCAGCAGCACTTGGGTGGAGGACCGTGAGTCAGTCAGGTGGAGAGGGCAGGATTATTAAAGTGTGGGGCAGGGGTCAGCAGATGGGAGGGTTGAAGGCTGAGAAGAAACCATATGCTGCACATTTCCTGCATGTTTATAATGGGAGGCTGACGAGGGACGTTTGAGTCCAACAGAAACACAGGGAGCGGAGATTCAGCGTCAGAGATATGTTTCACAGCCTCACCTGACGTCTCTTTGGAACCCTTTAAGACACTAAATACACCAGAAAAAGCACATCAAAGGGTTAAAATGTCCTGCTCAACTCTCTGGTTGAACTCATTCTGGCTACGTTCAAACTGCAGGAAAAATGTTTCGTAACTTTTTCATGGCAGTCGGGCCGCACAAACCACAAGGAATCGGATCTTTTCCAGTTTTTTTTTTTTTTTTGGACCGCTTCCATATGTGGTCCTAAATCAGAGAGAGGCAGGTCGCGCCTCTGAACCGTCAGATCGGAATTCGTGCGACCTTGACACCATCTTCCATCGGCTTTGGTCCCTTGCAAACATCTCTAGAACTTTTGGAGTCTTTATTTCTTGACAAGTGTGTGCCGTCTCACTCAACCCGTTTATGATAACCAGCCAGTGCAGCATGCTGAAAAGCAAGGGGCCGAGGACGAAGCCCTGGGGGACCCCGGAGGTCAAAGGGGTTCCCCGAGGACAAAGCATTAACCACGGTTATTGAGATAGTCAAATTCGATAAGCAGGATTTCTCTTCCGGCAAATTAAAGCATGTGAGGATTTACTAAACCGAATTATGTGATACAACCAAAAACAGTCTAATAAGATAAAATGAAATCATTAAATGAAGTTTCTTTGCTGTTTAAAACCTGCTTGAAATGAATTGATTTGTTATTTTACGGTAAATGTCAGAGTACATTAATCCCAAAAGAAATAAAATATGGCAAGAACGGAAAAGGCTGGAGAAAAATAATAGTCTATTTACAGTAAGCCTCAAATTCAACTTTTAGAGAATAAACCATTTTTACAAACATTGTAATACGTTTGTAAGTCGGTTAAAACTGAAGAGCAGACTTACATTCAAAAAAACACTGGTGACTTTTATTTTGTCGAAAAGGATTCTAGGATATTTAGATTAGAAGATTAAAAAATGTTTGAATAAATAGGTGTATTTCAAGTAAACCTAAAAGTACACAACTGCCCAGGTTAACTTTTTTTAGTTTTATGGATAAGTAACTAGTTTCTTTGCAGCTCAACAAAACATTTTCACATCTGATTATAGACGTTATACTTCACCACGACTTAATCTGGACGCCGTGACCTAGATTAAATTCCAGAGGAATAACAGAAACTGACTGAAAAAAGCTGCTAGTCCGGGAAAAAGGCCCTTTTTCAGAGTCCAGAAGGCTGTTTTTATATTCTACACTCATTCACAGCATCTCTGGAGCAGCTGCCATGAAACCACATTTACAGTTGGATATTTTACGAGGAATTGAAACATGCAGCCTTTCACTTTCAAAATGCAGCAGAAAGGTCATAGTTCTTGTAAAAGTGGCGGCGGCGAAACTTAAAAACTCAAACAATTGTCTTTGACGAAGAACTAAGATTTGAAGAGCAAACGATAAATAAGGTGTAATTTGGAAGGTCATCCCTGAAACCGAAGTCTCGCAGGAAATGCTCGGTTCATCGGCTAGTACGACTCCAGGACGCATTCTTCTATTGTATTACCTCATGCGTTCGTATTATATATCGTATTATGATCAAATGCAGTCATGAAAGGTGAAATAGCTCAAATTCACGGGATAAACTCTAGTGTGTCTCTCCACTGCCTTACTGACTCCATAAATGACATCATCATCATGACAAATGGAAGAATTCAGTTTTTTTTTTTTAATAGTACGTAGTGAAAATGAATTAAAAAGTAAGTGCAAACGTTTCATTTGTGTCATCACCAATGGTCTGGGTTGCTGTCAGCGTTTGAAGCGTCAACAGAAGGCAGGCTTGAGACGGAAGAGGACTGTTAGACCTCTTCCTGTGGTTACATCACGTGGCTGTGAAGGCTTCAAAAGGAGACAACTTCTTCTTCTTCTTCTTCATCCACCCTCAGGACAGACAGAAGGCACCTGTGCGGCCGTCGGACCCTCCTCACATCAGGGGACCGGAGAAAGCGAACGGAGGCTGAGTATGATGGGCGACGGCGTTTATTCATTGGAAATGTTTGCATTGTTTTTCTCTCCAACAGTGACGGATAACTGCATGAATTCTAAACTTGTTTAATCTTGTGAGAGGCCTTTTGTTCTGAATATCCATGACGCAATTTACTAGGAAAACATTGTGAAGTATTGCTATTGTAACGTTATTTCATTTTCTATGAATTTATCTCTTTTGTGCCAGTTTATCTCGTCTGACGCCCCGCGTCTTATTTGACCTGTATTTATGACTGATCTGCTGCTCACACAGAAAAGCTTACTCACGCCCGCCAAAATGGCCTCCTCAAGATAACGCAGTGGTTTACTTCTGGCTTTTACCGCAAACTCTGCTCTGAGGGACACGGGCGGCCCTCGCTTAAACCCTCGCTTCAACGGTTTTTGTAAAACGAGGCATGGTAAATGCTCCGAGACAAATCAGGAAATCAGGAAGTGTGCATTTTGTAATTTGTAAGTCTGTTTGAGCATTGGGGGGGTGGGGTGGGGTTGTGGGTGGTGTGTGTGCGCTGAACTGGGAGGCTTAAGGTTGTGGTTGAAGTGTGTGTCCGGGTGGGCGTGTGCAATCTGCAGGTGCAGAAGATGAAGAAGAAGAAGACGAGAGAAGAAGAGAGGAGCGGTGGATGTACAGTGCAGTCATCCATAAAGTAGAAAGCACTACTAAACTCCTCCCCACCGTGTAGTGTTTCCTACTTTATGGATGAGTGTACTGTTGGCTTCGGGGAGGACAGAGACCCGCACAGGAAGTCAGAAAAGAGGAAGCTGCCGTGTCTCACAAGGCCGCACATTACCCAGAGTGTTGCCGCAGTCAGTTCACATGGGTGGCGTGCGCCGGCGTGCGATGCTCGCAGCTCTTTCCTCTTTTCCCAATTCCAACTGTCATGAAAGAACAAAAACAAAATAACGTGCATGTGACGAACAATCTGTATGCAATAAACACGATGAAGATACCTCTGTGTTCAGCTCTGTCATCCAGAAAACGCACTCACACATCACAGACTCTGTGCTTTCTGTGAAAATATACATTCTTTATTCCTGTAAAAAGATCAGTATTGAAAAGAATCCATCACTGTGTCCTACACCTTTAGTTATTGTCCCTCAATAAACAATTCTGAAACATGCAATAAATACAAATATGTACAGATGAGCTTCCAAAAAGGGTAATAAAAACATGAATATAGAAAAAAAAGGGTACATCTTCCACTGGTTTCACACAACGATGAATGTGGGTCAGGGAGGACAGACTGTCAGGTGAAAATAGACCGACGCCATCATCTTCATCATCTCACAGCTTCCTCCTCACGCCGTCCACAACCTAACGCCGTAGACCAGGCGGCCTACAAACACGACGCAACATCAATAAGGCCGAACACGGGTATGACATCGGTCTGCATGCAGTCGATAAAACATCCTGTAAACATATTAACGCTAAATTAAGGCTAAACATGATGAACCCAGCTAAAGCGTGAGCGTCTATGGGCGCTAAGAGCTAACGGTGGCGTCGCCGCTCACCACACCGCAGGAGGAGGAGCTACGTCTGCATTAAAGGCCGTCAAAACAAGATCAGTACAAATAGTTTGCTTTACGTTTCAGCATAATTTAATCATCCACCCGCCCCCAAAGTAAAATAAAACGAAAAAGTGTTGCCTCTTTCCCGCCTTTATAGTGCATCTCTTTTATTCTTGGCATCATCGTGTTCCCTTTGAGTAACTCTGACAGAAAAATGACATCGATGAACCCCCCCCCCTCCCCCCCTCGGACTCCTCCAAGAGATTTTGGCATATTGTGCAGTTTTTCCGAGTCAACAGGTACATCAGCGTGATCGGGAAACTACGTGAAAACCTGAGAAGTTACCCAACGCCCCCGTGTCACAGACGAAGGTCCAATCAGAATCGAGGCGCTGCAGCCGGTTACTAAAACCCTCGTCACATCCACGCATGAACTACCTCCAACCGCGGAGGCGGAGGGATTCTGGGTCTGTTCTGGTAAAGATGCATTATCCAATTCTTTCTTTTTCCTCCCTTCTATTTGATCACACTATAAACGTTTGTCGGGGCTCAACATGCTCAAAAACTTATTTAACTTCACAGACGTATCGGTCCTGGCCAAAAGAAGTTCACATTTTTTCGGGTCCCAGCAGAGGGTGTGGCAAAATGTCTCTACAGCACCCCCTCTGGAAGTTTCCAAAAGAGCCTCCCTGTTTTATACCTACAAGTATGAAATCCCGCCGCTGTGACGTAAAACACCAAGTCGGCCATTTTGCATGAAATACGTAATTTTGGGCTGTTTTTTTTTTTTTTTTTTGTAATTTCTGGAGGTTGAATTATTATTATTATTATTATTATTATTACTTGAATTATTTTGAGTTTTAACCTGATGAACTTCAAATATGGAGTTTGACATGATCAGTCCATTAGGAGTAAAAGTTATCAAAAGCTTTAGTCCCTGTTCTGGATGATGAAGGGCGGTGAACGTTGATGTCTCATCATAAATAAACTAAAGCTGGTCCGATCCGCCCAAAACTTCACAGGTTGGATAAAAACAAATCGGAGATGAATTGTTATGATGGGTGTCAGTTTTGAATGATGTGGGCGGGGCAGGGCGCCAAATATTGATGCGAGGTCATCAAAACGCTGCTGCACGCGGTCTGATCTTCATCAACCTCTCATAACTGATGAAGGCTCCGTCCTGAAGTGGTGTTAATCAAAAAATGCAGCTTATTCGATAGTGCCACCTAGTGGCAACAGGAAATGGTATATTTCATAACTTGTTGATGCAATCTGCTTCAAACCTGGTCAGATAAGTCACGACTAGTTGATGATATGTTGTCGTTGCATCTGTATGTTATTATGATCTACAAAAAGAAAAGCCTCTCGGAGTCTGTGACTCGTCCTAGAAGTTTCCCATCGACATGATGTTTGGTGCGAATAATGTCAAAGCATTGAGGATGAAAAGTTAGCAAATGTTTTTCCCTAATTGGAAAGGCGTGGCCACAGCAGCACAGTGAATCTCGATCCTTCGCCATGTCACACTTGTGCTAATAACATCAATTTCACTGTCGGAACCGTCCCAAACGTCGCATGTTGGATCAGAGTCCTGCCCTAAAAAGCCAAAATAAAAGCGACACTATTCAGTTACAGTGATAGCGCCACATGCTGGCGTAAGCCTCGAGTGAAAAATACCATTTGAAAATTGGAAATTTAGGCCGTTGTTTCTTTATGCAGGGGGCGTAAGGTTGGTGCTTTCATGCTGGTGACCAAGAACCCGGGCGCAGCTGATGAACGGGCCGATAGGCGCCTGGCTGCGAGGGTTTCGCTCAATGCTGCAGGCAGTTTTCATTTTTTAAAGGGATTTTCCTGTTAGTCCACATAGTTTGTTCACATTGCTTCAATCAAATCTGTAGACAGAAATAAATAAATAGCTTTCTGTAGAGGGAATCTGGGGTATAAATCAGCTCAAGCTGCAACAACTAGTAGATCCATGGATTCGTGCAGAAGTTTGTTATCTGAGAGAAGAAGCAGAAATAGAGAGAAGCAGAGAGCAGAAATGCCAACTATCATTTCCTAACAGAGATTATTTGGCATCTGTTAACTGATCTATCACTGGACCAGAACCAGAAAATATTTGAGATGAAAGATGATGAAAACTAGAATTATTATTAGTATCAAACAGCGCTACGGATAACCAGTTACTACATCATTTCTACGCACACTGCCGGACTCTTCCTCACGCTCGCACACCGACAGAAAATATGACACATTTAGGCCAGCTGTGACAGCGATTACACACAAGAGTTCCCGTGGTAATGTCTGAGAAAGGCAACTGTTTAAGTCTCAGCAGTGGACTGGGCGGGTCATCACACACTCACACAGAACCGCACACAAGGGCAAGGCCCTCACATTCTTAACATCTAACAGCAAGTTCAACTTCCACGCAGTCTTCAAACTGCGTGATCGGACAAAAAGAGCCGCGGCCGTCTCTGACAGCTCCGCGTCATCAACATCCTGCCCTCATGTCGCTTCATGCAATGTGGTTATGATTAGGGCAAGAATTTGATACAAATAAATAACATGTTCTGTACAAAGGACTGTATAAATACTCTTTGAAAACAAAAAACACTTGAGGAACAAGCAGGTGTATTTAAAAAGCATCCATTGGGGATGCATAGTGCATTCTTTAGAGTCACACAGAGGAAGAGATAGGCTGCTGCTTCTGTTTCTTCGCCTCAAATAAATAAAGTGGCACCAGTACGTGAACATTTGAGCTAATAAACGATGAGCCGTTTCAACTGTTAGCCATCCCTCTCTATCGCATTAGTCCAAGTAAGTCCGATCCAGAGGTGGGAGGTAACGGTTTACATCACGCCTCATATCTTAGGAGGGCTTGAATGTTTGGGTGATTAGGAATTGTTTTTGGAGAGTCTACACGTTGTTTGCATGCTTCAACATGCTCCTCTACATGCTCTTGTGAGGCTGTAAGCTGCAAGTTAGTCTTTTCACAAAGCTAATAGCTGGTATAGGAGTGCTCTAAAGGGAAATGTATCTTTTGTAAAGCATGGGTTATTGGATCCGATAGCCACTTTATGCACGGACTACCAGCAGTGAGAAGAATAAAAGTGCTTTCAGTGTGACTAGAGTATTCACAGTCGGATACCCCGACTCTCAGTCCTTCTTGCTGGAGCCCAACCTTTTGAAGAGCTTCTTGCCTTTGGAGAAAAAGCCTTTCTTCTTCTTGACTTGTGCAGAGCAGTCTACTTGTGTCTGGGTTTCTGCTGGGAGGGGGGCTGAAGGGGAGCAGCCCGTGTCGGTTGCAGCAGGGTCCACATCTGATGTGGGGAGTGTCAGTTCGGGCTGCGCATCTGTGAACTCTGTTGGGTCAGGGTAACGAGATTCTGTTTGGGGGGGCAAATCCTCTTCTACCGGGGAGGGTTCTGGACCTTTCAGCTCTGTACAAGATGTCAAGATACCCTTCAAGAAGAAAGAAAGACTTTTAGAATGCGTATGCAAATTCTACTCTACTTTTTGTAAGGACAAGACAAACACACCTCTGTGGGCAGCACTTATGAGATCTAGACTTTTTGGATCAACTAAAACCACAAGTAGGTGCAGGATCCTACACAAAGGAGAGGTGTGGGACCAAAGGGAGGAGGGAAGAGGGCATAAAAAGGGATTGAACAGGAGACACTGGAGTCCATCACTCTGCTGCAATCATTTTGCGTAAAACACTTACAATCACTTCTCAAAGTGCACAGATCGCTTGTGCTTCTGCAAAAGGCCACGCAGGAAATGGGGCAAAACAAATGTGACAGAATTAAAGAAATGTCAGAATGATAGAAAGAAAATAATCAAAAAACATTTTTTGACGCTAGTGTTCTCTTAAAACTACATGAGTTTGTCAGCAGGTCCATATATGGTCACCCACGCTTGACGGACATGTTGGTACGTAAAGCTACCTGGGATTCTCTCTTGGGTTCTGGTGCAGACGGAGCAGAGACGGGTTCTGCTGGAGCATCCTCTGATATGGCTTGCAGGAAGTTTGAGGGCACCAGGCCTCTGTGTCCATTCAAGTCCCCCTGAAAGAAAGATGTAAGAATGAAACAGGAAGTCAAACCTTTAGTAACAGGAAGAACTAATACATCAATACGATGGGGGTTAAGAAGCACTTTTGAAAAGTTCTAGGGAGCATTTGGGGATTTGGGTAGAGAGAACTATGGGTAAAAAAATGCTCTGTGTGTTATTAAAAAGTATTTATTTGCTTGTGGCTCTTTGCCTTAGCGGATATATGCAGCAAATATGTTTTATTCTTACAAATCAATCAGTACAATTTTAGAATGCATCTATTTTAGTCTATTAATTCTTCAAAAATTTTATTATGGAATTGAATTGGATTTTAATGTTAAAAAACTCTTTGTACATTACATTATAAGTAGAGAAAACCATCTAAATAGTTTTTAAAAATTGACATATTTAATCTCTGACACCTTCAACATTGAGGTATGAGGTAAGTTTGAAAATACGCGGAGGGAGATCTGCGCAGTTAGTCCTGCTATTTCAGAAATAATGCATATCACTGAGGGTAAAACTTGTTAACGCTTACGTAGAAGAAGCCATCCTCGTCCATGTCACCAAACACGTGTATGATGTCACCGGCACTGAAGGTCAGCTCAGCCTGAACACCCCCACAGAAACATGACACAAGAATAAGGATGAAAACTACGACCACACCGCGTCTCAAAAAAGAATACGTGGCGCATGAATGCATGAGGGAGTCTGACCTCTATGTCAGTATTGGGGGAGCTCTCTCTTGGGTCATAATCAAAGATGGCAACCATCCTGCGAGCTCCTGGGGCAGGATTCCCTGCAGGTGAGGGAGCGGCTGCGGCAGCCTGGCTGGGATCTGTCAGTCAAACAGAAAGAGGTAAACAATCCGGTCTGGCATCCTGATAATTAGAGGAGTGAGACACGTCTCCAGGGTTCCAGTCGGCTATTCGGCATGCAGCTCATCACGTTTGTAAGTCCGACTCCCTCAGCTCCATGCTAAGCTGAGGGGAAGTCATGCCACTGCAGTTCAAAATGTGAGAATGATAATAATAATAAGATTAGAGATTAGAAGTGTGAGTTTATATTTTTATTTCCATGAGCTTGAAGGACTTTCCATGGGAATAAGCTTGTACAGAACTCAACACAGTTAGTAAGAACAGATGATTGGATGGTTGGATGAAGCCACTCTTACTGGGAAATGAAGAGAGGAGTTAGGAGAAGGGATTGTTTGTTATTCAGGACTCGGGGTTTTGAAGAACTTACAGTATAAACTCCTATTATATATATTATCTACTAATGATTTACAGCCCGACTCTCAAATCTTTTTTTTGACCTTTTACTGGGTTTGTTTATAAAAAGGTCCCAACCGTCCAGAATACCCTTAAATAATCAAACAGTTCCTTAATGAGTGCCAACGACGTTTGGCGTGGTCTTATCAGCGGCTCCAGCCCAGACCTCATGCGTACAATCATCAAAGTAGGAGGTATATAAATGTCACGTAAATACATGCTGTCCTCCAGAGGAGATGGAAACACTCTTCATCTGATCATGCAGTACAGAGACGTCCGAGCTCTGAGCACAAACCTTGGCTGAAAGAGTCTACGCTCTCCTCCAAGAGTGCTGCAGACTCCACTGGAAGAGAAGAGGTGAGGGAAAGGAGCATAAGCACAATAAGACTGATGGGAGAGGTCCTGAAGTTACAGCATGTCTCAGTCATCACACTGGAAGTCACAGATGGAGATCAGAAGGGATGGATGATTCTACAGGTGGGGGTGTCATGCATTTGTGACTTTCAAGGCAAAATACTGGTATAAATGTTTCCTATCATCACTAGTCAACTTCCTGCCATATTCTAAGTCAATGTCAATGTTTCACATACATGAGGAATGACATCTGACAGGCCTGACTCAGCACTCATCCATGTGCCTTCTTATATTTGTAAGGTGGCTGACAAAATCTTAAAAATAGTAAACCAGTGAAAACATATAAAGTTACTCTGAGGAGCCTTTAAGCAAAACGAGTAACAGCCGGTCTTAAAGATAGAAACTGAAACTACAGTAGAGGAAGTGTGAGGAGGTTATTGTAGTCAAATTTAACCGTAATGCTGCCAAAACGTCTGATTTGTGTGTAAGGGCAACAAATGTAAAAAATCCCTCCTGGTCGCTGAAGTGTGAAGAAGTAACTGAAAGAGCAAACGCTCAAGAGAAAGACAAAGAGAGGGAAGCAAACCAGAGCACAGAATAAATGAGAGAGGTGGGAAGCTGCAATCTGCAGCGAGACACACCTTTCTTGGATCGCCTCGGTTTCGGTGGTGGAACGGGGCGACGCGGAAGCTGTGCGTGTGTGCGAGTGCCTTTTTGGGGGTTTTAAAAAGGAAAACAAAGGAAAAAAGGAAACCAAAAAAGAAACACAGAGGTGCAATTCTTGAGAGAAGCAGACCAGACAAAGTAGACAATGAGAAGCCAGTGAAGAGCAATATAAAAATGACAACCAGTGAGCAGCAGACATAGCAGTGAGGACAAGTGGAAGTGAAAAGGTTAAACCATCTGTAGACACCGCTCTGGTGAGAACACAGGAAACAGAAGCA
The DNA here is from genome assembly GCA_009660295.1 of Lophius piscatorius. Taxonomy (NCBI): domain Eukaryota; kingdom Metazoa; phylum Chordata; class Actinopteri; order Lophiiformes; family Lophiidae; genus Lophius; species Lophius piscatorius. The sequence goes on along the minus strand of VRLP01000601.1, from coordinate 12,915 downwards.
AAGCGTTTGCTGGGCGAGGTCGCTCACCAAAGGCAACCACTTTAAGTTTGTGTATTTAGACACCTGCATGAAAACACAGTGACTAGGAATAGATGGTTTTAGTCTCCTAAATAGCAACACAGTGAACAAGAACCCATGACCGCATCCAAAGACATTCCATAAGGAACTCCATTTTAGCGTTGTTCTAAAATCTAGTTTAGTCTTTGGCCAATGACCTGCAGATGAATACTGGATATTTTACAAGTCGATTCTGTTACACCTGTGCTGCCATTTTCACTTTCCACTTGGATATGAACAGCGGTGACATCATGAGTAAAGCATCATTTACACCTACGGTAAAACAGGATCAAACGTACTAGTTTCCAACTGTAATTAAAACACGTACAACTGGACATCGTATTTACAGTGAACACACTTCGCCAACAGGTTTGTCTCTGTAAAACACTTTCACCCACCTATCTTCTCCATGGAGGCTGCAGTGGACAAGAAGCCCTGATGTAGGAGTTGCTGCATGGTCTCCTCATCCTCCACTTGGATCTCTGACACCATGTTACATGGCACGAACCCCAGACGACCACCGGCCTCTCCTCGGTAGAACCCATCCAGGTCTTTGTCTCCGTGAACCTGATTGGGGAGTAGAACGTAGTTATGTGTGCATATTTAATCTTTTGTGTTGCCGCATCCATTAATGTGAGCCGATCGGGCGTGAACTGAGTCTGAGCAGTGAGGAAACTCACTTTGATGATCTGTCCTTCAGTGAAGGGCAGCTCCTCGTCACCAGCGTCCGGATTGGGTGACATACTGGCAGGATCGTAAGGGAAGAGGGCAACGAATATGCGTACATTGCCGTCTCCTTTCATCTTTGGTGAATCCATACGACCTGTTGACACAAACGCACAAACACACAAACAGGATTGCCGTCATTAAAAGTGTTCTCCTCTGATCCGCACATGTGCTTCCTGTCTGTGTTATGACCAAACCTCAGCAGGTACCTTATTTTTCATGTTTGAGATGTTAAAGTTTCATTAACGTTTCATATTAATAATTGTATTGTGAAACAATAATAATTGTCAGTTAAAGTAATATTTTCGGTTTAACTTGGAACAGAAACTTAAAATCTTTTGTATTGAGCTATTAAAAACGATTTGGTTATTACAAACAGCTGATAAAGAGTATATTTTAGGCGATAAACCTATTACACCATGTGTATCAGATAACTCTGTTCCCAACTGTAAGAAACAAATCTTACTTATATTCTCGAATAGTAGGGGATATAATGCGATCGTCATCGCCGGCATAGTTTCTCAGACAATAATTCCACAACTGACGGTGTGATTTAGTCCAGATGTGGTAAACATGAATCAACTCAAGGAGCTCTACCTCATACATCATGTTTTACTTTAGTGGTTCATATTTTACTCACTAGGTGGAGCTTTTTTTTACAAAAAACACAGTTTTTTGGACATAACCTAACCGTTGGTCCGATTTAGTTGCTTGTACAATGCCAGGGGATTGGGGACTTTTCTGGGATATACCGTTGCTGACGTGGGTGCCAGCGTAGGACTAGTTTTACTTAAGATTTCATCTACTTTCACATTCATGCATTTCATTTTTCTCCCTCTATTCTGCCTGTACTCTGTAAAGATTGACTCTATAAAACTTTTATGGTCATTATTATTCCACCTCACATACTGGGCACACAAGTCATGCGTAGCCTCTGATAAGTTCTGCAGAGCGCAACCATCTCCCCCCTCCCCCGACACATCAACTGAAGTGCTGTTATGAGCTGTGTTTGCCGACATGGCCATGTTCTTAAAAGAGGTAATCGAGCTCAACCACTGATCCTAAGCTGTGTGAGCCATTTGACAAAAGTGCCCTCGTCCATAATGTGCAACAAGAAAGCAGCGGAGGAAATGTGTTTGACCTGCTCTGACGTCCGAATACGACAACCTAAACCTAAATAAATACTAACGCTGATACTCATCAGGTCTAATTATAAGATTAATAAAGGTGTAACACCACAGATCAAGAAAGCAGTCTTTATAGGTGTCTTGCAGCACAGTCTATAGAAAAGCAGTTTGGCTACAGGCAATACAACTCCAGCTCATTTGACAGCGAGCGACACATTTGAAGAGCTGTAGTGAGACTTTAAGCTGCAGCAAAGGGACATGTTCTCTATCTCATTAGGGAGAATCAAGCCATCTGTGGCAAGAGTCACAGGCAGACAAATCGTCCACTTTCACATCCTCACTGATGTTTTAGTAGATATGACGGAACTTCTCTCTGCTCCCTTCCTCTATTGTCTGCTCATTTACTCATGCATTCCTTTGTGTGGGCAACTGTGAACCCACACGTGCAACAGAAAAGTCAGGTTCGCTGAAGGCGTGCACAGTCTGTGCAGCCTTCAGTGAGGAGGAATGAGGAGAGAGAGAGGCAAGGTGTGGAAGGAAAGACGTAGAAAAAAAGGGTTCCTCATACATCCACACTGCAGGCGCTTTCTTTGCAGGCTAATCAAGGTTACTATTTTAATGTCTGTCACTTCCTCCTGTCATGACAAGCCACTTTGGGATAAGCCGGTTCTCAGCTTAGCAGGCTCTCTCGCTCTTCCTCACTGCAGCAACACCTCCCCCTCTCTTCCTATACAAAGTGTTAATCTGACTATCATCCAGTGTGAGGGGAAGACTTGTTAACACAGAGTAAAAGTGCATCAGCTTCGTGTCATTCACCATTACATGCTTTAGCAGCGAAAGAACAACATCCCAGAGACAGAGGAAATAGACAAAAGAGGCAAAAGTCTCTGACCTTTGGGTTGACGGGTCTGCGAGCATGCTGATTTGGAGGAGATCTCAGCCTGGTCTCCCCATGATGGACCTGTCTCAGCCGGAGGGATTTGGCTGGGGCCCTGCTCAAGATACGGCAGAAGAAACAACACAATATTAAAGAGCTCTAATACAACGATGTAATCATGTTCCTTTTGTGGCTCTGTGTTGGTGCCGAACCAAAGCACATCCACTGTAAGCTAATGCGGGAAGAGGGAATACTGACTAGCGCTGAATGGTGTGCAGGGTGTTAGTGCAGTGAAACAGAGAGAGAGCAGATCCAGCTACACTTTGGACAACACGCACTTTTATAAAGATTAGAAGCAAGAGAGTGATGATGAAGTAGTTAAACCAACCATTTTCTGGAAACTCCACCAGCATACCATCAAGAATCAATATTCTAAAAAGCAACAAATGCCACAAAATATGCTCTCTGATCTCCCTGTGTCCACTGCAGGGATAATGATGACGATGATGGAAATGTTGAGGGAAGTAACAACATTAATATTCATTAAAGATCTGAGATCCACACTCCTACAGGGAACAGGGAAAGGGCTGGGACAGCACACCCTGCAGCAACATTTACCGATGGCTCAGCTGTCGACCCTCGGTGGTGAGGTCTGCGGTGCTCTGTTTGAGCCCCCTCTACCCGCCATTTCGAGCTCATCTGCTCCAGCCCGACCTCCCCGGGACCGTACTCCACAGACTCCTCGTTGTCATCTGTGCCGTACTCTACATCGATCTCTGCTCCGTGACTGAGCGGTGAACACAGAGTACGCCCTGTTTTGCTGACTGGGTAGGGTCTTGGCAGGGTAGGGCCGTCGCCGAGTTTGGTTGCCACGGCGACAGCCATCTGATTTCTTAGCATGGCCTCCCTCCTAAGGCGGTCCCCTAGCCCTCTGAGCAGTCCTCTGTCTCTGATTTTTGGGGATGGCTGGGAAGGACAGTGTGTTGAGATCCGTCTAGTTGTGAGACCCTCATATAAATTGATGTCATCAGGGTAACCGATGGGGTCAACTGTGTCTGCGTAGTGTACCCTGTGCTGTGTCTTAGGCTTGGCCTGCAAGGATCCATGCCTGGGTAAAGGCTCTTTGGTTAAAGATCTGGCACCCCTTTTGAAGTGGTGATTTTGATGGAGAAGGTGTGGAGCCGGGTTGGGGTGAAGCTGAGGGGCATGGTGGAGGTGTTTTGAGTCTCTGGAGTGAAAGTGTCTGGTCCTGGACCGAGGCTGACTGTAGTGGGTCAAATGTTCTTCTTGACTGCTATCTTCTTCTTCTGTCAACTCAGGAATGCTGAACAGCTGAGTATTGTGGCAGGGCTGTGGAGGCAGCTTCAAAATCCTCTCTAGAACATCTTCATCGCTGTCTGGAGTCAGCAGCTTGCACGACTACAAGGACCAAGTGACGAAGCAAAATGGAATGGGTGGGCGACGGTTGGAAATCACATTGGCCAGCGAAAATGCGGAAAGAGCAGACAAAATTTAGGATAACCCCGTGATGCAAGGGAAAGAGAAAAGAAAAGAAAAATAAGCTCAATCGTGCATGTCCGAAAATGTGAAAGAAGAATGAAAGCAAAAAATATGGATTTGATTATGCAAAATAAAGTGAAAGAAAACTACTTCAAAAAAAACAAAAGGCCTGTGCAGATGGCCACAAAAAGACTATTACTAATTGTTTACCCCGTCAGCTCCAACAATGTAGCCTCTGGCCTTCGCTTCACTGAGGTGGTCAGAGTAAAGATCCTCCTCCTCCTCCTCCTCCAGGATGTCAGACAGATCAGAACGGTTGTTGTCTGCGTGGTAGTCACTGGGAGGCTCCACAAGACCTCTGCTGTAACTCTGGAAACAAAGATGACAATATCCTCAATCCACCCATTTCCTTTAAATATATCTATATATGAGTCATTATAAGTTACATTTAGTAAAAGAAAGGGTTCATTTCATTACTCATTGGACTTTTTTCTAAAACATAAAATGAAAACACGCCCCTCCTGCGGCTCATCAACTGCAATGCTGCTATGTTACATCATTACAAACGTTTGCAATGATGTAATCTGAGGCATATTATTATGGAAGACTAGCAGCAGTTTTTTGACCGCTTCCATGGAGTGTTAAATAACAATTCATAATGATTGTTAATGAAATTGTTACATTCTTTTAGAAAATGTATGAACGGATTTGTCAAAAAAAAAAATCAATTAATGAATTCTCTTTATGTCCCACTCATAATGACCTAGCCAGTGTAGCTAACTGTAGCTTTAGTGTTTGCTGCAGGTCGGCGGGTGTTGATCACAGACGCCTGAAAAGGACTGAACAGCTTCCTGCAGCACAATCAACAATATGCTAAGTCTATAGGTTTATAACTGACTCAGTTACATAAACATTCGACACACTTTTTTGTAGTGAAGTGTTTACTACTCCAAAGAGAGGGTGGGAGTCAACAAACTCAGGCTGACCTGCTGCGTCCTAGAGTATGCAGGTTCTGGGTCCTGTCTCAAGAACTCCTCAATGGAAACCAAGCGAGTATTTTCTTGCTCCTCATCTATCTCTGACTCCAGCGGGGACACACAGGGGGGATGGAGGACGTTAGTGTCCTCAGGTTTGAGGAAGTCTGTGATCGGGGCCTTGGGTGGGCTAGGTATTCGCTCAGGGGTCCCGAGTTTGGCACTGGGGTCCTCGATGAACTCTGTGATAGATGGAAATGGACGTATCGTTCCAGGGCTGTCGGTGTCCCTGCGCCGCTCCAACACAGCTGGTGCCGTCGTAACTGTTGACTGTGGAGGCACTGGTGCTGCTACTGGGGATGAGTGAGGTGCTGAGGTGGTGGGGGAGGTCACATCAATCTGAAGATGAGAAGAATGGAACAGAGAGACTCAATTCTGACAACATGGGAAACTTTGACAACCTATGCTCTGCTTTTTTTTTTCTTTTTCTGCAAGACAGAGGTTTTTTGATTCCATTTATTTGCACCTATTTTGGACTAAATCAGACAAACGGTTGAGAAATGATGGTATGAAAACTTTTGAAGCCAAAAGCTACTCGTAATGTCTGATATAAAACCCACAACAATACAACAAAGTTGTGTCCTCATGCATGTAGGAGAATAGCAGCGTTAGGATTACCAGAGGAGTTACGTTGGATTCCAGGGGTGATGTGGCCTCACACCCAGCCAAGGCAGACGCAGAAGAGGGGTTGGCCCAGGCCTTGACATAGGAGGCTGATGGGAGAGCATCTTCTGAGTGGAGAGCATGAGGAGGATTAGCAGCAGTCTCCAACGTGAGGCCACTCATTTGTGTGTGTGATGGCAAGGAGCTGAGCAGCGCGGACACTTTGGCAGCAGAGTTCCCGTAGGACAGCGGCGAGGGCAGGTTACTGGAACCCACAGGGGGGCAGGGGAGGGGTGGCACAATTGAGGCAGTGACAGCTGGACCTGCCATAATGGAAGTCAGCTTGGAGGGCACATTGACTGGAAAAGAGTCACAGGACTCTCCGTGGGCGGACATGGTGCGGACAGTGACTTCCTGAGCTGCTTGCAGGGACTGGATCTGAGAGGGGCCCAACAGGGCACTGCCGGCTATTGGGGAAGACACCTCCAGCACCTTCAGTTGGAGGATAACAAGCACAATTTCAAAATCTCCACATCAAGCTGTCATTATAATACTGTAGAGAAGCTTACAAGAAGCCATATACCAATCAGCCGCAACGTCAGAACTAGAAACTGGTATTGAATAGCTAAAGTTTAATCAGGGCACTTGAGGTTGAAAAGAATGTCAAGGTCCCTCAGAAAATTCCAAGTTCTTGCCTTTTTCTTGTCGGCGTATATAGTGTATCCGGTGACTCGGACTCCATTGGAAGTCCCGGCAGCATCTATGGTTACCGGCAGCCAGCTAATCAGCGCAATACCTGGGGAGGGACCGTGCTCCAGCTGTACACCCAGAGGAGCATCAGGGGGACCTGCAAGGAGTGAAAAGGTCATACAACAGCTACACACAGTAGCTAGCGAAACATAGAGAATACTTTTAATAGAAGATCTATACGATTCGCTCATTTTGAAAATAAACAGCGCTTAGGAAAATGTAGAATTTTAACTGTGGGCCACAATACTATCACTAAAATAAGGCCTTCTAATACTACTTAGGAAATGTAGAAACCAGATACCTGCGTTCCCCGACTGTGGGCATGAAACTTAAGCAAATTTGAAAGATCATTTAGAGAACAACTCAACTCAAATCAGCTGAGAATAATGCATCTGACTGGTCTAAAGTTTAATTGTGAAAAATGACAATACCTTTAACTGAGAGCACAGAAAGAAGAGCAATATGTTCCAACAAACACTAATGACAGCATCAAGTTGAGCTTCTACATTCATTCATTATCCGTAAACACTTATCCTGTTCAGGGTCGCGGAGGCTGGAGCCTATCCCAGCTGACAACAAGTGAGAGGCGGGGTACACTCAGGACGAGTGGACAGTTAATCAGAGGGCCGACACATACAACCACCACCAACACTCACACTCACATTCACTCCTGAGGGCAATGTAGCATCACCAATTCACTTATGTGAATTATATTGACCCACCACAAGTATGTTATGTTAATGAGAGAAATCAATTCACAGGTCAATTCACCATCACCGAAAAATTCTGATTAACTGGCGGGACCCCAAGGTCATACGGGGAGAACAAAGGCAGAACAAATAGGCCATAGACATTACATTACATTACATGCTGTGAAGTTACTCTTGTCATACTTTGTCACAGCTTAATTTAGAATGGAGAAAATAGACTTGATACATGACCTAGTTCGTCTGGCCCCTTTAGGGAACATCTGACAGAAGACAAGTGGTGTGATCCTGACCTGCCATCAATGTGGTGAAGGTGACCGTAGCGCTTCTGTGTTCACGCCGCTCCACAGGCAGCTCCCATGGCGTGCGGTGCGGCCGTGCCTCCACTTTGACCGTGTACTGGAGGCTGGGAAAGAGGTTATTGAGGCACAGCGAGTAGCAGCCAGCCTTCACCAGCTCACACTCCTCCTCATTCAAGGACACAATGTGCACATAGTTACTGTTACTGGGCAGCCATGTCAGGTTGGCAGAGGTGGCAGTGATCCTCTCCACGCGCAGCTGTGTCGGCGCCACACAAACGTCCCGACCGACCAGCGTGCTGCAACGCAGTTGGTCAGAGAAGCCTTTCTCTGTCAGGCTTTGCACAGACACGCGGTAGGACTTGAGGTTTATATCTAGCCGCTCCAGTACCGCTTTGGTCTGGGAACCGAAGGGCACATTGAGCCGCAGCTCTTGGTCCACATACACATTATAGCTCCACACATTGCCCCAGCCGGCCGGCACCAGCGGAGGGTCCCAGCCAATGATGATGCTCTTGGCAAGCTGCTTGATGAGGGTCAGTTTACGTGGGTAAGGCACAATGTCCACTCCCACCTCCTCCAAATCCAAGTCCAGGCCGTTGGTGAGGGGTGCTGGGACAGACAAGGCGGATCCTGATTCTGAGGGGGGTGAGACAGGGCCGGAGACAGCAGAGACCTCTGTCCTTTCTGAGGAGCTGACGCCCGTGTGGAGGTGATGCTGGTGGCTGGCACTGTGCAGGCTGTTGTCTAGCAGGGAGTTATGGGAGATGTCCCCCGTCCCTGGATGTTGACTGCTCATGACATCGTCGTCCGATACACGCTCCACAAAGTTAGAGGGGACCAGCCCTCTCCGCCCGTCCATCAGCTCACCTGCACGGAGCCACAGTAACATCCTGAATACTGTGTGAAGAATGAATAACCAGAACCAATGATGCTCATTACTTACCTTCATAGAAGCCATCATCGTCCATGTCTCCATACACGTAGATATACTCTCCAGCGGTCAGCGGGAGCTCCACTTCAGGGTTGTCATTGGGGCCATCAAATGGATTATAGCTGTTGAAAATTAAGTAACTTTTTAAAAGCATGTATAAACAGGGTTACTCCTGCCGTAGGTTATTGCTCACCTGTATCGTGCAATGAAAACATGAAGTTTTGAAGCGCCTCTGCTGGCTGTGTAAGGAGCCGGGGCTATGTCAATGTCCAGCTCCTCCACTTCACTGGCAGTGTCCACCTGAGGACACCGTGAACACAGGGTAAATGTAATTAAAACAAGATACTACAAAAAGGATTTTATTCTTCAACACAGGAAATCCACATTAGCAGAATGTGGAGAATTGTTGCGATATTTCTTGAATAAACAAGCATACTCTTAAAGAACTCTATTTCCTGTACATACACAACAACTAGCAGTTAGCCACTATACATAAAGGCGAACTTTATGTGCTGGGTTAATACTAGTGAGTTTATTTGATCATGGTTGAATGCAATACAATACGAGAGGTTGTATATTTATAGCTCCCTGGGAAACCTTTTAAGGATAATCACTTACAACTACTACTGTATAACCTTCATAATCCACGGTGGTGAATGGATTACCCCACTAAATATGAGCTTCAATGAGCTATGTGCAGACGAGAGGCCAGGAGAGAAGACCACCAACCTGTCCGTCAAGTAGGAGGAGAAACACAGGCTTTGGAGACTGAGCCCCCCAAAAAAAATCCAACTAAATAATGTCAGCTGGTCCAAAAAACAACTTTTATGACTGAGCAGCATATAAAGAGGCAGTGTGTTTTGCGCGAGATGATTGAGAGGTTGAGGAGGGCTTTTTAATCCATTAAATCCACACAACCAATATGATCAGGCGTGGCTGTCTTGGTAATCTTGATGAAATATCTATGTAGAAACAAGGAAGGCAGAACAGCTGCGGGCAGCGGGCCAGCATAATGACATACTCGGGGTTAAAAAAGGGTGAAACCAGGTCTCAATATTTCAAATTGCACAGTAACCAATGAACCCGAGTTTTAAAACATCATTTTAGGTCATGGCCACAGACAAACTGTATTACACTGAAAGCAGTTTCATACATTCTTGGGCTTTGCCCAGAATTAGCAGTATGACACCTGACATGTGCATATTGCCTAATACCTGCATGTAAACCATCCAGAGGTAGGGAAGTGTGAAATATGACTCAATTCTGTACAGCGTTCTTTGAAGGGATGTTGATTGACTAGTAGAAATAGAAACTCATGCTTTTTATATATTTCTGTTCTTGGCAAACACTGCTGAAAACATTGATTTTCAATGATGCACAAAAGAAATGCAGTGCTGCTGGATAAAAGATGATGCACTTTACATCCTCACGGCTGGTACCTCATGGGTTGGGCTTGATTTACGTGGACTGAGATGGGTTTCAGACTTGGGGGTGAGGTGTGTGTTCTCTGACTTGCTGGAGGAAGAGCCTGACTTGCTGACACTGATGGTGGGCAACTCTCGGTGCTTGGTGACAGGTGAGTGCTCCACCCTGGACAGCCCGGCAGCGTGGGGGGTGGCCCCCATCCGCAGAGTAGCAGCCACATCTGACAGGAAAGAGAGAGGGGAAGAGGATAACACATAATCCATGACTTTAACAGACAACCCCGGCCCTCTCGCTGGTTAACCTGGATGAGTCCATGAGCAGCTAACTGGGTGAGGTCACTGGTTGACATGGAGGAGGCTCAATGTCGAACCTGGCTGATTAAACAGTGGAGGAAAAATCCTGTCTCCATCTGTTTGAGGTCAGAGGTCGCGCTACCTTGTGGCAATGTATGTCCCACCAGCACATGGGGCTTAACAGGTGCATTTCTGACCGCAGACCACGAGTGCAGACCGTCATGTGATGGTGAGCAGTACAGACAGCGGTGGATTGTGTGGATGGGATGACAGGTTGAACATGCCATGCTTTGGAGTCAATGCCACACATGTGAGTGACAGAGAGAGTAACGAGCAGATCATTACCCTCAGGGCAGGAGAGAGTGTCCCCTCCCTCGAGACTCCAGAAGGCTATTTCACCCAAAGACACCACATCCCATGAGCCACCAGTACAGTCTAAAACACATTAACAATGTAGGATAAAGAGTTTGTGTACAGCTGGGGGACACATACAGTATGTTCTGTATCCTTACTCTTCAGTCAATAATCTAAAATCCCAAGATTTAGAACTAAACGATCAATCTCTGATGGGACAGAATATGTTACTGTCAAACAAGACTGGACATTACTTAACATTATTTCTTGGTTTAGAGTAGAGGGCTGGGTGACGCCAGACATCAGAGAAAAATTGCCATTGCGGTGTTTGGGTCGTTTATTTAAAAACAAGATTTTGTTAGTATGTGATTACATACATGTAAGCATTATGTGGTTATTATTAATTAATCAAAGCTTTTCATCTCTTTCTGGAAAATCCTGGATTTTTTACCTGGAGGTTATCAATTGTTATCTATCATTAATCATTAATTACATTGTAAACTAAACATCTCTGAGAGAAAACTCTGACACATCTGTTTTCAGAGTCTATTAAGAGTGCAGCCATCAATCACGCTTATTCCTTTAACTGCATAGGCTGTATTTTTGGGTGCGGGTACATGTGGTGGTTGCCTCACCTCGTTCAGAAGTCAGGGCCACTCCGTTTGTCAGAACGGAGAGGCTGGGATTATTGAGGAGGCTAGAACCAGCCAGATCCACCATGGAGGCCTGCAGTCGGAACTTTTCCAACTCTTGGGAGAGCAAACCAAACTGTTCGCTCTGACTGCGACATTTGTCCTCCAGATCTCGTACTTTGGACTACAAACATGGTATTAAGAAGGGAGAGGGGAAACACACGTTGTTAAAACACAGACGTTTCCCAGTGGAAAATGAAGAATTCACCGTTAAACACTCTATCATATATAATTTATTTGTGATCATTCATCTTTTGTATACTTATTTGCAAACTGATTTCAACTGAAGTGGTCACATTTGACTAAACGTAACTACTTTCTAAGGTAGATTCATGGTTTGTTATATTAGATGTGAAACCCTGTCGGCCCTACTTTCATGGCAGCACAATGACCACAGCAGCAGCTCCAACCATGGACTACTTGCTGGACATGAAACCTACTTCGCCTGAGTCTGCCTGCTGCGACATCTGCAGATACCTGGTGCCGTGAGGCTATCTGTCATCCAGATTGTATCAAGATTTTCTAGAGAAGATTATTCTTTACGTGGTAAACTGATGTTTCAGAGAAATGAGTTCATCGGAGTGCACATTTATTAATTCACACGCCCTCCGATCTGCATTCACCGGTACCGAGTCCAGCTTTTAATTTGGACTCTTGCAGATGCATGGACAAAATAAGCAGCTGTGGTTGGAGATGTCCAAATTGTGCACCGAGGAAGTAGAGCACAGAGTTTCTCATTGTACCTGAAGGATTCAGGTAGAGCCCTGTAAGTAAAATTTGCGCTATTTCTATTGTCAGTGTCATGCAGAAACCTTTCCTGTCTGTACAGTCTTTTAGCTTTTTGGGGTCATTTGATAAATCGAGTTTCACATTAGATCTGAACAACACTTGGGATTACTCTGGTGGATAAAACATGACACGCGTACATTAAATACAAAGATACAGTAAAGGCATTTCAACATTAAGTTAGGTTTCTGCAAGACGGACAATAAAAACAGTGGAACCAGTGGAGCACTAGCTTCAAACGCAAATAATTAGAGGCTCAGAGGACAGAAAAGGGAAATAAATGCGGGAAGATTCCTGGTTAATATGAGTAAAACCCAGAGTTGGAAGGATAATAAAGACGAATATAATCTATATGCTATGCTTCTGTCATACACTCTATTCCCTTAAACAAAGCAACTAGAGAGCAGGGACATTTTTAAGAAATTTCCATATGTGGCTGATTTCACCTCAGGTTGTAGAGGGAGTTTCCAGGCTGATCTGAAAAAAACCTCTGCACTAAACTGTCTGACTATTATTTCCTGTTTGCTGTAATCTACTCAAAGCTTTTTCTGCAGTAAGTTGTTATCTAGCTGAAAAAAATGGGTACTTTTGGTTTTCTGTCACACACTTTGGTAACATCAGAATCCTATCAACATTAAAGGGGCTTTTTTTAGTGACATTGCATGATTAGGAAAGGTGATCTTACTACATGATTGTCTACAAAACCTAATTTGTTAAGTTTATTCAAACTATTTACCTGTACATATGTATC
>VRLP01000600.1:0-202560 GCA_009660295.1 Lophius piscatorius | reverse complement strand
CCTTGGCCGTGTCATCAGTCGATATGGACTCTCATTCCATTGTTACGCTGATGACACGCAAATCTACATAAAAACTGACATGTTCCTCCGCAGCCTCTCCATCCTCATCGTCATCATCATCTCCCCTGTCAACTCTCCGCGCTTGTCTGGAGGAGATAAAGGTGTGGATGAAAAACAACTTTCTCCAGTTGAACAGCTCCAAAACCGAAGCAATTTTAATTGGCCCCCCACATCAGACCCAGTCTTCCTCCATAACCAGTATAATCTTCTCTGGTCACGACATTCCCCTCTCTTCATCAGTCACCAACCTCGGCGTAAGATTCGACCCTCAGCACCATGGGATTATCGGGCCTTCTGTTCTGCTGCTCCTCGTCTGTGGAATGCCCTCCCTGACTATCTGAGGGCTCCACAGACGACTGACATATTTAAAAAAGGACTTAAAACTTTCCTTTTTATCAGAACCTATAACTTTTAATTAACATTGCTGCTTTTTGTTCATGTTTTTTATATAATTATTATATTTTTTATTGATGCTTTTATCTGCTTTTACCTTGTAGCACTTTGAGATTTAATCCAAATGTAAAGTGCGTTATATATTAAATGTATTATTATTATTATTATTAACATTTCAACTGCAATGACCTTCCCTTTACACCAATTTTTTTTCATTTGTTTCAATCAGGTTTTAATCCATCTAACAATTCTCGTATTCTCAAACTAATAACTCGCCCGTAACAATTATATTTAACCTGTTCTTACATCAAAATGTGAAGAAATTTATTGAAAAGTAGTTTGGAGCATACTAATATAATAAATAATTATACATACAATTAAATGCAAATATGAAGTATAATATTAATTTATGATATTATTATAAAATATAATATTACTTTTCGAAAATTACTTTTTCTATTTCAAAATCTCATAAGTAGTAACAATTTTGATTGATGTTGTCGAATTGCAAATAAAACTAATTAGCATAATATCTCATAATGTATATTTAACATCCCAGATCTGTGACCGTAGGATTTCAAACAGAATTCCAGAAATGTGTTTTATGTTTTCCTTTTGGTATTTTTATACCCCCCTACTTTAAGTAAAAATGGGCCTGGGTTCTTAGGGGTTACCTTTTTTTCTCCTTTTTAAAAAATTTGCATTGTGTTATTTTCCAACTCATCACAGTAAACACTGCGTGGGCAAACGCAAGAGAGGGAGTCTATTATGTGTGTTTTTAGTTTTTTTCTCCAATAATTTCCCAGATATTGTTTTCTCCTCCAGTTGTAGCTTTAACCAGTTGAGAAGCTTTAAGTCCTGTTTCATGATCCACACGTCATTTCATCTTAAAATGTCTCCCTTAAATATTACTATTATTATAACATTATTATTTAGGAGTCCTTCTGTGTATTTTCTAACACAAATATTATGTGATATAGTTATTACTGGTTATGTGGTACTTACTGCAGAATGGAGAGATTGTGTTTGTGGAGAAGAATGTTTTTGTTTGCCCAAGCTTCAACAAGACATCTTTCCACTTCGCCACGTCAGGACCTGTATTTGAGTAGAACCACTGTATCAGGTCTAAGTCGCAACCCATACCAACACAGAACCACATGAGTTCTACCATTGATGGTGTTGGTAATAAAAAATGGATTTTTCATGTTGGACAAGTAGAGACATGGCTTTGAGGAAGAAGAGGAGGAAGAATGTGTGTTTTTTGTTATGACTAAAAAGATAATACAAGTACCAACCAAAGACGGGACATCCAGAAGCACCAAACTGGTCGCAGCTCAAGCAGTTACCATCCAGGAAGTCCTTGTAGGATGAACAGGGGAAGGCCTTGCTGGGACAGGTGCCAGTCACAGAGTCGAGGTAAAGGAACACTGACCTCTGGTGGTCACATTTGAAATAGGATCCTCCTGTTGGGAAGATCCAAAAGATGATAACGTTGACGATTAATGTATTTTATATTTCCCTGTAACCTACCGAGCCTTCTATATTTCCACTTGTTATTTTTGTTTATATCCTAATATGTTCATATATGTAAATGTTACATAAACAGTATGTTCCTTGTTTGAACACGTTATGTTCTGAATAAAAAATACACGAACGTTGTTCTGTTCCATTTCTTTTCCTCTTACAAATCATCACTTTATTAAAAAATCACTCCCTCACTGACAGAAAGAGGATGTTGAGGGGTCACATGACTGCTCTCCCGCAAGGTCTTAAAAATTTGATATCACATTTTGATGACATTTTGTAAAGAGTTTGAAAGAAGAGTTGATTCAATTTTGACCCTGATCTATGCATAGATGTGGATTATGGATCTTCTTCACTCATATTTGCCAATTTCCTGAAAAAAGGATTATTGGCCAAACAAAATAATGGACAACTCAGGATGTTCACCTGCTATGCACAATCTGGATCCGAGACATCCAAACATATATTTAGCAATGTCACACTATAATTTAAATAGTGGAGAGGGGAGACATGTTGCTGCCAAACGATATGTAGCTGGGATAATAATCATTGAAATGGACTTCATGTGTTTGTGAATGGTAAGAAGATCCAGATCTACCAATATGGGAAGAGATAACGGAGTAGGATCCAAGGGTCAAGGAGTTGGGTGGTATTACTTCATTTGGCATGAAGATATGATTACAGCAAGACCACATAGCGTGTACCGTGTCCTGGATGCAGTGATGCAATAATTAATGAAAGTTTCAAGATGTAGTTTTGACACAACCTGGAAACTATTTATTTTACCGTTGTTTCTGCGTGTTTGTGGATTTATCTAATCTTCGAGTGCTATCTAATTTTCTCCCTCAAACATTCAAAATATTCTTTGCTTTTCAATCATTTTAATGTTATATTACCAGAGAAGATGGTCTTTGGGCATCCAGGTTGGTCTGTCCCTCCGTTAGGATAAAAATCAATGTGACCCAAAGATTCTCTGTAGCCCAGAGCTGTGAACACAAGCAGCATAGGATAGATGTTATCAGCATTTTAACTAATATCTTGTTTATTCACAGACTTGTAAAACAAATATGAAACTCCCTAAGAGAGACTGCTATAGATTATTTTAGTCCCACTGACCATCTATGTCTGTGTGCAGGACATCCACAAACTGCGCATCCATGGGGTCCAGTCTGTTCTCTGGTGGAGTACCAGTATACTGAGGCCCAGCAGGATCCAGAGCTGCAAACATCCCGTAAATAGAGCTCAACATTTATTTCCAAAGCTACATTGAGTAGAAAAAAACCCAAGGCAAGACTTCCTTCAAGTCCTGCCCAACTGTTTGGCTGAGCTCTTTCTGAGTCTCTAAGTCTTATTGAAAAATGTGTCATGATCAAAACTGATCATAATATGACCCAGTGGAAGCATGCATACGCTAAAGAGTAAGGGGCCGAGGATGAAGCCCTGATGGACACCACGGGTCAAAGGTCCAACCAAGGAGTAAGCATTAACAATGGCTATTGAGAAAGTGCTATTCGAAAATTAGGATTTTTGATAATTCTAATTAATGTGGACTATTTTCCACGAAATGCAAAATTTCATCATAAAATGATTTTATATTTGATTTTGATTTTTCAAAGGGTGAACAGGAAAAATCTTTATCTCCTTAAGCAGGAGAGGCTAGAAGTCTAAATAAACGGTGCTGGAAATGCTCACATTATCCATTTTACCAGCGAAAGTCTAAACATACAGCTCTGTGAAAACAAAACATGCAGCTCTTCACAAAAGTCCATGCTGTAGTTTTACTACCTTTAGAATAGTTTAAGGTTCCAGTTTCGTCATTGTGACAATAGAAAACAAACACTTGAAACTGAGATTTGATTGATCTTCATTTAAACCTTTTTGTTCTGATGTTATTTCACCCTTTTGTTAAGAGTGACCTGATCTCAGACGATATTTGACCGGGTCATTTTCACATTTACGTACACAATTTTGCATCCCATGTCTCCCTATTGTTGTTTCTGCGTTCTCAATATTTGATTCCACCCTCCAACATTGAAGCAAGCTCAGTGGGAGGAAAACCTTGTGAATTCATGGTTGACCATCATACTGCCGTCACATCAGCAGGAATCAGATTTGAATGTGAAATAGGACCACTAATGAAAGTTGCCACAATCAGAGATGAAAAGATCCAATTCTACATGATTTTTGATGGCCGCCCTTCCTGAAGAGCGCTTTATCAAATGTGGCCTCACAGCTTGGTTTGTTAACCTCTCTGTGTAACTTGAGAGTTGAAAGTGGTTCGACTGATGCGTACTGGATGGGAGGTTATAAGATTAAATGCATTCTGACTCACTAGGTACGAACAGGCTACCCCAAAGCGATCCAGTAGGCTAATCCCCGACTCATTCCATGCCCTACAGTATACACTGAGTAGCAGCTCCCCTGGGAGCAGTGGACTAAATTGATGTTAAGATTCATTCTTTTAAGAATGAATCTTAACATCAAACGTCCTTACAAGGGACCTTCTCTAATTGTATTTCTGCATTGATACTTACTAAGAAAATCCATTGATGTAACTCTACTTGTGACTTTGGCATGGTAAAAAAAATTCCCCACTCACTGGGACAGTTAAGTTAAACTTAGTCTCATAAAAAAACAAACATTTGATCCAGATATGAGAAAAAAATATTGCGTCACCTGCATGGTGAACATAGACTAAAACAGACACTCTCTTACCTGTTATTCTTCCAATTGACCCGTTCAGGTTGGCTCCGACCAAGCCGGATATGTGAGCCCCAAGACTGACCCCGATCATGTGGACGGAGCTCATGGCGGCCCCAAGCTCCTGATAAAAACATTAGTCACAGATTTGTCTCTTGACACACAGCTGTATGGGATTTCTTAGTGAAGGTCACAGAGAACCTTTGTTACGTCTCATACCATCATTTTTTTAACGAAAGCAGTGAGGTTGTCTGCAGCCTTGTGGGTGTTTTCCACAACCTTGAAATAATTAAAATTTGTAGCTCCGTGGTTCCAGTCCACTATTATGAGATTAATGTCATCCCTGGTCAGAAGCTGCTCGGTGATTTTGTTAATCCACATCGGTGGAGATCCTGTGGGCCGGAACCCATGAATGACAAAGGTGGTTGGTCTGGACAGGTTAAACTGAGGCTGGGCGGACAGGTTGGTGTGGGACAAGAGTGTACCACAGGTGATATTATCCCTGGTGTACAGCAACAACCGAGTTCTGGTGTCGGTTCCGATGAAGGCATGACTGAGATTTAGATCTGTAAATTCATCACACTCTCGAGCTGAGGAGGAAAAAAAAGGAGTAGACAAAGGGAAATCTGTGTTCAGGAATGGGAGGATGACAAAATAGAACAAGATAAGAACACATGCATCTTATTAAGCATTGCTCAGGAAAGGTCGCACAACCTTTTACATATTATCACTCAAACTGTCTGATGTTAATCAATTATAAAACTCAGCCTGGGAGAATTTTATGCACTTTCTGTCCGAAACTGTTTTGGAACCCAACTTCTCCGCAGAAAGTAGAAAATTCAGCTACAATGATATTTAAGAATGGAACTGGTGGCACACTTTGTCAGAGTTAGAGCAACAGTTAAGGCATTTAAATAAGATGTAAAGGTATGACATCATGGCAATCACTGGCACGTCTGCCCAAAACAGCATCAGTGGGAGTGGCGGTGAAAGCAATGCTCAACTACTGACTCAATACAGTGTCAAACAAACCCACCCAAAAAAAGTGATAAGCAAGACGGTCTGACTTGGTTACACTCAACTCAAAATCTTAAAATAACCAATAAAAAAACCCTCTTTCTACATTCTGCTGAGTGAATGATCACTGATTGATGACAGAAGTTTTGTTTCCTAATAAAGTGCACAAATTATCAAGTATATCAAGTTATACTGCGATAAAAGAAAGATTTATCACTTTGTCTTTAAGAACTGCCCTCAGCTGCTTACAGGAACTGTTACACAATAAACGATAACTTCAACTGGCGCAGTCACAATGATATCCAGCATGCTCTAAGAAAGGCTTTTGTAATATTGGTTTTTAATTCCTTAAATGTTGCTTGACTGCCTGTTTTTTTATGCCATTACTGAACCGTCTATGGGTGTGTGTTCATGTACATGCATTTCAGAGTGTTTTGTTTTGGCTTAACCTTTGCATACGTGAGAAGTTACCAGCAGGAGCAGGGCCAGAGATCTCAACAGGAGCATGCTTCTCACCGCATCGGGTAGATAACCTGTAGAAAGAGTTGGATAATCAATTTTAAAAAATACACACGATAGACATGATTTGATCCATACCATGATAAACAGCTGATCACATGTACACAAAATCAGCAGGAATGCTGTTCTTACCCCTCAGATGATTAAAAACTCTGCTTGGCTCAAAGCCAACCTTCTGATTAACTGAAACTGAATATTAATAAAATACAAAAAAAAATAAAAAATACCTGATTGGGGTCATTTAAGTAACTTACAAGCTGAAAATCAGTTTCTCGCTCCACCCACTGCAATCTCACCCAATCTCATTTTGATTAGTGAAGTCTGAAGGAATCTGGTTTGTATGCTGCTCGCCTCAATTTGTCACATGTTCCAAGTGTGTCTTACCCAGGGTTTACTTAGAAAAAAGTCCACAACAGTTAGAGAGTATATTATGTCCTCATTGTTAAAAGAGACTTACCTTTTCTCTAGGATATTATTTCCTGTTGGACGCGCCAAAGGCCCACAACGTATGACAGCTTATCCTCTTTTCGTCCCTCTACATATTTGGGCTGCCTTCAGGAAGTGAGGGGAGGAGGAACAGCAAAGCAATGCTTTTGCTCTGTATGTTCTCACATGGATAGCCACGCCTCTTGCTCCAGGTCATTGTGTGCACAGGTGAAACATTCCTGTGATGTCTATCCTGGTTCCTGAACTGGTTATGTGACCGTTTCCAGTTGACTTGACTTGTTCCTGCAAAGCCAACCTTTCTGTTGTCAAGCTCCTTGTTATTAATGTGGAGGACGTTGAAGACAAAAGAGTTCAGAAAGAACTGTCTCCTTAGAGTCAGGAGAAATGGACACATTACAGTAAACAGAATATCCATTAATAGACAGAAGGCAGCTCCAGTGGTGGAGCAGCAATTTCTGTAAGGCCGGGCATCCTTAAATACAATACAAAACGTACAAAGTGCACACATAGTGTTAAGTGTATCTATTATATGCACACACATGCTTATAGACGAGGTAATGTATACATGTTTTTCAATACATTCTTTTGCATTTAGAATTTTTATCCATTTTTTTGTAGAATGTGGTGAATATTAGAGCGCTTTTGGAGAAACAGCCTTTCCATTCCTTTGAGCATTCCATCTGAGAGTCTTTGTGAGCAAGTTATTTTTCAATGCGATATTCCTAATACCACAATATTTATTTTTCAACCATACCATGTGATTTATTTCTGATAAAGATGTTAATGCAAATTAGTCAAACCGATTTTGATTTAAATACAGTTGTTTTTTAGTTCTTGCAGTGCTGAAGTATATGTAAATGTTTTCATGGATCTGCCCCTTTATCCTGATCCACTCCAGAATTGAATGGATTCTTCTTTGGCCACATGCCCATACCTCCCACCTTGTTCTATGAAAATTGAACTTCATGAGAAGTCCTCTTTATGTATTCTTGAAAACAGATTAAAACACAATCAAACAAAGAGAACAAATCAGCTAACCTCCTTCGGCAGAAGCAAATATCAGCGGAGGGGAAATCCATCTTCCCTATGGTTTACCAAATGCGGTAAAACAAACTGACATGGTGACACTGTGATGCAGAGTGTGATCTACAGCAAAGCAACGAGAGAGCTGTGGGTCCGTGCTTCTGCTTTTGCTTCTGAGGAGATCCGGGCACAAGGTGGGACCCAGGAATCAGCAGACATATACACAGCAAGTGCCTGTCTGGCTGTTCAACATACAGCATTGTAACCTAGGAAAGAAGGTAGAAACCAAAGAACCAGAGGAGCATGCTGATGATTAAGAGGAAAGGCAGACCAGAGGTTCAGGCATGACAGGAGAGATTCTTATGGGACAAGAGGAGATTTGGGACAAGGGTCTGTCCCAAAGAGCAAGAAGAGTACTTCATGGCACTAAATCATAAGTTTAGCTTTTGCAGACGGAAGCACAGACTCACACATCCCCTCTTCCCGATCCTGCATCATCTGGACAACCTGTACAATCCTGTTTTGGACAATTCCAGCCCAAGTTCATATAGATGTTGATGACTCGCAGGAAAATGTAAAGACTTATATTGCAAAAATATGCCATTAACCCAGAGTGAGGATGTCTGATTTATTAAGGTTAAGTTATTTCTTGTTAGCCGTGCATCATTTGATATTTATGTCATTTTAGATTTGATTTGTAGAACTATGTTCATCACCTGAGCAAATGTATTATGGTTCTTTTTGTAGTTATTACGCTTTTATTTTGCTCCCTTTTATATTCATTTGTCTTGTTTATCTTTTTCTTTGGTCTTTAACATTAATTGAGATACTTTAAGTTGTATTACTGCCTTCGTCTGGCTTTGGACAAGAGTTCTTGGTTATAATCTTCTCATTTGTTGTAGTGCTTTACAGTCTTGTCACTAGCCTTGTCATTCTTAAAACCTAAGTAACAACCTTCTTCCTTCCCTGAGTGTTGCAAATATTAAACCCAATATCTGCATACTCTACAGACATCCTCTTGACTCTCACTTCTTCATATGTTTTACAAGAAATCCAACCATGCTCCACAGTTTCCTGTTCTCCTCACGTACAACAAGGGCCAGTTCAAAGTTTTCAATATATTAAGAGTGATATTAAATTTGTTGTGTCCTATTCTTCATTCATTCATTATAAGCAACTGCTTATCTTGTTAGTTTGCTTATTACTGATCTGATCAGCCAGGTAAAAGACCTCTGTGAACTTTCTTGGCTGGGTTATTTGTCCTTGATTTGGGTTTTGTGAGTTATGTTCTGTTGGTTTGTTATCTTGAGTTGAGTTGTTGTTATCTTTTATTGGCTAGAAAGTTCAAGCCTATTTTTTGATAAATAAAGCCCTCCTCATGCCTTCCAGCTTGATCTCTAACTCCTACCCACAGACATCTGCCCATAAGGTCCATGTGATTAGTTCTGACTCAGTCCAAACGGTTCTGTCACTCGGTCAGCCTGCAGGATTAATGGATGGATCATGTTAAATTCAGTAAAGAGATACTGAACATGTGTTTTATGTGTAACAATGCCTCTGCCTGCTCCTTTTTCAGTATGTTTGCAGTTTGTCTACGACCATACATGCACTGACAGTGTTGGTTTCAAGTGCGTTAACTGACAGTGAGGTGTGGCAAACAAACCCAGAAGACAATGGATGAGAGATTTCAGCCAGGGTCACCATCATTGGAGTTTATCACAGTGATGCAACCACCTATAGTTATCAAGCAAAAGTTATAGAGGGAGTCATTTCGACTTGGTTAAGCTGAACGGAGTTTCAGCACCTTGCCACCAGTTTGGTTGGGACCTGAACTCCTGTGTGTCGAAAACGCCCCTCTTCCCCATGCTGCAAATTGAATGAGTAGATCTGATTGATAACTTTCTTTTTTTATCTCCTTGCTGTTCCTTCAGTGAGGCGAAATCCTATTTTTCGCATTTATTGCCTCCCTTCAAACTTTATTGATGTATGGTGAGGAAGCACCTGATGTCAGAAACTAAATCTGCTATAAACACAGAAGAGGCACGGCTGGTTTCAAGATGTACTCAAACTGTGTGCATAACTGCTGTTAGATAATATCCAGCAGTGCAGCCCTGCGGGGGACTTGTACGCTTTGTGAAATGTTGGAACACGTTGACCCTCTGTGTTTGGTTCCAAAGGCTGCCACTCTAAAGGCTCTGGCCGCGCTCTCGCTTCATATGTATTAAATAAGGAGTCACTGTTCACTTTCAAAATATGTCAAAACTCACCAGATTTCATATACTTTTCAGGATGGATAGCTACAGAATAAATTAGATAATTTACTATAAATAAATTACTATTATGTGTAACATCTCTCTGCATGCAGAAATAGAAATATCTCACAAGCTCAGTATTGATGATGATGGGTGCAATCCTCATCTCTGAATACGTCTACTTGCCTGACTTGAACTTTGATCACTACTTTCCTCCGTCATCAGGGTCAGGCAGGCCGATGGGATTTAAACATATAACGACACCCTGGCTAGGAAATCCCTCCTTTGCACTGGAGGCTGGCTGATACGAGGAGCAGTTGGTTGCAGTTGTGTTGTTAGCGGACAAGGAGGCAACACAGCAAGTATGGCTGGAAGGAGACGAGGCCGGAGCAACAATATCCAGAAACAACAGGTTTCTAGGAATCAAAGAGCAGGAACTCGCAGGGTAAGACCTAAACCGTCAATTATATTTAATTAATCGTGTCAGTATCGTATAACCAAGAATCTGATTGTCTGAAATGTTTATTTGGTAACATTTTTGAGTGAAGACACTGGCAGTTAGAACATTGGTCCAAGAAGTATCGTTCAGAGTTTCACTGGGAGTTGTATATTAACTGATAAGCTGGGTGGGGTGATGTAGCCACGACTCATGGCAATTTCTTCATAGCAGTGCAGTAAAACAAATCATGTGATCATTCAAGTGACATCAAGCACTTGATTGGTGTGATAAAAATGATGCTGGCAGATTGTGTGAGCAAAGAGTAATATGTTTTAATCAGCTATCATTGCAGTGAGTATGTGAAAGAATTATGACACTTTAAAAATAGAACTGAAGTGCACAAGGTTCACATTAATATCCAAAATTTGTGTTTGATTATGGAAACAAAAGAAGCTCAGCAGGAGCGACGTATTCCTACTCCGAGGTGTGTAGTGGAAATCATGGCTAACTATAAACAGCATGAGGAAAATATTACGTGAAGCTAAAAATATGTCGAAGACAATTACAAATCAACGTAACGTCCTTTACAAAAAAGATCATCTCAAAATAAAAAAATAAAAAAATTATGTCACCGCATATCCCCAAACATCTGAGCAGAATCCGAGTTCAAAGTATATATGACCACACAGTAGATAAAGCAGCATACACACACACGATAAAGTCTGTGTTATATAAAGTGTCCGTTACTATTTGTGCATAGATTATCCCCATGTGCCTTAAATAGCCAGAAGAACGTAAAACTTATTATTAATTTTTACCATGTCTGGACAGTTCCAAACTTACAGTACTGGAAATTCACAAATGTAATAAAATTAAACCTATAGCAATAGCACCGTTGCTGTTGTTGTTGTCTGTACTGTTTATTTTCCTTCCAAAAAAACAAATACATGCATTTTAGGTAAACTTGAAACTCAACAATTTGTCCAAGGAGAGAATGTAAAGCACACACACCGGATTGAAAGCACACCACTGTGTTTGTTTGTATTTGTTTGGGTATTCTGTGTATTGTTGAAGTAACTAACTATATTCAGTTCTTTAATAATTATCTCAATTTAATTATTAACAATAATCCGTAGTTAGTCTGCCCCCTATTAGCATTGTTAACTGCAGTAATCCTCTTCTTGATGGACTGGCACAACTTCCAGATGATACCGACCTGTGGGCTGGCAGCCCATTCTTCAGTCAGAGCTGCTGAATCTGTGGAGAATGTCTATGCTGTCACACTCACTGAACCAACCCCAAAGGTCTTCAGTGGGTTTAGGACCAACGATGGCATCCCATCAGTGTAGAACCAACGGATGGTGATCAGGGCCTGTACAGGCTGATCATAGGTGTAATGGTCTGTGTTGCCGTAGCAATGAAACCCGTTATTGAGATACAACAGGTGGATGTATTGACCATGATTATGGGTCATAACACCTGGTTGACCAGAGCAGAGGTGGTCTGACGAACCTGAGTCCGGTGGATCACAGGAAATAACACAACATTTGATTCGGGATCCTAACATGTGATTGCTGTGGTCGGTTGTTGCTCTTCTGGCAAGCTAATGCAGACATTGATACACTATTTTTAAATAGTCTTGTCTGGAAAACTGCCCCAACTCTAGCATATTGTGTTTTGTTTTGTTGCAAGTTTAACACGAGAGAGGAAGAGCTGTCATGCATTTGTTGTTTGTGGAGTACCTGGAATATAAAATGATTGCTACTTTTAATAACAAAGGTATTGCAAAAAAAGAACAAGCTCACCGCGTCATTTTTTACCCACTTATGCATCCAAGGGTTAAACCCCATTGACTGGAACCTAATACATGCTGAGGCCCTAAGCAGGATGATGAACTGGAAAAAACGGATCAATCGTAACATGTGTTGTTTCCCCCTCTATGTTTTGTCTGTTTCTGGATTCAGGCTCTGCGGGAACCAGCTGCTTTTGCCAAGTCTACAGGTTGTGAATTAGAGATTCCCTATGAAAAGCTGACAATTGCCCAAGCTCGGAGGGGCACACCAGGTCTGACTTCTCTACAGTGTTTTGCTGGCAATTCTCCTGTAGCTGTCCTTCATATCATGTCAGTCCCAGCTTGCAGCATATGGTGTGGTGGTTTCAATGAACAGAGATAAATATTTGTGAATCAAAGAAAGAATAAACTTTTATTTGCAATAACAACAAAAGCCTTGTTGATTTGAAGAGCAAACAAAAACCATAAAGATACAGCCAATATTAAGACTTATTGTAGACCTTGTAGATTTCAGATTAATGTGGACTAGACACCTTATCATCGGCCCCCTCTGACGCCCTGAGAGGGTTTTCTACAACTATTTTCTTCAGTCAGCATACTACAAATGTTTTCCTGCCTGCTGATGGATTCCTACACAACCTCACAACATGTGTATACTAACAAAAGGCCATGAGTCCGCCAGGATTGTGTCACACCATTAGACTATTTTAGTATTCTGGTCTTTGGTTGATTAGAATGACATCAGCTTCAAATTTCACTAAGCATAAATCATGGAATAAATAAAGTTTGGTAATGTCACATTAAAGACGAGTTTTATATTTCTTATCTCGTAGCTCATCGTCCGGTGCGAGTCTACGCTGACGGGATCTTTGATCTTTTCCATTCGGGCCACGCTCGAGCTTTGATGCAGGCCAAAACTGTGTTCCCCAACACATATCTGATTGTTGGAGGTATGGAAACAATCTTGGAGAAAAATATGCTGGAAAAGTTAGACAGTGCAATGATGAAAAAGGAAATGAACACAAAATCTTATTCTGGGAACAAAATGGCATTAAAGGAATCAAAATCTTTAATTGTGGGCTAAAATCTTTTAACTTTGTCCTTCTAAATGATCTTATCCCATGGTCGTGTAAATGCTCCTCTGTCTCTGTGTCCCTAGTCTGCAGCGATGAGCTCACCCACAAGTATAAGGGCTACACGGTGATGACAGAAGACGAACGCTACGACGCCCTGACGCACTGCCGTTATATTGACGAGGTGGTGCGAGATGCTCCTTGGACTCTTACCACAGAGTTCCTTCAGAAGCATAAGGTCAAAGGTCACACAGGCACTGGACACAGTTTAATTACAATGTCACAGATTAACAACAGATATATTTTGGTGTTCATTCAGTCTGAACCCTGTAATGTTGTGCTCTCAGATTGACTTTGTGGCCCATGATGACATTCCTTACACCTCTGCTGGATCAGAGGATATTTATAAGCACATCAAGGAAGCAGGTGAACATCAGCCTGTGTAATGAATTTTAACTGTGCCATTTCTCATATCACCTGAATAAACCATCTTTTCTTTACCATCAGGTATGTTTGTGGCCACACAGAGGACGGAGGGAATCTCCACATCTGATCTGATAACTCGTATCGTCCGAGATTATGACATTTATGTTCGACGCAACCTGCAAAGAGGCTACACAGCCCGAGAGCTGAATGTCGGGTTCATTAATGTCAGTACATGTACTGTATGCTTTCATTGATAAGAAGAAAACAATGGCAGTTATGAAATTAAATTTAGGCCGGTTTTACGGTCTTTTACTAACAGGAGAAGAAATATCGGCTCCAGAACCAGGTAGACAAGATGAAAGAGACGGTCCGTACGGTGGAGGAAAAGTCCAAACACTTTGTATACAGAGTGGAAGAGAAAAGCCAAGACCTCATTCACAAGTGGGAGGAGAAATCACGAGAATTAATTGGGAACTTTCTGGAGCTTTTTGGACCTGATGGAGCCTGGGTACGTTTACATTTATACTAATTAAAAAATACAGCAACTGATGGAAAAACATAATTCAGCATAACAGCTATTTTTATATTATTTTGCTAGATGAACATAAAGAATTTGAATAATGGGTTAACATAGAAAGCATAGAACTCACACATAAAACATAAAATCACAAAATAGTCAATTAAACCATTGCAACAAAACACAACAACATAGCATTTTAAAACCATCCTCCATCTCTGTCCTTGTCCAGCATACAATCCAGGAGCAGAGTGGCCGTATGCTTCAGGCCCTGTCACCTTACACCTCACCCCGTGGCTCCCCAAGCAGCAGTCCCACCAGAAGACGCTCAGACTCTCCGGACTCCGCTCTTGCCTCTGCCTCCCCGTCTCCCTCCTCTCTCTCCCCTCCTTCTTCTTCCCCCTCATCACCTAAAAAGGGCAAACGCTCCGCTCGTAGAGCATCCACTGCATATAGGAAACTTGAACAATAAGCTCACCAATCTATGATCATTTTCATTAAAGTTGATCATTAGTCTGGTATTTAATATGTTTAAGAAGGATATAAATAGAAAATTCAGTATTCTAATCAAAATGTTTGGTTATCAGCTTATTAATGTACAATAATTCAGAATTTATGTAATATGTGAGTAATTAAAAAGGGAACTTTATAACTTTGCTTGTATGTTGTGTATCTTTGTTTTGGTTACACATAAACATAAACTCGACCTCAAAGTGTCTTCATGGGAATTCTGCCCCAATTTAAGCTATGGTCAGGAACTGTTTTCAGCTAAAAACATTTCACTATGCACTGCTCAGTGTCACATTCCATGATGAGAGAAAGAGTAAAGAGACCAAGGTGAACAAAATAGAGCATTTAGAATGAAGCCAAAATGGGTAAAGTAATGGCCCCAGGGCCAGCAACTGCGGTAATAATAATCATCTTGATGTGACAGTGTAGATTCTCATCCATCCAAGTGATGGTAATTCATGTGGGCTGGATCAAAGCAACTGGATTTCTGTTTCGGCTTGAAAACGTTTCACCTCTAATCTAATATTGGATTAGCGGTGGATTCAACCCACATCCAGTTGCTTGTTCAAACCACATCTTGATGTTTGACTACATATAACTAACAAACAGATGGCACTGTCTACATTTAGATTTAACTAAAGGGCCCTAAAATGTAATAACGTCAAGCAGCAAGTTAGGTTAGCAGTTTTTAAAGTATGGAGTAGGATGAATTCATCAAAAAAGAGAAAAACCATTGGTTAAAACAGTGTATTTAGGGCAGTATTGCACCAAACACGCTAACCAAGCCATAAACTTTCCATTATCAGAAAGTGAAGAAGTGAAGAGCGTTGATTCATATTCACCAAACTCCCATAACTCTTTTCCAATTTAAGTCCAGAAAATATATTTTGAAAATCCAAGGATCATCAATAAATCAGCCTTTCACATACTTTATTTAATCACATCTAAACTAAGGACAAATATAATCATTTCAGGAGTGGAGGAGGGATAAACAGAAAACAAAAGCAAGCAAATGGAGTAAATACTGAACTTTTGGCATTTGTCAGCTGTCTCAAACGTGACCCATATGAATGATAAAAGTTTCCAAACAGCTCAATATACCATACTGCAAACCTAACTTGTTTTGGTAGCTGTAATTGCAGTTTTTAGTTGTTAAGTAGACCTACGCTGTCATCGCTGACAGCAAGAGTGTATCTCCGAAAAGTCACCCATTCCATGTTATAGAGGCAAATGTTGTTATGTAAAAATTTTTTGCTTCCAATCAAGAGCAACAGTCTGAAAAGGAGTTTGAGTTTATTTATTTGCATGCGGACAAAAAAAAAACCTGTTTAAGATAAGGTGAAAGGAATGAACAAACAAATCATTGTACAAGCGACCCCCCTGATTGAACCCTAATAATAAATGTGAAGTTTTTCCACAGTTCTTTGTAAAAGAGAAATTAAAGTAAAGTAAAATTAACTATAGGAGTAACACTGGATGTATACACGATAGAGTGCCTCGAGTCGATAAATATGCACCAATTATGGAGGAAATTGGACCAGCAGTTGAGAAATTATGGCACGAAAACTTTTGGAGATAAAGCTCCTCCTACTGTCGGAAATGTATAACTTGCGGCAGTTCCATAATATCTCTGACTATTTGGGCATATAAATAGTTCATATATTGCTTTTATTTTGATGAAATGGCCAGAAATATTTGATATTTGCATATTTCTCTGAAAGATACATGAGCTGTTTATTTGCCCTGTGCTATCACTTGGCCAAAATTACCCCTAAACAATAACAGGGCTTTTATTACTCTGCCAATCAAGTAATTGCCAATAACTTTTTAGTAGATTTTTCAGCTTTCTACATTCTAAATTTACAGTTCATCACCGAATCCTCTTCAAAAGTTAATTTCACTTGATAACTTCAGGTAAGGAAGAAATCCTCCTGAGGACTTCTTTGACACTTCAGTCATTGCGTCCATATATCCTCTAGGATTTCTTTGGTGAGTAGGTATAAAAAGATATATCTGGTCTGCTCAACCCATTGAACCCCCAGCTCCACTCCCAAAAGAAACATCACAGGAATCAAAGGAACAAAGTGAGTGGACTTGGAGTGTGACCTCACTATTGCAAAGGGCTTATTTTTTATTTTATTTTAAATTAAATTCTGCGAAACATGTTACATCAACAAATTTTAATCATTTCTAGAATATGCCAAAGCTTAGAGCTGGGTAAAAAATTAATTTGAATGCAAGCTGTAATTTTTCCATAATATTGTTCACAAACATAGACACAAACAAACGCACAGCAGCCCAGTAGCCCAAGCAGCTATCATCATAAATGTGAAGCTGCTGCAGGAGCATAACACTATGTGACCATTAAGATAAATATCTCCCTCTGATTAATATCTGAAAGAATAAATTCCTTGGCGGATGTATTTAATGAATCCAGTTCAGTAACCGCTTCATCGTATACATCAACGACTCCGTTGTATGCAAATTCCGCGTGGCAAAGGACTACAAACATGTCGGAGAATGTCTGCGAGGGAGCTTCCGCTGGGCTCCTTCCTACAAACTACTGGGCGTGACGTCACCCCCGGCTAGTGTATTGCAAGGATTAAACATGGCGCCCTCTGATGCGTTGAGGTGTTGCCAACGGGCTCTGAATTGGATACCTGTCCTGTTCATTAACCTGACCGTCGGTTGGTCATATTATGCTTACGTTGTGGAGCTGTGCGTGTGTGAGTAAACAACATTTTATTTTGTTTCTCCAATGTACTGCGTGGAGGACACTTGCTTGTGTTGACATCTTTGTCGAACAACTTTGACAGACGAGTGTTAGTGAGATTTAAGATGATCCCCGGACAGTTTGCAGACGGACAACACGTTTACACATTAGGGCGATATCTTAGGATACCCGCTTGTTTATGATATTCAAAAACGTATTTAACCATAGCAATAGCTTTGTTAACATCACAGTTCGGTTTCTAATTGCTTGTACGATCATCAATTATAATGACGACATAATTAGAGAGACAACACAGATACTCAAAATTTGTAGTCATAGAAGGCATTTCTATTTAAATGTGCAGTCGATTATTAAATAATTGTCTTGTTTTAAATCTTATAATCAATCATTAGAATTAGGTGTTTTGAGTTTATTTCGTGTTGTCGTTTCTATATGTCATTAATATTCAACACTACTATTCAACATGTCCACATTTCAACTTCACATTTGATTAAATTAAATTAAATTAAATTGTATATAATGTTATTCTTTAATATGATCTTGCAGCTGTAACACTGCAATTTCCCCGTTGTGGGACTAATAAAGGTTTATCTTATCTTATCTTATCTTATGACAGCTCACATGATCAGTTTAATTACATATCAATTTAAGTGCAATTATTTGAAAGGATTTTCTGGTTAGTTTTGTAAATTATATTCCTGAAATGGGTTGCAAATTAAAAAAAACCTTATAAGCCAATTTTAAAATCTTAACATTAAACATAACCAAGAATGATCCATGTGAGGCTTCAGATGTTTGATCTCACCTTTATTGCCCCTTGTAAGACCGATTCGGTTTATACCTTTAAAAGACATCTCCATACTTTTAAGAAAATTACACATCCTTGTTTTAGTTATTAAGATTTGATTTATTTAATATAATCTATCATGGTACAAAAATGTTGCCTTTAAATGATCAGGATGAAATCTAGATTTTAAAACTGATCCAATTTAAATTTATTGTCATTGCTATTAAATAATTGTACAACAGTAAACAGATTCTTCATCCTGCAAAATATTATTTTCTACTTGTACAAGCTGCTTAAAAAATAGTTTAGCTTCTATGAATATAATGGTGTTAATGTGTTGAAAAGTTTTGATCAGTTTACTTTACAATAACATGCGCTGTACCGACTCCCTTTTTTTTTTTTTAAAAAAGGGAGTCTTTATTGAGCCTGGAGCTGACAATACCGTTATAATCAGTTCCATTATGTTGGCACACTGGTACTTATATCTGTAAATCAACGGCTGTGGTCAGGATGGGGACATCTCTGCTGCCTTAACAAAGCTCTCTTTTATTAATGGGTTACTGTGCCGTGCCAGGCTGCTGCCTCATGGTGTGAGTCAGAGTTGGTGTGTGCATTGAAGCTATATGTAGTCATGCTTTCATAGACCTTTCATTTTTACTAACATGTGTTTATGCTTTTCTTTTCCACACCTAGATACAATCCCAAATAATGCACAACGAAGTAAGTGGCAATTCCTACCACTGCCAATTATTCATATCAAAGACTATGTCAAAGATACTAATGAAAGTATTTCTCCCAACAGTCAGCTATTTGGTCATCTTTCACATGTTCCTCTTCATGTTTTTATGGTCCTACTGGAAAACTATCTGGTCCAGACCAGCCAGACCATCAGAAGAAGTAAGTCAAGGATTTGTGTTTTTAACCCAGTCCAAAACCTTTTTTAGCCTCAAATATTTTCTATTTATATTAATTGAGGGTAGGATTCAGTTAACAATGTGAGAAATCAATTTAACCAAAAAGAAAAAAACAAGAACTTGGACTTTCTGACTCTAGTTTCCTCCTGTCAGTTTGGTCTGCCCAGAGCAGAGAAGGAACTGTTTGAGCAAGAGGAGCAAGCAGTAATGCAACAAGAGATTCTGAAGAAAGTAGCAAGTAATTTACCTGTGTACACACGCACGGCAGGAGGAGGTGAGGTGCTCGGCAAACAGCAAAACTAAATGTGGTCAGCTTCCTGTTTTTTAACAAAAACTGCTTGTTAACTTGTTAATACTGTGGTCCCCCTTGACTCTTAGAAAAGGAGAAGATCTCAGAAATGCACCTCATCAGTCAGTTTGTGCCTCATATGCACAAGATCAACTAATCAAATCAATGAAGTTTCTTCATGAAATATGTTGATGCATTATATCTTCCCCTCTTGGCTTAGAGTACAGCACTGAAAGTGTTCTATATAGTATAAGAGACTATAAGCTGCCATTTGTGGTAATGCACATCTGTTTTGTGTTTACTGAACCAGATGTATCATAGTGTTAATTGCCTCTGCAGGTCACACACAGTAACAATCCCACACTCTTGGTTTGATAGGGAAATGTTACGACAGAGATAAAAAATAATCCATTCATTAAACACACGATGAACACAAAGTATACGAGTTGTGGTTTAAACATTAATATTTTAGTAAGGTTTTTGTCTAAAAAGTACCGGGATATGTCTTCAGTAATTCTGCTTTCATTCTCTCTTTAGCTATTCGATACTGTGGCCTCTGTCAGATAATCAAACCTGACCGCTGCCATCACTGCTCCACCTGTAATATGTGAGTGCTGAATACATGGAGTAATCTAAGCTTATTTTTTCCCACCTTTCCGTCAAAACTATGTTCTGAAAAATATTAATTGCAGTTCCTGGTTTCAGAAAATAAACTCACATTAGATTTTTTTATATATTGAGTTCTGTATTTTTTATGGTGAGACTCGTTCTCCTCATGTTCGGTATTTGCCTCTGGGTAACAGAATGGTAAAATGTTTTGGTTGTATTGTAGTTGGGGTCAGTAATACAATCTCTCTTATTTTTCAAGATGTGTGTTGAAAATGGACCATCACTGCCCCTGGTTGGTTGGTCTCATATATCTATGCACTGATTTTACTCCATCATGATCTCAATATGTTTTTGAAGAAGACGCTGAGAAATCAATGACATGTTTCACTGCCTGTCTTTCAGGGTGAATAACTGTGTTGGTTTCTCAAACTACAAGTACTTTCTCTTATTCGTGGCCTACGCTTCACTCTACTGTGCAGTTATTTGTGCTACGGTCTTACAGTATTTCATCAAATTCTGGACCGTAAGTAGTGAAGTTTCCACCTTTTTCTCCTCTAAACCTGTGTGTGAATGCTTTCTGTGGTTGTGGTTTCTTGAATGTGCTTGTACTCATATGATCGATCAGCAGTCCTTAGTTAAAAGCCACTCACAAGCTTTTCTTACAACTGAGCCAATAAATATTGTTATTTTAGACAAAATGAAACCTTTTCCTCAAAAAAGAAAAAGAATAATGAGGTGCAGTCATGCTGTGGTGAGGCGGATGATCAGCAAGATTGCCCCGTTGGTTTACAAATATAACTATGGTACTCCGGTGTTACAAAATCGCTGATCAGGAGTAAGTCTTCATCATACTGCTTTGTGCGATACAATATATTTTCTGTCACTTTGTTCAATAGTGAAGGAGTATATTTCTATGGTAGGAGTTAAAAAGTTGCAAAAAGTCTCAAAAGCATTCACACAACAAAGAGCTGTTCAATTTGAAAAAGCCCTAGCATTTTCAAATATGAAATTCTACAGGTTCCAATATTGTTATTATCAAGACTTATTTCTCATTAATTACTGTTGGAAACAAAGGTCCTATCTCACAATGTTCAGAAATGGAACGGCATCCTGGATCCACATCCACACACAGATCGACTCTTCATCCCTAGGCCCGTCCCTCAACTCATTGTCACTGAAGTACAAAAAAAAAAAAATCAAAATCCAAACAAAGATTAGATATTTTCTACACAAACTGAAAAACAGGCGGTTGATAACATAACCAACTACATTGGTTGAGGTAATAATGGATGGTGCTAAGAGGAATTTTCTAGTCCCTTCAGAAATTTGCTTAGGATGACTAAGAGGACACATGAAGTGTTTACTTTGTGGCAATTTATGTTCTTTTTTTATCTTCTTACTAAACAGCAGCCTGCCAAGCATGCCAAATTCCACATCTTATTTCTGTTTTTTGTGGGGGCCATGTTCTTCATTTGCACCCTGTCACTTCTCCTCTACCATATGTGGCTAGTGGCAAAGAACAGGACCACTTTAGGTAGCTATAAAATATAACATTTACCTAAAACTCCGAATAATTCCTTTTACAAGTATTAGTGATAACCCACAATAATTTGATATTCCTTTCCAGAGGCTTCTCGAGCTCCCGTCTTCAGAAGTGGCCCAGATAAGAACGGCTTTTCTCTCGGCTTTAAGCGAAATGTAGCCGAGGTGCTTGGTGATCAACCAAAGTACTGGTTATTTCCTGCTTTCTCAAGGTGAGTCAACTCTCAATCACCTCTTTTGCAGTCTCAGGGCTGCAACAAAAAGGCAGCACTACTGTTTAAACCATATGTAACTGCCCTGTATTTCACCAGGGTTAAAGTTCTTCTGTTAGAGGAAATAAGAAGAAAGGACAGTGAGTAAGTTAGTTCACTAATACTGTCTCCATCTCTGTGTCATCAGTCTGGGCGATGGACATTCCTTTGTTACCAGATTGGTACAAATAGATCCCGAGCAAGCAAACTGTGTACTCCAGCAAAATGGCAAAAGGTGAATTTTGTCATATATTATTGATTTCTGCAGAAATATTTAATCTTTTGCTTTCAGTTCAATGTGTTGTGCCTGAATTTCTGATATGACTTAATCCCAGCCCTACTGAGGAGATCAATGGGGCCTGTGTCCATGGTAACAGTGTACATAAAGTGGATGGCAGCAACGAGAAAACTGGTATCTTGGTGATGCCTTTGTTCATTTTTCACATATGTAAGGTGTTTTGTCAGGACTCTGTTGAGACTTCTTGTGTGTTGTTTCTGTTTTCTTTCAGCTGGAGACCAGGTTTCGGTGACCATGGGTAGTGAGCCATAGCAGGTGTTTGTACATGAATACTGTGGAGTTCTGCTGGTTTATCCACCTCCTGTGTTTATTTGTATTTGGTTTGATTGTTATTTCAGATTGCTGGCACATCAGTGAAGAGCTTAATAACCCCGATGCCTTAAACCAGCAGCACCAGCATCTACCGGAACCGTCCTGCACCTTCATGTTTCCTAAAGCGTGCTCCAAACTAGGGCTATGGCAATGCTGAGATGATGTCATGACAGAGATTGTAGAGCAACCTCTCAGGCCACTCTAGTCTGACCAGAGTTTATTCACAGGGTCTATCTTTGTTTTTAGCCAAAACATTCAAATACTTTGTTATTAATGTATCTGTAAAAAAAATTCTGGGACTTTCTTTTGACCTTTCAGCCAATCTATCTGTATTGCCCGTGCTCGTCTCAATGGCATAAACACCAGATCCTCTGTCAGTATTAATACATAATTAATAATTAACTATGATTCATTGGTTTGGTTCAGTGTGAGCCACTAAAATATTATTTTTCCATCATTCATTCATGCATTCATTCATTAGTTTATTATCCGTAACTGCTTGTTTAAACACTTGCACCATTTTGTTCAATATATCAATAGCCTGAAACTCAAGCATAGAGCATATATTAAGACCAGAAGTCAAATGGTCTCATTTAGTTTCAATTTACATGAAATATGTAAAGAACTTTATGTTTACATTTTAAATAATATTTATTTTTTACGTTCATTTTTATATGAGTGGTATGAACTTAAAGTTGGAGTACCAAATCTAGTTTAACTGAAGTTAAAAGGATTTCACTTCAAAATTGAGATGCAATGTGCAATGTTTTTCTCTGAATTATATATTTGTCATTGTTCGGTGTTGATTTTATTGTAATGAATGATATTTGAGCTCTTCAGTGGGAGCCACATGTTTTCCCTGACATGATCAATTTTTTACTACAGTGTGTTTTTGTCTTTAAATAGTTGTATTCATCCATAACGTTAAGTAGGAGCCCATAATGAAATAATAAATAATAAAACCGAGGGAGAGTGTGTCCTTGAGTCTGAACCAGTCTAGATGAGATGGATTCTACAGAAAGCGTAGACTAAAAGCGTCCTCCTCTTGGCTCAGAGCAGCTGTTTAATCATATCAACCTCCTTTAAGTATGTCTGATACTCAGTGGTTGGCAGATAATTGACAATAATGACTGTGTGGCAGAACTTTGAATGTGATCACAGTAGTTTAGTAACTTGAATAAAAACTATATTAATAGAATATAAATGTAATTAAATGAACGAAGCATCTTGAGATGATAATACTGGTCCCTTCTGGACTTCTTTAGAAAAACAATGTTTATACGGGTTGATTGCCATTTTTCTGTAACAATAAATGTGATTCTCAATCTTCAACTGGCGTGCTGTGATTTCAAACAACTTCGATAGAAAGCGTTCTTGTTCATCTGCTAAGGACATATCAGTTGTGGCCATCTCTTTCCAAATATTAATCCTTACCATAATAACATTCTAGTCAAATGTTTACTGATATGATTCGTCATATTTTACTTGTTTTCTTCAATATTCGTCACACTAAAATGTATAATATGACTGACTGAGAACCTCACCAAGGAAAAACTTTTTTTTTAAAACAATTTATTTCTTTAGGCTATTGATTATTTTATTATTTTAGACTTTCTTAATTGACCAGAAAATAATGAATTGTTTGTCCAGGAATGTTTTTAAACTGTAAAAAAAGATTAGACTTAAAAAAGGTTTTAATTATTAAAGCATGTTTTATATATAAATACAATTTGGCCCTTATTAGAGTGTTTTTGGTTCAATCAAGTTACATAGTTCTGTTTAGAAAGTCCTCACATCTTTTAATATGTAAAAAAAACAAAAACAGTACTTATCAAGTAAGACTCAATAGCCATGGTCTATGTCTCCTCTTCAGTGGCCCCTTTGATCCCTGGTGTCCCCCAGGGCTCCATCCATGGTCCCTTACTGTACTTGCTGCCACTGGGTCACATTAAAAACCGGTTCAGTCACATTTTTCAATAAATAGTGACTTAAAATGTGCTCAACCAAACAGATGCGCAGGACATAAAGCGTTAAAAAAGTAATCGGCTTTGCAAAGTATATGACTTGCACAATATGTTAATCTTCTTGCACCACCCGCTGGCTGACATTTTTGGCTTTCAGTGTAATTTCTTAATAACTATTGGACCGATTGCTGTAAAATTAGGAATTGTTGAATGGGTATGCTTGTTCTTCATGAGAAGAGCATGTCAGCATGTCCTGTAGCACCGTCATGCCTGAGCCCAGCACCTAGCATCATAAATGTGAAGCTGCTGCCGGAGCTCAACACTATGTGACCATTAAGATAAATATCCCCCTCTGGCTGATATGTGAGTTTGTAAATACATCTCAACTGGCCATAGTTTCATTTCAAATTATTTAAAGGAGCAGACATGAGATGGTTATAAAGTACTATCACTGAGTTGGGGACACACATGCAGGTCACAGAGATAGCCGAGACACGACACTAAACTCTTCACTTAGAAAAAAAAAAAAATCCTTGAAGTTTGACAGCGCCAGAATGCTCAGACAAGAACTACTGCCACAGGAACAATAAGAGCAGGTTACAAGATTGGCAGGTGAGCTGGGGAAAGGTGAATGACCTTGGGGCTGTTAACCTGCCCATTACAACTCAACATATAAAGTCAGCTCTGGGCCTCCCACACAGAAGGTAAACAGACTGAACCCTGGAGATCCTGCAGATGCGGTTTTCCATTTTTTTCAATGTACAATTTAAGCATCCCACTTCTATAAAATACTGAAAGCAGATGCTAACAACACACTCGCCGTCCTGATAATTCATCCAACATGACAGAATTTTCTACAAAAACTATGGTGAAGGAAATGTAAGTGTAATGTATTCTGCTTCAGAAGTACTGTAGACGTATGTGAACGAACTGCAAGAGATTTATATGATCTTCAGGGAAATTCCTTTATCTTTTTATACCCTTTCATATTTACAGGTAGGAAGGAACACACCCTAACAAAGTTCAGCTCTCCAGACACATTCATTGGATCTCACCCCTCTCACTTATACTCTGACCTTGGTGTTAATTTCATTATAGTGACTTACGTCTGTGAATGAATGAGCAACACTTTTGGAGGCGCTCTTATAAAAGTTACCGCTCTGAAGCATTCAGGCCACTTTCACTTCATGGAGAGGACGTGGTGCAGTTGCTGTTGAATCCACTGACTGACATTCTGACGTAAAGGGGATCAGATTCATTCTTTAATCTCAACCTAAAATTCAAGCTCTAAATTAATTTCTTCTAGGAGAGAAAGCTGAGATCAATATAAATTGTCTTTGCCATTCTTGGTCAATTAGTGAATCTCTCAAGAGGAAAATTTGCACACCATGGAGGAGGCCCTCAACACTACCATCGATCCTGCTTGTTTACAAGGACCCCCGCTGGCTATCGACGTGATCAATCGTAAGTGGCTCACATTATTCTACCCTCTTATCCTAATCACTGATAGTGTTTCCTTTTCAACATGTTGGCGCTAATGAAGAGTTAATGTCTTCGTTTCTATGTGTGTGTTGACTGATTTGAAATTGTTCCAAACAGTTTCCTATACGATATTAAAAATAATCAGGTTAGGAGAAAACAGACAGAAATATCCAAAAATGATCTTCTTCTGACCTTATTTAGCAGAAATACTGCACTACTAAACCCATTTAATATACATTTTGAACACAAGCAACATCAATCCAGTGCGATTTTTGTGTAATTTTTCTCAAAAAGAGTCAAATGTGTGTATACTGTACTGTTTAATAATCCAACATCTTTTATCTCTCCTAAATCAGAGCTGGATGTATTTGAAATTTGCCTGTACTCCATGCTCACCTTCATGTCCGTCATCTCCCTGCTGCTGTACCTGGAGCAGTGTATCTTCATCTATAGAAAACTACCATACCCAAAGAA
This sequence comes from Lophius piscatorius, assembly GCA_009660295.1. Taxonomy (NCBI): domain Eukaryota; kingdom Metazoa; phylum Chordata; class Actinopteri; order Lophiiformes; family Lophiidae; genus Lophius; species Lophius piscatorius. Next base: position 176,212 of record VRLP01000600.1, on the reverse strand, counting down.
AACCACTATCATCTGGATAAATGGTGCAGCACCAGTAAGCATTCAGGCCTGGTTTGTTTTTACTATTATATGATACTAATAAAAATGAATGATATCAATGGAATATCTGCACATGGTTGTATTTCTCTGTTGCAGGTCATCGCCACCATGTCTTGTTTTGGGATGTGGATCCCGAGGGCAGTCATAATCACAGACATGACATCTAACTGGTGTGTTTTCGCTCAACCACATCATCATTCTTACACTGGAGAAAGAATGGGTTTAATCATTTTAGTGTTTCTCTCTCACGTTTGAACTTGCAATGAGATCAACTAAACCACTTTATCATGTTACTGACAAATGAAGTCATTGTCTCCCATGAGTTTTGGTTAGAGGAAGGACATCAAAGCCTCAAGGAAGTTTTGTTCAGTTTCAAGCAAATTCATTTATTTCAAGCATCTGTATTCTCTTGTCCGCACTTTCTAAATAATAAATAATTGTCAGATTTCAGATAATGTTGTGATGAAAAGAGATATCAAACACTGGCATATTGAATATTATTTAATGTGACATATTAACGCTTATTGGATAATTATATTTGCACACATATAGCTTTATTTCATTCTATTTAGCGACATAGATTTTCATAATTACTATTGAAATTATCAGCCTCGAAAAGGTCCTTAATAAACATTCATTTTGATTGGCTTTATAATCCCAAATTTAATTTTGCAACTTGTTAACTTTGCATACCTGTTCATCAGGACAGAACATCAACTAAATGACTTCAACTAGAAAAGTTTGTACAAGCTAGTTAAAAATGTCTGTAAAGTTAAAACATTTGATAAATCATTGCATCATCATACTAACTGTAGGTTTTGCCACCATGAGTGACAACATTGAAGTGATTTCTGAGCATATTACATGATTTTCTTTTATTTGTCAAGGGCTCTATTGTTTTTTTTTTATAGTAAATAAAAATGAATTATTTCAAAATTCTTAAAATTCTAAAAACATTTGCTCCCTCCTGTGATGATAAAGTCATTTCTTTCATTTCTTAAGAGGTTTTTGAGAGTTATAGTGCTCTATGAAATCTCGACTAACGGGCCTCTCTCTCTCTCTCTCTCTTTCTCTATGAAGTTATTTTTCAGTCGTGGTGTATAAGGTCTTGGTTCTGATCATCGAGGAGTTCGGGGGTGTTAAAGATTTTCTCCAGGAGTTTTCTGGAAAGAATTTTCGGATCAGCACAGGCCCCTGCTGCTGCTGCTGTCCCTGTTTACCCTACGTACCCATGTCACGGTACAATTAGACTACTATTATCATAGCCATATTCTAAATGTTGACTCCTGTGTTGTGTACTTGTTAAACACCTAATATTTTATGGTCATTTTAATGTGCTCTGATTTATCTATATATTTGACTGCAGATTGTATAATGACTTTATTTCTTTGTGTTGGATCGTTAAGGCGACTGCTCTTCTGGCTGAAGTTGGGTTCTCTTCAGTATGCAATCCTAAAGACGGTACTCTCAATCCTCTGCATAGTGCTGTGGACAAACGGAAACTTTAACCTCTCAGATGTAAGTATCTGAAGTGCCTGTCCAATCATGTGATTGTAAAATGAGATGAATATGCCATCAAATGTTTCTTTGCTTTTCTTCCAGCTAGAGATAACTGGTACCGCCATTTGGATTAACCCTTTTATTGGCGTTCTCACAATCCTCTCCCTTTGGCCTGTTGCCATCATCTTCATGAACACTAACAGATTCCTACGCAGCCTCAACATTGTACCCAAGTATGCCTTGTACCAAGTAAGTCAGCACAATGTATTCAATATGTAAAAAAAAAACAAAAAAACAAATTAAAACTATAGGAGCTTAAAAATAAATTAGTCACACTGTTGAGATCAGTTGAAAAGAACATCTTCCATGTCAAGTGTTTTATGGCTCAAAACGATGAGAGGGCTTCTTTTGTTACAGCACAAAGTTAATAATTTTAAAAACTTTAATAAAAAACCTCTTTTATGAGGTCCATTTTAAGGGGAGCACAGATAAAGAAGGGAATAAAAGATTATTCCATTTTTCAGCAACCACGGAAATATGTATTTCAATTCCACACATCCAAATTATTATTGGAACTTGCAACTTTACCGTACGTACTCTTACATATCGATACCATAAATATGTGAGATCTTTTTTTACAACATGATTTATTTCTTCCTTAAATATTAGAGAAAATATCCTCCAATTAATAAGGAAAATTATATATAAAGAAAAACTTGGATCCAAGGAGAGTTGTTAAAAAGAATTGTTTTGTTTTGTCCTTCACTGGCCAATGCCCTGTCCTATCCCACTATTTAATTGTTATCGCATTTTCTGTGCTGCTCTTTTGGCCAGGTCGCTCTTGGAATAGAGATTAATTTTATCTCAATGAAGATTTTACCTAGTAATATAAGTGATATCTGTCCATTCTCCAGGTTTATGGAAATCCAAACTGTAATGTCAACTACACTGAAAATCAACCGAAAATACTGAAAACTGCAAATCACGAGACATCTTTCTTGTAATTTCTGTGTCTGCCTGTATCTCTATCCAAGGGTACCGCGAACAAAGTGCGTCCATTTTTTTAAAATTATGGTTGTGCTTTTGTTACTTTGAGTAAATAATCTACAGAGGATCTCTGTAGTCATTTTCCATTTATGTTTCCACAAGAAAAACTCTTGTTAGAGAAACCAAGCATTGGCTCTGGAGGATTGGCTAGTGTCATCTGTGGTCACACCGCTAGATGTCACTACATCCTATAGACTGGATCTTTCTTACAACAGATTAAAGGATGATCAAGAGTAAAAAAGGGGTTAAATTGAAAGAACCAGAGGGATTATGGGAGATGTAGTCTCAATTGAGAGAAACCTAAGCCTGTCACATCATCAACAAAATCCTATCATATTGATTTTTTAAAAAATGCTACAGAATACACCTTTAACTGTATGTAACTGATGCCTCCAGCTAATACTTGTACTGAGTCAGCTGCAGACATCCATCATCAACATCTTGTCCCTGGATGGAACCATCGCCTGTGCCCCTCCCTTCTCGTCTCAAGCTCGTGGTTCCTGTAAGAAACATCTCTGAATGTCCTCTACATTTGTTGCCAGAGTGTGTAGTGAAATAATCCATCCAAAACCCTCATGTTTGCATTTGATAATTTCTCCTTGTTTTGCAGTGCTGAGTCAGAAGATGATGATCATGGAGATGTTCATCATCACCCTGGTCAATCGCTCTTTGTACCGTCGCATATATGACACAATTCCCTCTGAGGAACATGACAATGACCAGAACGCCAAAGCTGACCAGCAGGCTGCTCTTGTGGAGCATGATGTTTAAAAAAAGGGATGGTCAAACAGTGGAAGTGAACATTGCTCTTTAATGAGTCATCACTTTATCATGTCAGAAAGTCAGCCTTTAAACAGCTTTTGGTCTTATATCTTACACGTTCAACACAGATATTTGTTAATATCTCATCTGTATGCACATGTTGGAGGAAAAGGGAGTAGGACAGTGTTTTATCAAACATATTTCACTAATTTTGAATCAAGTACCAATCAAGTATCCCTCGAGCAGCTCAAAACATTTTTGATAAGAAAAAAGCTATTCAAAAACATAGAATGCAGCGCTCTGCCGTCAGTGTCTGGTCCATCACTTAAGAAGAGAGGCCAGATTGAGATGGCTAGGAGTTAACAGTTGCATTTAAATACCAACAATAATATCTGCTTTATTTGATTGTTTTGGGTATTTTATGCCTTAAAAATGTTTTTAACTTATTATAGTCAAAATATTTCAGGGATGCTACTTGACTGATATTTATCAAACTTACATTGGAATAAAAATTCTTGCCTGCTGCAATTGAAAGCCCCCTTACGGGGGTCGATCCTGAACTTTTATATTCTCCTCTATGAATCCTTGGTTCCTACACTCAATGTTCAATGCAGTGTAGGGGATGTACAAGTTTGAGAACCATTGATCCAGGGTATGCAAATTCCATCTGAGAAACATTGTTTATGAGTGTCTTAGCTTATAAATATAAAAAAAGTTTTTACATTTGGTTATAAAGTTTATTCAAACCTATTTGTTTGTGAATGTGTGTGCATGCATGCGTGTGTGTGTGTGTGTGTGTGTGTATGGGAGTGTATGGTCTTTTTTAATGCTGACTTGGGCCAAATGTATAGAGATGTTGTGAGGTCTACAATGACTCACTACTTGATGACTACTTGATGTATTTTCTAAATAAGCATTCAGTTTCATGAGTTCATTAAAAAGCCTATGATGTATGTATTAAACAATACTGAGCTCTAAATCAGCAAAGCAAACAAAATTCACTGAGAAGCATGGTGGTTACGCTGCACATTTCAAATTTAGTTTCTAATCAAACTCTTCTGCAAGTCTCGATGCTCCCTTTACAAGCAAACCTTTGTTTTAATAAGTTGTTTCCATACCGGTGGGTCTGTAACTTTAATCTTCCTGCAGTGTCTTAAAGCAGTTCGGAGAAGCAGCAAGATTTTTTTAAAGATTGCTGACCCACTTATTCCGACTTGTTCGGGTGATAGGCATACATGTGAATGGATAACTGCAGACAAGCTGTGCCACATGTTCTTTTCTTCAATGACCACAAGAGGTCTGATTTGTTCCATCCCAAGATCTTATCCGTTAACCTGGTAATAAAGAACATCTGATCGCCTCTTATGCTTCATTAATTTAAAAACAAACTGCATTTGAACCCAGACAAATGAAGTAAGTTAGATTTTTGGTTAAAAATCTATAGCAAACATAATATCCATTAACTTGTTACTTGCTGAATGATCCTTAAAAACAAGATTACCTCCCAGGAATTTTACTTAATTCATACTAATTTCTCCGTAATTTATATTTGATATTCATTCCCTTTGGCTGATAAACAAGACTCCTAGTGATTTTTGGTCACACAAATTCCCTGAAAAAAATGTCCAAATCAATAATGACTTAGGCACTGTGTTGATTTTTTTTATTGTATTCTTCAATGCCAGAACCCGAAAGGAACTCAAATTACGTCAAATGTAGACCAAACCAGAAAATATGAGTTTGCAGTAACAAACCATACTCACATTATGTTCTTGAAACTAAGCCTGAATCCATTTGTTCATGATTATGTTATAATTTCCAAAAGCTTAACTATGTTAAGTACTGCTGCTGAATGACATTTAAAAGATTGTGCCATTGATTGCTTTTATTTGATTTTATGATATTGTTATGAACCTTATTACATTTTAGACTTCACAGGAAGCATTCCGTTTCTTTTTCTTATCATTAAATCATCACTTTCATAATACTTAAACAGACTGCACTAAGTTATTTGGGGTTATTGTGACACCTGTATTTTGTGAATAAAGCCCACTTTATTCAGAATAAAAACAAATCTGCTCCATTAAAATTTTAGTGGTCTGCAAACAGTGGTATAATCCTATCTGGATCAAATAACGCCAGATCATTCTGAATTCTAAATCTGTTCTTATTAATGGAGTATTTGTCTTTGCTGTTTATGTAAACAGAGTCATCAGACACAGAGGAAGAGAAAACTGCATGACAGCCCCTGGCTCTGCAATGCTGACGAAAGCGCCTTAGCTCCTCTGTTGCTATGGCAACCGGGGATCGCAGCCAGACAAAAAAGGAGGCAAAGGGGAGGGGCTTTGGAGAGAGAAACAGAAGAGAAAGGGTTGGATGGGAAAGCTAGAAAGAGGGAGGGATGCAGACATACGATGTGGAAGTAAGCTGAAAGGGAAAGAGAGCAGCAGAGGTAAAACGAAGCTGCAGAGGGAGATACAGACAAGGTCGGGATATAAATGCTTACATCACTGATTGGTGACGAAAACCAGCATCAAGTGACAGGAGGTGAAGGAGAAAGGAGGGAGCCAGGGAAAGATGGATGTACAAACGCAGAATATGGACCCCCAGTCTGGTGAATCCCAATCTGGAGGAAAAATGAGAAAAGGATTCAAGCTGTTTGGCAAACGCAAGCCAGGAAACATATTTTCTATTCGAAGCAAAGGGGATGGAAACAACAAGTCACCAGTGACCAAGACCGAAAACCCGGATGGATTACCCGAAACCTCTGCGCCAGATTCGGAGCAGGAGCCAGATAAGGAAAATGGACAGGAGGTGAGTCAAGGAGAGATTGAGCATGGAGGGGAGGAAACACTTGCCGAAGATGGCGCTCTGGCTGCCGCCCATGCTCGTGCCTCCATTTCTTCTGCCTGTTCGGCCAAGTCCCTCAGCTTCCTGTCATTATTTAAGGGCAGTCGGAGAGGAGGAGGTGACCGCCGTGTCCAAACCGTGTCTCAGCCAGTGGGTCGGAAACGTCGTGGGCTGCAAGGGCTTTTCAATAGTGTTAAGTTCCGATCAATGGATAAAGACGACAAGGAGGAAGCTCCTCCGAGCCCACTTCTAATGTCATCCCGCACAAACAGTGTGGAAATCATCAAAGAGGACCTAACACTCACTCCTCAATCCCAGCCTCGGTCTCTGGGCAGCCCAAAGTCTGAGAACTGTGAGCCCGTCAAGAGTTTACCGGACAGTGCAGGCATGACCCCATCAGAGACTATACCTCCCCAGGGGACAGCAGGGAATGTGAGTACCACTAATAAGCATGCTTCACCCACTTCTGACCCACCATTGGTACCCGGTGATAACAGCCTGAGCTCCTTGCTGGCAGACATCTCCTCTCTCTTGACCTTTGACTCAATATCAGGGGGTGGAGACATAATGGCTGATGTGGAGGCAGAGTGGGGAAAAGCCAGCAGTGCCATCAGTGCTGTAGGGAATCAGGTCGCACCATCATCAACATCTTTCTACACTCCACTGATGTCTACATCTGTCAGTACTGCAAAATCCTCTCCTGTAGCTGCTGTCCCCACAGCAGCCTCGACCACATCTTTTAGCCCTCTGAGAAAGACAGTTTCAAACTCATCTCCTACTGCTAAGCCGAGCTCCTTCATCACAACATTAACCAAATCTTCCACCTTGACTACACGCTCAGTCAAACTGAGCTCAGACTCTTCTTCAGCCTCCAAGCCGTGTACTAGCACTATTACACTCACTGCGGGAAAACCAGTAACCCATGAGACTCCCAGTTCTCCATCAGCACCTGATAAATTGGATTCAGCTAGCAATTGTAAGTTGCAAATATCTTCTTCACAATCAGCTGCAGGAGAATCTAAAGCCCCTCTGACTATTTCACAAGCCGGTACTGTTACCCTCCTTAAAATAACATCTGTTCCTTCAACAACTACAACCTCAGGCTCAGTATCGGTGGCTTTTTCCAAGCCTTTACTCACCTCTAGCCGAGTGGACTTCAATCAGATCCCTCCCTCCCCTGTAACTGTTCCACAGCCTTCCTCTAACCTAACTACTGCAACTAAAACCGAGCTAAGCCCAGTTTCTGTCCCAACTACAACTGTAGCATCTTCATATATGATTCCAACAACAACTAAACCAATTCCTGTAAGGGTATCTTTGGATAAGATATCCCCTGCTCCTATATTGACTCCAGCCTTTGCATCACACGCTGTTGTTTCTGTCGCAACCCCAACAACTCCTGCTCTGGGTCAGATCCCAGTATCTCAGACTCAAACATATCCTGCTTCAGCTAAAATCAAAGCTGCTGTATCTAAAGATTCACCCGCTCCTACTCAAACGCATGTTTCTCAATCTAAAGCCCCTCTTGCCACAGCTCAGTTCCCAGCTTCTGTATCTAAAGATCCCCCTGCTTGGTTTCCAGTTTCTGTATCTAAAGATCCCCCTGCTCAGATTCCAGTTTCTGTATCTAAAGATCCCCCTGCTCAGATCCCCGCTTCAGTGTCTAAAGATCCCCCTGCTCAGATTCCAGTTTCTGTATCTAAAGATCCCCCTGCTCAGATCCCCGCTTCAGTGTCTAAGGATCCCCCTGCTCGGTTCCCAGTTTCTGTATATAAAGATCCCCCTGCTCAGATCCCAGTTTCTGTATCTAAAGATCCCCCTCCTCAGATCCCAGTGTCTGTATCTAAAGATCCCCCTGCTCGGATCTCAGGTTCTGTTTCTAAAGATCCCCCTCCTCAGATCCCAGTTTCCCAAGCTCAGAACCCAGGTTCTGTATCTAAAGATCCCCCTGCTCAGATCCCAGTTTCCCGAGCTCAGATCCCAGTTTCTGTATCTAAAGATCCCCCTGCTCGGATCTCAGTTTCCCAAGCTCAGATCCCAGTTTCTGTATCTAAAGATCCCCCTGCTCAGATCCCAGGTTCTGTATCTAAAGATCCCCCTCCTCAGATCCCAGTTTCCCAAGCTCAGATCCCAGGTTCTGTATCTAAAGATCCCCCTGCTCGGATCTCAGGTTCTGTTTCTAAAGATCCCCCTCCTCAGATCCCTGTTTCCCAAGCTCAGATCCCAGGTTCTGTATCTAAAGATCCCCCTGCTCAGATCCCAGTTTTTGTAACTAAAGATCCCCCTGTTCAGTTAGAAATTTCTGTATCTAAAGGTCTTCCTGCTTGGATACCAGTTTCTATGTCTAAAGACCCCCCTTCTCAGATCCCAATGTCTGTTTCTAAAGCCCCTACTGCTCCTTTTCATACCCCACTTTCTTCATCTGCTGACATTATTGACCCCGCTCGGATGCCAGCTTATGCATCTAAAGACTCCCCTGCTCCTGTCCAGTTCTCAGCTTCTCAATTTAAAGCCCCTCTTTCACCAACATCTGCCCCTGTCCTTTCTCCCCCTTCTAACCCTGCACCTAGGGTGTGTGAGACCCCAGCCACTGCTAAGATGACAGACAGTGGACAAATATCAGTGGACGGGCAGCCGGCCTTTCCAAGTAGCACAGATGCCCAGGGTGTCCAGACAGTACTATCAAAAACAGACAAACTGTTTATTGGGTCACATACAAATCTCCAGGGTCCCTCCAGAGAAAGGAGGGCACCACATGTAAAGGCATCCGGTCTTAGCAAAATCCCAGTAGTTGGAGGTGGCAGAGTAGCCAAGTTACCTGCCCGGGAAAGTCAACATTTTGAGGATGAGGCATGGAGGGACCCACCTACTCCTGTGCTAGAAGAAGAAAGACCCCATGTTTACTCACATGATGGCTTGAGAAAAGATAAAATCAGGGATGTTGGGGCTATTTTGCCTTCCTCAAAACCTACTCCAGAGCGAAGTCAGCAGCCTGCCCAGCCAAAAGCCCTCACCAGTTCCCCGCGTGACTCAAAGATCCCTGTTAAGCATGGTGCACAGGGTTCCTCCCAAATCCCTCAAGCTAAAGAACCTTCTCGCACCAAGATACCCGTGTCTAAGGTTCCTGTCCGTAGGGTTGGTATTAAACCTGCAGCAGGTGGCAGCAACCAGATAAGAAAATAAAACATGTAATAAATTAAAAATACTGATCATGTGGGCTTTGACTGCAACTTTTTCCCCCAGTATAAAGAAACATCCCCCTTTTCGTATTTATGAAACAGTAATTTTTGTCTTGTCTCTCTGTGAACTGTTGGCTTCACCACAATTTAAGCAACAGAAACAGAATCAATGAGGCAGTACTCAAGCACAAAACATCTGGTCAGGGAACCAAAGCAACAAGACTGGCTCTTTGTTGCTGGGCCAACTAGACATACACTCAGGAAAGGTTCGGGGTCACACCTGAACACACAGCAACATCAGTCACTGAGGATGAGCTGGAATAAAGGTCTTCTGAGAACACAGTCACATACACAACATGGGCGAGTGTCTTTTTAAGGGTGCTTTTCCTAAAGACTGACACTTTCTTCAGCCTTTTTCTGGAGTACTTTTAACTTTTGTTACTCTCGCTGTTTTATAGGAAAATAGTTAAATCTTTTTGTCTTCATTTCTAGAAAGTCTCTTTGATACAAATCAGCCCCTTTACGTTGCTATTTATTGGGGAAGAGTTGCAGGAGCTCTATAAATAAATGCAAAAAAACCAAATTTACATTCCACACCTATCTCTGGATATATGTAGCAGTAAATGTGCCATTAAATTTTGTACAAGATGTTGAACTGTACAGCGTAGCTGTGTCCACCTGCTCATATGTACCGTGATCTGTTCTCATTGTGAACTCCTGGAGAGACTGGTTTCGAGGGAGTAAAGGAAATGACTCCTTCAAATGAAGTGGACACTGGACAGCAGCCATTATGAATGGTAATGACTGTAAAGATGCTGCGAGGAGATCTCAAGCTTGTACACTGGCACATACTTACCCTTAACCCACTTGTACTCAGAACTGAACAATATCTCTGTGTACAGTCTCATCTATGTTGTTCTGTTCCTATTTAATCAATAAAATAATGAATACTTAGCAAGATTGGTTCAAGTTGTGGATTATATCCTGGTTTTTCATATTGTGGACAGTTAGGAATATATCACATCTTGTGTTAGTATTATATGAAAGTAATTATATAACACCATCATCTAGAGAGTGTTTGAAGATCATAGTCGAGGGAGAAGTGAAAACATTTTATAATTTCACTGAAAAATCCCCACAATGATTCATCATCTTACTACAGCGCTCAGAGTGTCCTCGCAGAAACATTATTCCCACATCCAAGCTCACTGACCTGAATAGCAAGCATGTGAATGTCAGCACAGTCCAGCCAATCAGCTGAGAGGGAAAGGAGGCTTAACATGCATTCCTTATTATCAAGAAAAAGGGTTTGGGAATGTGTGTCATTGCTATTCTTAGTGTGAAATGCACCCATTACATCAGTAATGCGTCTTAGACTGACTGGCTCTTTTAATTTGGGCAAGGACAACATGTGGACAATTATCAAAGCAAAGAAAGGCTGTTAATTCAGTAAAAAAATTAAAATAAATACTGAAACAAATGTAATAAATGAATGGGGGAGGGATCAGAAGCTAAATTGTACCATGGGGTTAAGGAGTCTGGTGTTAGGTAAGAAAAGTAAAAGACACTTTTAATTTTCTCTCCTCCTATTCTTTTTCAAGAAGGGCCTTATGGAAGCGTCACAAAAAGACATCTGTTCATTTTCAGAGGCTGGGGGCTGTGAGGACAAACATTTGCCCGAGAAAAACACGAGGATTTCAGTACATCAGGTGCTGATTCAGTCTACTGAGGGTAAAACCATCTCCCTGGTGAAAGAACAGTTTTCCCCTGAGGCTCAGACACAGCACAGGTTGGCCTCTTTGTGGCACCTGTGACATGTGATGAAAACATTTTAAAAAGGGTTTAAACTGAATGCAGAATTTCACCACAGCCGCTAGAACACAGTCACGGTGGTAATGAGGGCTCACAATGTGCAATCGTGTGATTTATTACATTATGCTCTGGATCACTGGAAACTGCTGATATGATCCATGCGCTTTTACAGAGGAAAAAGGAAATAAGCACATTAAAGGAATGCTGCCTTTTTGTCAATTTCATTTCACATGATTTTCTTCAACCATGAGGAGTTCATGCTTTCATACCGTATTTGTCTTTCACCATTGAGTGAAGATAAGCCACGGAACTTACACTTTTGATCTACAATAAGCTAAGAGTACCACTCTTTAGTTCATCCCCTCACCCCCATGTATGTTATACAAATGATAACACCCATAATGCATTGTGGCCACCCCGGCATTCTACATCCTGTATGTGTTTGTGTCTGTGTCAGCCTCTGGGGAGACTGTGTACCTCTTTAGACCATAATTTAGAATGCTTCATTCTGTGTTTCCATGCCAACCCCACTAGGTCAGCCAATGAGTGAATGAGTGTCTAGAGGAGGAGTTAATATCTGGAGTTCTTTAATGAGAACACTCACAGTATACACACTACAATGCTACACAATTTTAAATGCATTGCTGAGTTTTCACACTTCATTAGGCTGTTATTATGTTTCACTGCTGTTCTAAACCCATGCACAATATGTTTTTGATACGGAACAGTTTGCAACTCCGTTGACCCTCAATATCTTATTGAAATACTTTGCTGTTACTGGACATATCATGTATTTAATTAGAAGATCCTACACATCTAAAGTTATGCTGGACAAAGACATCAAATCAGACATGAATTTGCTGTGAAATATCTACAGAAGGGGTGGAAATCTGATGTGGCGATTTACTACAGGTGCGAAAGATTCACCGATACAAATCATTTTTAACGTGCGTCACATTCAATCCGTCAAAATGCGACATGATCTGGCCAATGGCCCCGGTCTAACGTCATAAATTTGTTCACTGAGGCTCCTTTGCTATCTCTTGAGCCTCAACTCTCAACAATAGGATACTGTAAGGCGAGTAATGCCAAAGTTGCTAAAATGGAAATATTGTCAGAGTTGCAAAGATTGAAACATGTTCGGTAGTTGCGCATTATTTCTCGTCAATAAAGTCCTGCAGTTCCGACACTGTAACAGCCCACTGCTAACTCTACCATCAAAAGTTTGGTTGGCATTTGGATTTTTATAAAAAGGAAGGGAAATGGACAAAAGCTTGGCCATTTATGAACTATGTCAAACCGCGATTAAGTCCAGCAGTAGTGACGAATGTGGACACCCACCTGGTGCGATCCTGGAGAAATCAGACTTATTCTGACTTTACTTGTCAATGGTTATAATGTTATGGCTGATCTATTTATATTTTGAGATATATGGTGGAAGTGTTGAATTACCACAAAATACTACTGCAATGGTGGCATCCACTCTTATCAAAGCTATCATATATTAAACAAGAATAACTTTCTGAGAGTGGTGAATCCAAAGGTTTGTGGAAATCATTACAACATTTTACTGTCAAAAAACAAACTGAATGGATTTTTTGCCAAGCCAATGGCCCATTCTTTTACCGCGTTTCATGGAAATCCATCAAGTAGTTTTGGCAGACAAACAAACAAACCAACCAGTCGGTGGACATGGGTGAACACAGAACTGTCCTGCCAGAGGTAATAAAAAGTCACACTCCCTTGAGAGATTTGAGGAAATTATTTTGATACACTGCAACAGAGGGGCATTGTGAAACCTTGTATAATAAAATAACTGTATTCCATGGTCATAAATTATATAACAGTGTTGAAGTAATGCTATGGTGCTCACTATCCACGAGCGAACACATTATCTCGCCATGTATCATTTGTGAGGCTTCATTGTGAGCTCTCAACTATACAAAACCAGGAAAAGGAAGAGACCATTGATCCAACTAATAATGATTAATAATCCTAATAAAATAATTAAGTTTTTACAGTCTGTGGCAGATATTTGTCAAGCTCAGCAAACAAAAATCTCAAAAATCTGATTCATATTCCAAATTGTTTATTCTTCTTTTTTTTTTGAAAAGGGTCAGCTATCAAAACCTGTAGCATAGCACTAAAATATTGCCACTTTTAATACACAAATTTATACTAAAATTGAATATATACATACATATGGCCATTTGGTTATGCTTCATTGAAAGTGAGTGCGTGTTTCCATGGCAGACAGATTGGCTCACTGAGAACCAAACAACAAAACAAAACAAAAACTCATTTTCTGGATTATCAGCCCTGCAGACTGATGAGCAGTCAGCAAACCAACGACAAGTCACTTTTGGTAACAGATATCAATTACAATCAGATAGATGCAGTTAATCAATTAAAATACAGATCAAATATATAGATTTTCAAAAACATTTAAGCAAAATTGTTGACAGTATTGGCATGTTAAAGATCACAATAATCATTTAAAAAGGAATTCTGAAGCTATATAATAATCCCAATTCTTATGGATATACAGTATTTCACTATTAGGAAACACCAATGCTGCACTCTATCAGTTATTGCTCCTTTATTCAAGGGAATAATGGCCATCAGGCTGGAGCATTACTTCATCTGAATGCAATAACTCTGCGCTAGGGACCTCTGCTGGTGAAAGACCATAGTGACACACTGAGGGGCAATGAGGTGACCTATTTATGCATGCTGTAGTACATCGAAGCAAAACAACAAAGCCTGATCACATATCTAGCCTCTCCACAGTGATGGGTATGAAAATATAAGGAATTTATTTTTGACAGTTTCTATTCTTAAAAAGAATAATATTACTCCAAAGTACATATCATGTGTAACACTCAATTCTATAAAAGTGCTTGTTACTATATGATAATCATTAATTAAATGTTCATGCAAAAATAAAAGCCCTAATGTAGACTCATTTGTATGAAATGAATTCAAACAGAGATATATCATTTTTAAAGAAATACTGGTAATGGTTATTCAGCCCTGCTTTACACAAGCAAGACAGGAGCAGCTTATACTGGTAGCTTGGGAACAATAATTAAAATGATTGGGATAAAAATGCACAATAAAAGACACATTCCTTCCATTTAGAAATGAATGACGATACAGACATAAAAATGTGAATTATTACAACTGATAGATACAACAGGGATGGTCTCATGTGGGCAAAGGTTTTTTCTCTTTTACTGGTGGCAAAGAGCAGATTAACTCAAAGCTGATTAAGATACACTCACACCGAAAAAGTTGAGTCTGACCTGAGAGGAGGGAGAGAGGAAAAGGCACATAAATAGAGGTGTACCTACTATTTAAAATGTGGTTTGAAGTTCTGGATACAAAGATTAAAAAGGGGTACAGTTTATACAAAGCTGTTGGTCAGAAATTTGTCTGTAACAGAGAGGGATCGTCAGTGTGGGACGCAGATTAAATCGGCATTTCTTCTCCCAGCAGCATTTCATAGAATACAGACTATCAAATCACTCGTTCTGTTGTGTTTTTAAAAGAAAAGTATACCTTGTATCCGTCTGTCACAAGAGTAATTGTGATGAACTATCAGTGGGAAAGCTGAGCTTGGGAGGATACACACTACTACCCTTCTGCCATGGAGTACGGTAGTAGGATTGTGATGGCACTACTTGAAACTATTGGGTAACCCTTCTTCACTACCCGTCCAAAAACCATGTCTTGAAATTTGATTTTTAATTTCTGATTTACAACTGTATATAATCACTTGTGCTTGTGGGTTGTGGTTATTTAATCGAGTGAATAAAATATGCTGAACTCTTGGTGATTCATGATGGATGACAAGGTTCTTTGAGTTTGTTGGGATCCAATGAAAATGTCATACTACACATCAGGCACACAGAGATAGGGCAGGATGGACCCGCAGGATAGATGTAGAAGGATTTAAACGTTTAACCTGTTTTGAGTTCCATTCATTCCGACGCATCCAACCAAAGACTGACAAACCAAACATCCCAGAACCGAGTATGAGACCATCAGATATATCGTATAAGGAAGGATAACAGCTTATTTTTTTTCATAAGACTCAATGATGATTCAGCTACTAATGATACACAGCAAATAGAAAAAAAGAATAAAAAAGCTTTTTCATAAGATCACGTGATTCTTACAATGTGCCAGAAGACTCTGGGCATTGATATTTTGCCGGCAGTCAGGTTTCCAGATGTTTGTATGGATCTGATTTCAATGCCTAGGAAAACAGAAAACAAAGTACAAAGCCTTCATGCTCGGTTGTACTTAAAGGTGGAATTTGTAGAAATTAAAGGAATGACAGCAAAACTGGATACTGTGGTTGTGTGTGGCCAGGTACAAACACAATCTCATTACAACTTGGGTAGACATGTTTACGTGCATCAGCATTGAGGATACTCAATGACACATCGTGCAGCTCATTGCAAAACCAGCTTAAAGAATCTGGTTTGATCCACAGTCAGTCCTTACTGGGTATTGATAGATTTGTTGCTCACAGATTTTCAAGCACAGATGAAGGTTTTATGGCAGATCGCTTTGCTTCTCTTTACGTTAGCTTTCATCATTCTGTAAGACGACAGCTGTGAAATCTTCTTATCTGCACAGCCAATAACACATCAGCTTTTTCCTTTGGGAGATGTGTTTTTGTCTTTTTGCCACGTTCATGCTGAACGATATCGCTGCTTCTCCGTTAAATACCCCAGGTACATACCCTCTATTCTTTTTAATTGGTTACACATAGTTACATTTCAAGGAATGCTTTTTTTTCAGCGTGAGTTTTAGACTACAGGTACGACATGTGTAAACAGAAGTGAAGTCTTTTGTTGACATGAAGAATAACCCTCCGAGATGTACACCAAACGTGCTTACTGTTACATTGGTAGAGCTGAGAACCGTACACATTTTCACGGCATCAGCTACACCATGAAATGCATCTGTCCTTCAGCGCCCGTAACCATAACATCCATCCAGATACGCATGGCTTCAGGTGACGGAGCCACCATGTAGTACACCCGATCGTGGGTCTTCACACTGAAGGTCAGTGAGGGGTTGGGGCTCTTGGTTGTGGAAGTGAATTACATTTTGAGGAAATAAGAGATAATAGAGGGGAAGGGTTGAGAGAGAAAGGGAAAAAGAGGGTAAATTATGTCAAAATGATTGAAAAAGAAAAAGGCCTGTGAAGATGGTGAAGTGCTAAAAAAACAATGCACCTACTTTGTGAGCATTCTTTAAATGGTCGTAGTACACCTCCTCTATGGCTTGGAAGTAAATGACTCCTTTCGTCTTGGTCTCATGTTTGTCTACAGCAGATAACATAATCAGAACAGTTCATTGACTCCTAACACAGTAATCAGAATCAGTACTCCACTACTCACCTGCATAGTAAGTGAGCGTCCTACGGTTATGGTCGAATACGAACCAGCGTTTCTTCCAAGTCTTAATTTTGCCACCCATTTTGACCAGGAAGCCTCGACAGGTTTTATCAGTGATGGCCAATTGGAAGCAGGCGTCTGGGTTGTGGCCAGCTGCCTCAATGTGACCGTGAAGATCGAAGTCATCCTTCCTCACAGGGAGGTAGCGAGTCAACAGCCGGGACTAGCAGAAGAATGGAATCCCATATGTGAGTATTGTGTGATACTTTGTTCAGGAAGTGCTTACATGAGGATAACAGCAAAAACAAATCATATTCAACTTTGTCTATTATTGTGCAAACCTGTGATCTTTGTTTCTCCCTCAGCTTCACCTCTCTTTCCACAAGCCTCTGTCTCCTGCTCGTCTCCTCCTGCAGTCGTTTCTCCAGGTCTTCTCTTCTTCTTCGTTCCTCCTCCAGAGCCTGTCTGCGCATCTCCATTTCACGCTCCTACACAGGCCACACGTCATGACAAACATGCATCATCAAACACACGGCCAGTTTTGGATATTTTTTTCATTTTTAAAACATTTTTTGGTTTTTATTTTCGTATAAATTAGACTTACAATACAAAGGAAATAAAAACAGCAAAAATGTTGTTACAAAAAACAAAAACAAAAAAAGACATTGTGGGAAATTCAGTCCAGATCGTCAAACATTAATTTCAACATCCATATATATGCGGTCCGGTGGTCCGCATATATAAGGGGAGACAGAGATGTTCTATTCAGTCTCTTATTTGTCAATTGGTTCACTTCAGTCCAAAAACAATTTACAGCAGGGCAGTGCCACAAGATCTCAACTTACCTACTGTAATGTTCTTATCATGTCAAACGGCACAGGCTAGTGGTCCCAGGGCTCAAATAAACAGCAATGGAGACAAATGACAGTCTTTTGTCGTTGAGTGCCATAGTTGGAAAGATGTTGACATTTCACCATTACTTCTAACTGATGAAACTGTCACATGATAGAGCGCTCTAATCCACTGTAGGCACATTAGACAAAAGCCGTATCTGGAGAGGCTATGAAACAGGTATGACCACTCTATTCGGTCAAAAGCTTTCTCCGCATCCAGTGAAACTTCAACCACTGAATGCTTGAGAGATCGGGAGACATGCAGTAAGTTTCAGATAAGATAAGGTTCTGGAACGTTACCCGATGCTCTAGGAGCCTCTGCTTCTCAACCTGGGCCTCGCGGAGTAAACGCTCCATCTCCTCAATCTTTGCCATGTTGGACATACTGGCACTGATGAAAAATGGAAAAGACAAATTGTAACACACCAGATGAGCCTGTGCCATAACATTAAAACCATAAACTTATATTGTGGAGGTTCACATTTTGCCCTCAACAAACTCTGCTTTGTGTGTGTGTGTTTGGACACTCTCTCTATCAGAGCTGACATTTCAACCGTTTGTGCTACATTGGCTCTCCTGTAGGATTTGGACACAATGGGCTATCCTTCACTCCCCTCTCACATCATTGCTGCTTGGGCGACCATGACCCTGTTGCTGGTTCACCAGGTTCTAACCACTGCAGACAGGGAACTGCTATCATGTGCAGTTTTGGAGATGCTCTGACCCAATCTGACACAAGCCATCACAAAATTGGACCATAGCAATTTCACTGAGATCCTTATATTTTCCCACTTTTTCTATTTCCAATACGTCAACTTTGAGAATAAATGTTAAGCTGCTGCTAAATATATCTCAGTGTGACAAGATAATCAATGTTATTCAAAGTTCACCTGTCAGTGGTTATACTGTTATGGCTGATCAGCATATCCTAATCTAAAAAAAAAGAAGGTGATAGAAAAATGTAATTAATAGAGATACCATGTAGACAAACTCAAGTCAATTGGACGGATACACAACATCAGAGTACAGGTTTTAATTTTTGCTGGGGAAAAGGTGGCCCTAATAACAGCATGAGGTTCCATTATTCTAAACCTGTAAGAACAATTAACTGTGGATGTGTTTCTCTCTCTCATCGGACACATCATAGCCTCATCGATAGTCTCCAGCCTCTCTTCTCTAGCGTCCCTTCTAAAAATACAACTTTCTCATCGCCCCACATATTTGCTCTGTCAACTCTTTTCCAAGCAGCCTCTCCCACTGTCACGTTTCAAACCTGGAGATGTTGTCTGGGGAGCAGGCGGAGAAGCTGGTCTCCAGGCTGTCGGAGCTGTCCACGCTGACAGTATCTGAGGTTTGGCTGTTGTCCGGATATGAGAAGGATTCTAGGAACACGCTGGGCTCAGAGAAC
Source organism: Lophius piscatorius (assembly GCA_009660295.1). Classification (NCBI taxonomy): domain Eukaryota; kingdom Metazoa; phylum Chordata; class Actinopteri; order Lophiiformes; family Lophiidae; genus Lophius; species Lophius piscatorius. The sequence goes on along the minus strand of VRLP01000600.1, from coordinate 157,308 downwards.
ATCCGGCTGCAAATATCACTTCTCCTCTGTCTGTCTTCACCCATGTGTGCACGGCTGTTGCTTGCTGCAGGAAGAGAATATGACATAACAAGTGGGAATATCCCATGTGGACCATCTGATGTTGGTCCAATGCATAGCAGCAGGTGCAGAAATGAAATCCAGTAACTTGATGATCAAGGCATTATGTGATTAGTATTGTGGGGACCCACATGTTAATAGGCAAAAATAATAATCAAGAAAAGTCTAACTCTCCATCCTGATATATTATTTTTATTATAATAACTTATATTGGGTTCATTTACAATCTGATATATGTTAATTTATCAGATTGAGTAGGCTATTTTATGGTTACAATGGTTGACGCTCACACAGGATTTCAGGCAGCTCTGGGGTTCTCGGAGGAAGAGGCTGTCATTAATTAGTCCTTGCCTAATATTTGAATCAGTGTCTAAAGTACAAGGTGCTGATGTGCTGATGTTTTTGTATTCCAGGTGAGTAAAAGTGGTCAAAAGATGTGAATAAGTAGCAAAACAGATGTACAATAAATGTGTAAGTAGAATTGACAACCAGTATGACATATATGAAATTTGTAAGAGTGTCAGGTTAATTGAATATAAAATATATATGGAAAATAAGGTACTGTGTAGTTTACTTACAGAATGTGTGATGTACCCACATGCAGCCTGCTTAAATCAAAAAGTATTAAAAATGTTGTCACTGTAGAATATTGTTTACATTTCCAGGTAACAGTGAAACGGACATTTTAGCAGTATGTGGATGACCTGCATGAATCATTAATTAGACCAAGCCCAGTGTGTAACACCTTAAAGTGTACATGGTGGTGATGTGCTAGTTTTTCTGTACTCCAAAAGTAAAAGATCAGATTTTAAATATTTTGCATATCTGTGAGTGTCTTTGTAACCATGTGGAAAACCCAATGTTATAAAATCTTTTTTGCAGCAGTTACAAACTTTGGAATATGAGGAAAGAAAGATTAAGCCACAAGCTATTTTAAGCAAAATCAATAGCAGAAGTGCTGTTGAGCCTTTTAGGAGAGAAACCTTTTCAAGAAAGCACTATTAATAAGTCATTGATCTATTCACGTTCACAGTATAATGTAGGGTAGCTTTATTAAGACAGACGTTAATTTGCATATCAGATTCAGCCTATATGTTCCTCTTACTATATTGTTTCTTCATATATCTGCAATAACTGAGGTTTATAGCTGGTCACACAAATAGTTTGCTCAGATGCAGACACTATATGGAAGTCTTGGCCACTGACTCACTGTTGGCCAGACGACGGGTGGATGAGAAACTGAAGCCTTGTGGGATTGAACCGCCACAGCTGGAGCTTTGGGACAGAGGCAGGTGGACCTGAGGAAGACACAACAGCAAAACTGTTCTCATTGGCAAAGGTGCACAATGAGCTAGATGGATGTTGCAAGCATGACTAACACTAAGAATTCCGCTTTTGGGTGGATCATCCTCTAGGGAAGAAAAGTTCTGGATGATAATACTAAGGGCAAAGACTGCAGCTCAGCACCAGAATAAGCACCATGACATTGAAAATGTTTTTCAAACATTTGTCAAGTTGGAAAAGTTGTAATGAAATACCCCAAGATTTCAAAACCCGGGGTTTTTAAGTAAGAGACATTTAACAATTTGAGCATGTTAGAAACAGATTTAACAATCAATTTCTTTCCAAATGTTGATGTTTGTTGATAGAAAGAAGAAAAGCATAGAGACCTTTGGAGGAAGTGTGCGTCCCAGGGATCTGCCATAACAGGTGAGGAGCTGCTGACTCCTCTTAAGAGGTAGACTGTCACTCAGGTTGGAGGAGTTTTCTTTGCTGCTTCTTCTCCTTTCCCTCATAGATTGCAAGTGCTGCAGTCACGATAGGAATCGGAGAAATGACTAAGGTCATACAGCGAGATAACTAAAAGTGATTATTTCAACAGAGACCCACCTCTGTGATGGCTACAGGATTGGTAGTGAAGGTCTGCCCCTCAGACAACTCTGTGTATTTTCCTTCCAAAGACGCCAGTCTGTCTCTCTCCTGCAGACATCAGGAGAGTGTCTTCCATTAACGAAAATAAAAATGTTTGAAATGTCAACATGCAAAGACCAGCATTACCTTCTGAAGCATTATGAGTAAATTGTTTTTCTCTCTCTGGAAATTCTCTCTTTCTTGCTGTGCCTGTAAAGTAATCTGTGAGGACTGTTTCTTCAATATCAGCAGTCTTTCCTGTGCCAAAAAAAGAAAACAAACCGGCACAAGTCACTATAAAATATCCTGAAACATCGTATGGTGAGAGGAAATCGCTGTCATATGAATGTGTTCTATTTTCAAGCAGCTACAGACTTCTTACAGCTACATCTTCTTTGATAACCTCTTCCTCTTCCTTTCCCCTATGGGCTTTGGCCACAATTGAATAATCGTTTAAAATGATTGATGGATTTATAACTATCTGAATAGTATGTCATGCTTACCATTGCTGGCATTGTAGTTTCTTGTTATTAGTTCATGCTTTGTGCTGCATATCTCACAATTTTGCAGCTTTACTTTCATGCACAACCTGTAGTAAGATTAATGACAACAAGCCAGAATGTCGTAACTGAAAAAAGCAAGAGAGAAATGGAAAATTGAATATATTGTTGGAAACATAAACCAGACTTTAACAGTGCTTAAACTCTGCTCTACCTCTAAAATGGAAATAGAAATATGTCTGTGGTCCCAGTTCTGAAACCTGAGCGCTCCCAGGACCGTCATTTTAGTATGAAAAAATCTACACTTATACATAAGATCTTCTTTAACTGTAATATTATATATATAAATTTGTCAACCTCTATAAAATATTTGACCCTGTTGAGGTGTGTTCTGCCTTCATGCTTCAAAATTATCCGCATTAGTGATGATACATGTAGGCTGAAAAGCCATTCAGTACTTGCACTAACTGCAGAGCCGTGTCAAACAGGCACTACATGCTACGTGCACACTCACACACACCCTCACTCTGTCTACCTTGCGTGTGACAGTCAGACGCTGACACTCAGCAATATCTTGCAGCACCTCTTGGCTCTGATTCTCTTTTTCCTGGCCCTGATTAATTTCTCTTTCCAGCTTCTGAAACTCCAAATCTTCCAAAGTTTTTGTTTCGTCCGCTGTCTCCTGGGAAATAGCACACAAATACACACAACACTTGCAATCATAAGGTAAGAGTGTAAAAATAGGTATGAAGACAGTGTCTAAGAATTTGATTTGTTTTTTGCAACAGGGCATGAATATATTACTTTGGTTAAACTGTACATGATACGGTGGAAATCAACCAGTTGAAAATGTTTTAGTGCTTTATGTAATCAACCCTGATTGACATTAAAGTAACTGTTTAACTGACTATATTTCATGACCTTCTAGTATTTATAGTTTTCCACCAAATTGGAGTCAGATGTGCAAAGATTTTTTTTTTAACAAATGGTAACTATTTGGGCCTCTTACCAAATTTGGTTAAAATGGGTACCAACGAATATGAGTGTGGGACAGGAAGGAAAGGAAGGGGTACAGATTACAGAAAACAAGACCAAGATGGATAATTAAGGTGTAAAAAGAAACACGTTTGTGAGAGAAGAAAAAAAGTCTATACAGGTGAAAAATGAGACTAGAAGTTTTCTTGTGACCTCATACATGAGTTAATGCTGGATAGCAGAGAAAATATTGCCTTGTATGGTCTAAACCTTAATATGAAAAAAAAACACGTTGGTGCAGAGAAATTCAGCTAGAAGATCCAGGTCCATAAGGCCATATTGTCAGAACTTTGTTTGGAGATACATTTTTTCTCATTTGGACAGTTTTAGAGGGAACTCTTTTAAAAGTTCTCTGCAGATCTCATTATGTGACCACCCTTTGTCTGGTATTGTAAGCATTTCCTCTCTGAGACATGATCTTCAGTTTTGCGGAAATAAAATGGAACACATTTTCGAGGAAACTGTGGTTAACGTGATCTTATCCTTTAAGGGTCTCTTGAGCTGAGGCTTTAGTGTCTGAGGACTTGTGTCAACACTCTTAATTTGATGCCGGGATTCATCCCAGGGACCTTAGTCCCCCGTGAGCTGAACTGAAGGACAAACTAGTTCATTAGTTTGTCTGGTTTGAACATTTGCCAACTTGTACAATTAAATTGAGGGGAAGAGGATAGAGTAGATCAATATAAAGATGTGGAGTCATGATTTGCATGACTTACTTTAACAGAACCCTGATGGCTGACATTGTAAGTTTTGTAATGAGGCACATGTCTGGTTGGAATTTGGATTATTGTTTATTTCTTGGGTCTCAGCATAGAAATGTCGTGTGAGTGGCCCTCTGGTAATTTTTTTGTTTACCTGTGACTTCGCAGTTTGGCTCTTTTTCTCATTGCTATGAATTTTCTCCTTTAGTTGGTCAAGAAGTTCTTTATCTCGCTGCAGCTGGGTCATCTCAGACTCCTGCTCCCCCTCCAGAAGAGCACATTCCACCTCCATCTGCGAAACAACCCCACAAAACCCCACAGAAATGTATCGCCAACTTCAAACAAAACCATATTAATATAAACAAATATTCTAAAACCTTCAATGTTGTCAATGACATCTCTTTGCACAACACAGTAATGGGCAAATAAAAGAAAATATACTGAGCAAAAAAAGTTTAGAGGCATAAATTTGTTTTTACGAGAAAAATATTTTTTTTGGGAGAATAATTAGTTCAAATTAAAAGGCACCTTTGGGCCGACGAACTTTTAGTGGAAAACATTAAAAAAGGCCTTTGATATGTGAGTGTATATTATTTATTATCTTACTTTATTTATTTATGCTTAAGTTCTTTTAGTTGTTTTATATTATTTATCTTTTTATGAGATGTATTTTTAAGAAAAATGCAAAATATTAACAAAAATACACTGAAAGAGCAAAACCAGAACAGCTCCGTTATGTCATTGTGACTAGAGCAATAAAACCTTTACCATTTAACCCGATTCATAGAATTTAGAGTCATATTAGTGTCATTTTTCTTTTCTCGCCATTGTCGCCAAGTGCTTGTTGGGTCCTGTAGATTATTATATAAAGAGTTTGGTCTAGACCTGCTCTTTCTGGAAAGCACCTTGAGACAACTGTTGTTGTGAATTGGCGCTATATAAATAAAGATTGATTGATTGATTGTGAAAATCTATTTCAGATTGGACATATAACCGGATCAGCGCTGTATCATGTACAAATGAGCTTAATCACAAGTCTGTGGTGTTATTTTTTTGTTTTCTCATAGTAGTGAATTTTCTGTGAATCCTAAAGGTGTTAAACGTTTTGGATTTGACCATATTCTAAATATTACTGGAGCAGATTTTGATGTTTTGCTTATTTGTATGATAGAGTTATTTTGAGTTGTCGTATTAAAAAGTGCAAGATTATGGGTATTGATAATAAAAACAGCATAAAAGTATTAAATGAGCTACATAAAATCTTGCGACGTCATATCAATAAATAAATAATAATGGCTTGATGAGGATGATGATGATTATAATTATTGTTATAAAATGAAGTTCAACTTAAAGAAATAGACAAACAAAAAATAAGCACAGTAGAGCTGCAGATGTAACAAAAACAGTTGCGATAGATTAGAGCTAAATTCCTACAAAATAGTCCAAAGTTATCAAGAGGTCATCAGGTTATCAAAGAAGGGATTAGGAAGAGTCCGACCAGCTGCTCAAGCTCGGTGGTGTTTACATGCTATGGGGTGGCTTGATGTGTTACCTCCCGCACAGACTCCTCCATCTGGTTGTCCAGGTCTTTGATCTTCTGTTCCAGCTCCTCAATGTTGTTCAGGACTTGAATCCTCTCTTCCTCTAGATGTGTTACTTCTTGCTTCAGCTGCATTCTCTCGAGACACTGCAGGGACACAAAGATTGCATACAAAATGATTGGCTCTCTGTGAACGTCTGAAAGCTATTTTTTCATGCTTTTAACATGTGTCCAAATAAATCTGCCAGTCAGTAGAATATTGTTTTTTTCTGAATAAGTTGACAGCTGCTGCTTTAACTCCACTATGGTTGGATCGCTGACAACAAAATTCTTTTCCACTTGGTGTAATGGAAATTTCTGTCGGCACTCACCGCTCCCAATCATACCAAAGTCCGCCTACTTCTCCCAGCATCTACCGTCAGTCTATAAGCATTCTTCATACGTTAAGGAGATGCTGAATTATCCGGTCTCCTCTCATTTAGGATTCGGGAGGATTGTTTTGGTGCCAGAGCCTCTTAAGGCCAGAAACTCTGGGATTTATAGTTTTCCAGATGGGCTGACATAGTTTGTTCTTCCTGCACTCACTTTCCCGAGGAATGCGTGAGATGGACGAGAGTCGGTAAAACTCTGTCAAAACTGCCACACTGCAGACATGCTGGTACAAACGTCCAACTAAACTGTTTTTAAAGTGCATCTTTTGCATTATACGGATTAGTAAAATGACCTGTGTGGCTTTTGCAGTTATCTACATTTTAATCTTTAGAATCTTCCATCCATTCAGCCTTTAGTATAACACATCTGGAAAAATCCATGGCTTTTCCATACATGTACACTAGTATTCTTCCACTCACACACACCCAACATTGTGGACGCACACAAGCACACACACACAGAAACATTCTCTGTGGAATAAAGTCATTTCCTGCCCCCCCCTCCAACTCCTGAAACAAAACTAGGGCTTCTTCATTAAAACCAGACACACCACTAAGTCCTTACTGCTCTTGAGTGGAAACAGCTCCACTCTAACAGAGATGGCTCCTTAGTGGCACAAGGACTGAGACAGAGGAGGGGGTGGTCTGCCTGAAATCATACATTTACATTTGTTAGCTACACATATTAATTCATTTCTGTTTATACAGAAAGGCCTCTCTGTTTGCGACATCCAATATGATTGTTGAGCGGAGAGAAGACGTCAAACTCAAGTAACATTTAAGCTGCGAGCAGATCTTGTGCAACGGGGATGTTTATGTGACTAAACAACCCATATAAACAGGAAATGTGCAACGTACCAACTGCACATATTACCAGTAAGTTTGCTTAGAAGCCCATTGATTTTTTTGGCATCTGCCTGAACCCCAAAAAAAGGGCTACATGCTCCAAACACCCTTCATCCAATGAATGTGTTGTCAGAAAAATACTTCAGTGTCTTTGTCATATCACACATGTGCCACATATGCATCTTTTCAAGTCCATTTGACCAAACCCAGTTTGAACTAAATAAACAAGACTTGTGTATCGTGATTGTGTTTTAACCCTTCAGCCTTAGTGGTTATTTCTTCAAATGCGGTGGCTTAAAGGCTGAACCAATAGACAAATTGCAAAAAATATCTATATCCAGAACATAAATATAATAATATATATATTCATATATTTCCCACATAGGTAGTTCTGATTTGAAACTACAACAAACTTTGCAATCCACACTAAATGTTGATACTTCTCTAAAAAGCATGAAAGGAAACAGAAACAATTACCCAGGTAACGTTATAGTCAAACAAACGAAGATTAATGTCCTGTCAGGCAGTTTGATAAACTGCATTCCAATACAGGTGTTTAATTACCCTTCATTACAGCTGTTTCTTTCTTACTGGCAGACGTGAAGGAAGGATGGGAAGAATGAACAAAAGAATAATATGTGGAGAAACATGGGGCAAATCTTCATCATCATCAAAATATTTCAGGCACAAGCATAACCAACATACAACTATTGAGTGATGAGTTATTGAACTCATACTTTGAACAAAAAGGTGGCGGTTGTTCACTTCTGACAGTAGGGAGATTTTTATCTCAAAAAATTTGGGGGGCATAATTTCTCAATCATGGGTCCGGTTTGAGTGAGAATTCGATGCGTATGACAGGAACCAATAAGATCTATCTTATATACATCGTTTTTTTCTCTAATTGTTCATATTATTTCACTAGGACAAGCTTTTTACCAGAAAAACCCTGTTTTTAGGACATAACTTCCTAACCGTTGGTCTAGTTGAGTACAATTTGGTCCTTATGAATCAACTCCAGGAGATCTTTCTCGTAAATATCCTGTTTTACTCTAGCAGTTCATATCTTACTCACTAGGGGGAACTTTTTTCATGAAAAACACTGTTTTCTGCACATAATTCCCAAAATAGTTCATGGATCATTTTCATCAATTTCATACCAACATAGACTTTAGTGAAATGTAGAACTGGATTCATTTTGGGAAAGATCGATTGTATGCTTCTGAGTTTTTAGGCCATCATTTCTTAACCGTTGATCCGATTTCCCCCAAATTGGCTGCATATACTCCTGATAGATCCTGATAGACAGATGTATCTTGTTTATATCAATGTTTTAATCTAATATTTCATTTATTAGGGACTTTGGGGGGACTTTTTTTTTTTTAAACTAAAAACAGTGGAAATAATTGTATATTTAATTTGAGGGCGTCAATCAGGAGGAAGGCTATTCAGAAAAGGGGATCGGGGACTTTTGGGGAGATATACGCTTGCTGTCGGGGAAACCAGCATTGGTCTAGTTAGTCAACGTGCTCCTCTTCTCACTGTTTTCGTGGAACCTATTTGCTTTCTCTATTCAACCTGACGATCATGGTGAAGTATTTATTAGGTCAAAGAGTCAAATATTTATTGCTGCACTAAAAAAATATGGCGTGGCCATTAAGTGACTGAAGAAAAAGCCTCCAGGCTTATGTTTCTCAGCTCGGACCACCAATCCTTCACAAATACATACATAATATACACTAAAGTAGACATTTATTCAAGTAAAGTTACATTCAAGACGTATTATTTTGCTACTGATTGTACACATTAGAACAAACATGCAAATATCCAAAAAATAGCACTTCTCTGCTCAAGATAAAAGAATTGTGAAATCATAAACGCAGTGTGACATATCGGTGCTGTTCTTAGTTTATTGAAAAGCACTTTCAGCAAACCCTTATATTGATTTTAGACTATTTACAGCAACTTTACTTGTTTCTCGAATGACACGGACCAAATTTTGACAAAATCCATCCAGTTTTAAACATTTATTTCATCATTTCTGATAATTGATGAGTATTCATTTTACACCTCTTTACTCATTGTTTTTGAGGATCTTTCTAAGAATGAAACTGTTTACACTCACTTTGGTTCTGTGGTGGGAAGAGGGTGAAGGAGCGCTGCTGTTCAGGCTGACAGCAGGTGAGTGGGATCTGGCTTCTCTGTAGACGGTCGGCTGACGATTGCTCACCTGCTGCTCCTCAACCAGTTGAAAATCCCTGGATATGGCCCCAAAGCTGTTCTCCGGTGCATTGCCGTTGGGCGAGTCAGAAAACACTGACTCATCATCTGACACCTGCAGCTTCTCCAATTCCTTATTGATCTTTTGTAGGTCTGACACAGCGGAGCCCGCCGGCTCTCTCTCCACATGGCCCAGCTCAGTGCACAGGTTCAAGATTGTCTCCAGACGCTGGCACTCCTGTTGACAGGTGATTCATACTTGATTATTTTACAAGATTGATGTTGATTCTATTATGCTTACAAATGTAAAGCATGAAGGTGAGTGGATCAGGACACAAAAGAAACTCACCAATCTCTGCACTTTCTGTTCTCTGAGTCGTTCGTCTCTCTGGTGCTGGTGATAGTCTCTTAGTTCCTCTTTGCCATTCAGAGAGCTAATACTACCCACCCTCTGTCCCGGACTTAGCCCACCCTTCCCAAAAGACAACCGTCTTTCTCCAAAGCCGAGATCTAAGCCTGTTCCATCCATCTCTACACCAAGAGAGCTCAGAGAGGCTAGGCTGGCCCTCCTGGAAGTGCTTGGCATGCTGGCTGGTACTGTTACATCTGGTGGCTGCTCTAGAGAGGAAAGACTGTGCCGTGGCCCCGCTGACCCCACTCCTCTGTTGGAACCCACTGAGTGGCGAGATGGTAGTGACAGAGGAGGCGGCTCCACTGCATTGTGAAGCCGTGGCAGAGAACGGCTGTGCATACCTAGGCTGTTAAGGGATCCTGTGGAGTATTTCCTCTGCCGGGATTCTCCTCCACCTTTGCCATGTGAGTAGAGCCTTCGGCCCATGCGAGGGCTGGACGGTACACTTGCTGCTCCACCTTTGACCCTTGGAGAATGAGGTAGTGGCTGCCCATAGGAGGAGAGCGGAGAGCTTCCATCCATTCCACCAGAGAGGAGGTTGTCTTGCGATTGGTGGCGAGAGTGGGGATGGCGGAACAAGCCATTATGGGTCAACTGGCGTTCACCTTGGCGAGGTGATGGAGGCACACTGCTGCTGGTCATGTAGGAGAATGTTCTGGAAGCAGATGGAGGGCGGTCGGTATTGCTGAGAAGGGAAAGTGGCCTGGTGGAGTGGGATCCAACAGGTGAAGGCTGGCTGAGGTACTTACGGCTGCACTCAGCTGCCCTCAAACTCGCCTCCAGAGCACTCTTCCTCCGTTGCAGGGTCTCCATCAGGTCCTGTAGCTCTGCCTTTGAACGGGAGCCCCTCAGCAACGTCCCACCCACTGGGCCAGCACCGCTAGGCTCAATCTTAACACAGTCTGTGGAAAAAAGAGTAATCAGAGCATGAAAGCCTACCCATTTTAGACTAGGTGAGAGAGATCAGTTTAGTGTGTGTGTGTGTGTGTGTGTGTGTGTGTGTGTGTGTGTGTGTGTTTGTGAGTGTGTGTGTGTGTGTGTGTGTGTGAAGGATTTGGTCTAATACAGTTCTGAGCCCAAAACAAACATCGGCTCAATCAGAGGTTAAGCCTCTTCTTAAAATGGAAGAATGTTGGTGGACCAAAACAAACCAGAATGCATCACGGTCTTTGCTTAAACAGGACACTAAACACTAAAGTCCAAAAGTCATGGCGCAAGTCACATCGATACCGTACATTCTCCAAGTATTTTTTATGATTTATATATTTATATCAAATAGATGTTGATAGTAATGGCTGTATGTTCAGAGGATGGCATAAAGTGCATAGACTGTAACGTCCCCTAAGGCATTGTTTACTATATGAACTTTAAGAGGTTTCAGATAAAAGAAAGTTACCCAGATAAAAAACTTCATGGAGTATTCAACTAATACATCTTTTCTTTTACTTATTTATTATTATTTACTTATTATTGTTAGCCAGTTAAACTGATATTACCTATTGTCATTCAGCGAATTATGGTGTAAAGTGTATAATATATGACTGTATATTGGGATCTGCTGCTGAATGACTAAATTAAAGTGATCACTGTCATTTGGATATTACAAGAAAATCTAAATCTCATTTTGAATGATTTCTTACCAGAGCCGTAGCCCAGCGTGGCGACGGCACTCCTAGGCGGAAACATGCTTTTCATCACTGACCCCCTTTTCTTTGATTCAGTCTGAGGATGCAGAGTTCAGCAGTGCCCTGTGAGCTTTTTTCCACAAGAAGCAAAAATCAATATAAAACTCACAAAAATGGAAGACCGCAAAGAAATGACATCACATCTTGTATATTCTACTAATTGTATATATCGGAATACAATATAGGGAATTAAAAAATGCCTTGTGTTATCCTCATCCTCTAACAACTCTCTCTAAAATATCTCTACTCAAGCAGATATTTCAGATGTGTACATTTCATGAGTAAGAAAAAAAAGAACCTTTCCAAAAGACTGAGTAGGAAAACAGACCAAGGGGAAAATTTCTATGCCTGGTTACAGTGTAGACAGGCATAGAAATGCCTACAGTGTTGCCAATAAAAACCCGTAAAAGCGACACTCTGCTCTTAATTGATATTTGATCTATGATCTTTTCAAAATGAAAAAATTACAATTTCAACCGAATAGTGAATATAATACGGGATATTTGAACTGGTCACAGTCTCATGTCATTATGTATCAAGTGTTTTTGTATTTTGGACTGACCTTTATTTAGGGCAGTATGAATTGTATAATCATTAACTATAAATCAAACTCCAACTTTTTCCAATGACAATGTTAAGCCCTCAACATCACTGCGTGGCCCTAGTCACTGCCTTCTCTGAGAAGCGCTAAAGATAAAATCAATAAGTGATGAACCAAAGCAAATCACATACGGACACATCCTTAGGTCCCCAGACTGCATGGTTCAACATACTGTAGCTTAGAAAGACCAGAAGGAAAATTCTAGGTTTTAGGGCTAGTGTTTTAAAATGAAAAGTCAAATTCTTTACAGATTTTACAGACAGTCTCTCTGTCTCTCTGTCTCTCTGTCTCCCTGTGTGTGTGTGTCTCTCTCTCACACTCGCTCTCACACTCACACACGGCACTGAAAAAACAGAGCTGGCCAATCCAAGGTTTTCTGGTCGTGGTGTCTGGAGAGAGGGCCTACAGGAAGTAGGGTATCCTTTTACACAGTCACACAATCAATCAGCATGAGTTCATTCTGGAGACCGCCTGAAAAAAGGGAGAGCTAGAGTTTTTACTGCATGAGCCAGACTACAGGCCAGCAGATCATTAACCCTCAGACAGGCAAACCGTTTAAGGAATGGACACTGACGTATGTATGTTTGTTTTGTTTTTTTGTTTTTTTAAATCTAATGTGAAGATTTCCCAATTCAAAAATTGAAACTGCTTATGCCTTAACTCTCCACTCATTGTCCAGACAAACTTCATGTTTCAGATTTTCTCAAAGGATATACACAAACTAACACCGGCACTATCGATCGTTTTAATTTCAGAACATTCTTTAATATTATGATTAAAACCATTTTTTTTTAAAGTAGAAAAACGCTAAACATATTTGAAAATGTATCAAAATTTAATTTGTACTGAAATCACTTGAATAAAACAATCCAAGTTTTTTGTTACCAATACATTTGTCTTTTGTAAAATATGCATGAACTTGCTCAAAAGTCGTTTGACTGATTTTATGATATTCTGACTGAACATCAGGCTGAGAGCTCATCTGCATTCACACATATACAGTCACACAGCAATGCAGTCAACACACCATTGGCTGTCATCCACTTTATCTTAATGGTCACTTATCAGGAATATTGACTTATTGGGAGTTAACCTTCGATGAGAACCAACACCCTCCATCGTTTTAACAAAGCCAGATAACTGTGGCCTCAACATAATGTGTTTTAATTTGCCTCAGTCAAGTCATATTTGTAATTTTATGTCAACAGCTTTACATTTGGCAAAAACTATGAATAATGATGTAACTAATTTACTTAATAATAATTTAAGGTTCCCTTTGATGAGATACGTAAAGTCTGACTAAATTGGACTAAATGCAGCAATTTGATTTTTCCAGAGCATCACTGTTTGTAACCACCAGGAAACTAGAAGTTACACGACCAACTTTTTAAGAAGAAAAAAATCTACTAACCTTTGTTTTCTGTCCCATTCACATAGTTTCTGGCGTGTGTTTTGATCCTGGAGATGAAGCCCTCGCTCTCTGCATCAAACAGCAGAGTCTCCCCAAGTCTTCCCATGACAAAGGACCAGACAGGAGACCCTTTCCCCTCTCCTCCCACCTCAATTCTCTGCTCAGAGTAAGGGGAGGAGGAGGAGGAGGAGGAGGAGTGCATAGTTTGCAACATCATGCTGGGCTGCTGCCCCTCACTGGTTGCACAGAGAATAGTGCTCTATAGAAAATAGACAAGCAGGATGGAAATGAGGAGGCAGCATCACCATATTAGTTATTAAGTATAAGTATATTGAAAAGAATCACTACTTTTATCTTTTTCCCAATCTTCTACTGATTCTGACCTTTGGCTTTGCAATTATCAACAAGCTCCAGTATCATGCTATCACTATATAATATCCCAGCATGGAGGCACTGGGTTTATAGGATAACTGTAGAGCAGTACCAGTTGTGTGACAATGTTAGTGTCAGTATCCTAGACTGAACCGTCAGAACATTTCATTTACCCTGGGAACTGTTTCCCTGCAAACCAGCAATTCTATTAACACAAAACACAACAAAACTCCTCCCTGTTTTTCTCAAGGAGGTCTTCCCACAATGTCTGATGGAGAAAAAGCAAGAGTAGCCATCAAAGTTGTAAAAGAAGAAACAAATTGACTGGAAGTTGGTTGTATCAGCAGTTTGTGGAGGCGGGAGGAGGCCCCGCCGTTGTGTTGAAAACCGAGCCAACCTCACTCCCCCTCCTAACCTGCATAGACAAAGAGTAAAAAAACCCTCATGGTCAGAGTCACTACCCACAAGGAATCAATGACAATATGTAATACACTCATCATTCTTTGATCTGACGGATTTATGTAGAAAAAAAACCTTGTGGCTTGTGGCCATAAAAAGTCAATCAGATATAGAGTATAAATAAACAAGTTCACGGAGTTGAATGAATAAAAAAGTGACTTTGGAAAATTCCCCTGAATCCCTCTGAAAATCCTGAACCATCATACAAAACACTCCAATTACATCATAGGGAGGGGGCTGTGGAGCGCAGGCTAGAAGAGATGATTACTTCCAGACACAGAGCCGGGGTCTTTATCATAAACGGGCGCGCACTCGCACACACACACATACACACACACACACACACACATAGGTCTGTGTCTCATTTTCCTTCTTTACTATTTCAGGAAAATAAAATGACATGTACATCACAGGAAGGTCTTATTTGAAAAGTGAAACACTTGAAATTTATTGCCAGCATAAAAAAGTTAATTGTCAAAGACAATGAAATATTATTCCTCTTCCTGTTCAAAGGAAGAGGAAAAGTTTTTCAGTAACCATACACAACAATTGCTAAATCTGTTGCATGTGTTTGCATTTTGAAAAACTTCATACTGAAATCATTGTGTAGAGTGCGGGAGGGAGATGAAAGAAAAATTGGTCTCAGATTTTGAAAAAGGCTGTGTGATCAAGTCTAGCAATTGTTGGGAGATCTGAGTCACAGTGTGAGAAGTCTCAAATGTCTTGCCCAATCACACAAGGCCAAAACATTTAGGCAATGTTTGTTGTTAAACTAGGAACACACATCTTGTTTTCATTTTTAAATTATCTTTACCACCGCCAAGGTTGTGTGCATGCGTACATGCCTAACCCTGCAATTAATTTTAATCTTTTTCTGAAACCTTCAGGCACCTGATCAAGTTCTATTGACAGATACACACTCACTTTGAGTTTCCTGCGACCCCTGATGACAACATGATCATTCTCAATGCCATTTAAGAAGAGAGTACATATCTCGGCAAACTTTATTTTCACACTCCGTAAATCTTAACAATTTGAAAGAATCCAAACAAAATCCTGTAACCACTGTTTATATGAGTTATATATTATATATGTTGGTATATCAGCATTAAGAAGACAAAACTACCAGCACAGTTAAAAATATTTATTACATGAAAATAGATTGACTGTGATGTGTTAATCACACATACATGGATCCATACAGAAGGTTGAAGAACATTTTATATATTTTTTGAGAACAGCCTTCTGAGGACTTCATTTTAGTATTCACAGTGAGGAGATCATCAATTTTGCATCCAGAGCATGGCACACACACTGGTACTGTGCTGCTAAGATGATGTGGCCTCATCTGGATCTGCATTTTGCCAAACTAAGTAATGGCAACTACTTACATTACCCTGGGAAGTTTAACTTCTCACCTTTCACACAAACAGTCCATGGTACTTTTCTGAGTCATGACCGACATGTTGTCTCTACCACTCTAGAATGGAACACATTAAACCAATATACAGTAATTGCTATATTTATCAATCTATATTTTAATCTTCCAGATCTGTGTAGTGGTGGAACATCATGAGCTGTTCATGACTGGGTATTTTTATTTCTGCCTGCCCGCCTGCCTGTCTGAGCAGCGTTTCTCCGATTACTAAGTGAGTTTGAGGAGGCAGGGTATGGCCCAGTGCCCAGTCTCATTTTGGTGGTGATCTGGATCATCACGTGGATCCAGATGTTTTAGGTGGAACCATGGTGGAATAATCAATGCACAATGTCAATATATTTTTTAACTGGATAATACCTACAATTAGAATTCTTTTATTTATTGGAAATCATGATAAAAAAATTGGATCTGAAGCCGAGGATTATTCCAGATCTGATGATTTTGAAGTTTGAATTTCAAAATCAGTTTGAGATTGAATTTAAAAGATTCTTTGAAAATGTGCTACTGTGAGACAACAAATAAAAAGGTTACAGCTTGAACTAAGATCAAATAGTTTCTTAAACTGTTCGGTGTGATCTCAATGTATCAACTTTAATTTCTGAGCTTGATCCTGCTATTTGTGAAATATCTATTTTCTTAAATAACTATCAAACTACTAATGATATCAATGTGATTCCAATTTCTAGTGTTTTCATGACCAAGGAGTTATATTATTAGGGTCAAACTATGATGGCCACTTTTCTTTTAGATGAATGCTTTGGTGGAGTTAAAAGCTCTTTGAGTGCCGTCTGGTTTTGAGTAATGTTGGTAAAATATATCAAAAAAAGCCCTACCTGATAATGGCAACAGAAGTGAAAAAATGTTCCAGAATCAACATTGGTACCAGGATCTAACAGAAATATAATCATCCCCCCCATAATTCCATCTTACACCATTCAGAGTTTTGAGTTTTGACTCTAGATAAGATCCATTGGACACCCTCTTTGTTATATGGCTAAGCATGTGACCTGGCTGTAAAGTACATGGTGGACCAGGCGTCTCTTGGCTGTGTCATATCAATCATTTTCCTTTTCTAGACAGACCTTTTTTTTTCTTCCTGTGGCTTATTTAACCTTGGCAAACAACAGAACAAAGAAGTCATGGCATGTGACCCTCTGCATTTTCATCCCTACCTTTGGCTAAAACCTGCCAAAAGACTAACATCGATGTAACCTGCAGTTACTGCAAAACCAAACCAGACAAAACAAAAACACAATCTGTCAAAGTAAATATCCAGAACAGATATTCAAAACAAATAATTTGAATATCCTGCTGGATGGTCCACAATATTATGGACCATCCAATATTATAAGTTCCCCACCACCATTCTTTCTCCCTTTTAACACTGCGGGTTCAGCAGATTTGCAGACAACATCAAGTATAAGATATAAGACCGGTTACTCAGTTACTACGGACGCTACCGCAACTGTTGCACTAAGCTGTGGTTTTCGTACGTAATGAAGCAGATGCCAATATATTAAATGCAACTGTACAGCTGACACCGTCCACTTATTTCATTCTGCATGAAAGGATAGCAGAAATTGACAAAAGTAGAACTTCCTCTGCACCCTGAAATAATGAGGCATGTTTGTTACTTTTGTAGTGTTTATATGCAACTTTAACCAGAGCGGAACCCAAATCAATATGTCTATGCACATAGACATAACATGTTTTCAAGTGTTCTGCAGGACATACAGTGTTCAAAAAAGATCCATTTAATTACTATACTTACTATTAAAAAGCATGATAGCTCGGCCCTTTTTTTGCATTGTACAGTCCTGGTAATGAATGCAGATGATGAAGACATGAATATGCATGTGATGTTTGAGAACTTGAAGCTTGTAGTTCAAATGAATGAATGAATCTGCAAATTATATGAAGTTAATGTCCAGAGGCCTGGATCGACCGTTGTCAAATCCACCGGTCTCCAGACTGCTGGATTGCAGCCCTTCATTTCCTTCCATAGGTGGTCCTACTGGCCACCTTGTTCTGGTTCTATTTTTGTGCCCTGTGGTAAAGCCACAATGCAATCTTCTGCTGTGTTTTGAGCACTGCCTGCCAGTTGATCCTGCAGTTGTTGTCTAATGCATTCAACTCCATGTTGGCCGATTATGCATGAGGCAGTGTGCAAGTCTATATGAAGCCCGCCCTCAACAATAGCTGCTCCGTTGTATTTGTGTGTAGCTGCTGTTGTTTCCAGGTCTGCACCAGGAAGAGAAAGTCAAAATTAGTTCACCAACAGTAAATAGCCATTTCAAATTTGGCATGTGATATTGGACTATAATGCGCTCTACGTTGCTCTTTATTGATCACACAGTCATACAAGTACAAAATATTCTCTTAGACCCATGGGGAGCAGTTGTGAAGCCTTCGGCGAGGAGGTTCAGGGTCTTGCTCAATGACCCACGCCATATAGAGTCGTAGTGATTTTCTATTTGTCAATATTAAAACAGAAGGAGAACTGCAAAGTTTGTATTATCACAGTCTCCACCAATAAAGCTATTTTATGGTGTGATTGGTTGTTAATTAGCAGAATGCATCAACATTGATTTTGTTCTCTGACAAATAATCTAAACAATGTGACCATCAGTTTATAAAATGGATAGGAGTTGGTGCAGACACTGCCATCATGTGGCCATTAATGGAAAACCTAACATTTCAGTCATTACCACATAGCAGGGCTCAAAAAAGCATAGAGCCAACACTCAACTGTCAACGAAGTCCACATCCATTTTCCACTACATAAATTTTACACTGGAATGTCCAACATACCTCTTTGTCTTAAGCATTGAGGGAGAGCGATGATGATGGTGAATAAGAAAAAGGCTACAGAGGCTACAGTGCCCCACCATGACCTCTTAATGTTCTTCTCATCCGCACCTGCAGAGCAGACACATCTCTGTTTGTGAATAGTTTCTATTCTCCTTTGTTATTTTTACATCTTCCCTGAAATACTCACTTATTAAGGAAATTGTGATGTTTATTTTGGTCTGGACAATGTGTTTACTCTGAGGGCCTAAGAAAGTGCAGGTATAGGTCCCAGTGTGTTCCTCAGTGTCTGGCATGAGGAGCAGAAGAGATCCATCTCCCAGAGGAAGCAGGTCCTGGTCCAGGTCAGCGTGACCATCCCACAGGTTAAAGGTGTGTCTGGTTTTTGTGTCATATCTCAAGATGACTGCGGGCTCACTGGACGTAGCGAAGGTCCAGGTGAGGGAGAAATTCTGAAGATTGCGTGGGGCGAAGCAAGGAATAGACAGTGTGTGGCCCTCCTCCTGTGTTACATCATCTGAAAAATATACATTCATTTTTTTTTATTATATGTAATTGGGTTTTTTTTGTCTATCGGAAAATTATGCAACTAAACCACACCTTGGATTTTCCAAGAGGCAGTCCATACTTCGGTCTTGTCAGACGATATGAAAGAGCAGATGTAGGTAATGTTGGAGATATTACCCAGAATCCTCAGAGAGCCCTCCACACTGAACAGACCCTTGTGGTCTGTGGTTTTGATGGTTGAATTTGCCAGAGCTTTCTGGCTGGAGGGCGGGTCTATGGCCCAGGTCACCTGAGGTACGGGGTAGATGCTGTGAGAGGAGCATGTGACCATCTCATCAGTCATCTCAATGATCACTGATTGGATGAGAGCTATGAAAAAAAAACAAGACAATAGTAAGAGCAAAAAATAAATAAAAAATTCTGTGATTCTGTAACATCTACTAGATTGGCTGATGTGCAACTAAACCATCGAAACCCACACATTTACTTTGACTACAAAAAAGTTTGAGAGTGCTGTAATGTACATATTGTAACATACAAAGAATGTAAAAGTCCCTTCTCCTTATGTGCGGGGCAATTTCCTAGCTGGAATTTGATTGGCCCCTGAAGTACCTGTCTTATAAATACAGTGATGCTGCATTTATGTAATGTGAAGGTTAAGATAGATAGATTAGATGGATTAGATGGATATGGAAAAATCCTAGATTCCTACATTTTTGGATTATGTGATTTTACTCTACACCGATCTCATAGATGGCTGCTCAAGACCCAATAGCTCATCCTTTAGAACACCCTTGATATTTACAGAAGTTTGGATCTGAAGCCAAGGAAGTTTTTTGGGCAAATTGATTATATTTTGATTTAACTGAATGATTATATTTCTGTTAGATCCTGGTACCAATGTTGATTCTGGAACATTATTTCAATTCTGTTGCCATTATCAGGTAGGGCTTTTTTTTGTTATATTTTACCAACATTACTCAAAACCAGACGGCACTCAAAGAGCTTTTAACTCCACCAAAGCATTCACCTAAAAGAAACGTGGCCATCATAGTTTGACCCTAATAATATAACTCCTTGGTCATGAAAACATATCACTAGCAATTAGAATCACATTGATATCATTAGTAGTTTGATAGTTATTTAAGAAAATAGATATTTCACAAATAGCAGGATCAAGCTCAGAAATTAAAGTTGATACATTGAGATCACACCGAACAGTTTAAGAAACAATTTGATCTTAGTTCAAGCTGTAACCTTTTTATTTGTTGTCTCACAGTAGCACATTTTCAAAGAATCCTTTAAATTCAAACCTTCAAAATCATCAGATCTGGAATAATCCTTGGCTTCAGATCAGAAGTTTTTTTTGATGCTCCAAAAAATCTCATAAATTTGAATCAACTTAAGACAAATTTTGTTTTTCCTCCCAAAAAAGGAACATTATAATCTCCATGAGGAAATTGTTCTGCTACGTGTATCTAATACACTGGAAATGTATATATCTAGTGTCCAATTCCTATGCCATTTAAAACCCAGCACAAGCAGGGAGAAAAGTGAAAAATGTTCCAGCATGTTGTCACGTCCTTGAGGGTCATTTGAATGGAGACGCTTCACCACCCAGAGCTAAAAATTCCATGAGAGGCCAAGGAGGAAAGTCAAAAGGAAACTAGAGAGTAAGTTACATCATAAAATAATGTCTTGTATATAAACTCTCATACTGTTGAATCGTACTGACCTTTCACCTCTAGGTTGACAAATATCTCCTGATTGCCCTTCCGTGTGCTTGTGTAGCACTTGTATCTGCCCTTGTCTTGAACTTTGACCCTCCTGAGGAGCAGGGAGGCATTGCCATGAGGGATCTGAGAGTTGAACAAGCACGTTCTTCCACTGAAGTGCTTGTTCTGGAGCCCAAACTGGTCTTTGTTGTAGTAATAGCTGTGGACGGGGATCTGCTGCTTGTACCAGTGAATGACCACGGTCCCAGTGGGTCTGAAGCTACAGGGCAGGATGCAGTCATCGGGGATGATACAGGTTACGTTGGCATCTACTAATGAAGCTTTGAGATAGATAAATCATGTGAATATTTAATCACATTTAAGTCGTATTGACAGCAGTTCATTTTGATATTAATTAAGTTATTTTGTTCTCTACAGGAGTGATTCCCAAAGTGTGAATCTTACAGGTACTGCAGATAATATTTTAAGATGACCATGAAATACTTAATTAAAAAAGAATTACAATTCATTTAATATATAATTCTTCATATATCTGACCTCATTTTCCAATTTTTATGACTCATTTGCAGTGCATAGTTCTGTTTTCTATTTTGCACACTCTCTTCATTAATAGAGCTATTTCATTTCACATTATTTTATTAGATTTGAATTCTATTTTATTTTTTCATTCCCTATCTTTTTCTCTTTAATTGCATTACGTACCTGATATTGAGCTAAGACTTTCAGGTATCATATCGTGATGTAATATCTCTTCTGCTCCACAGTACGATCATAAGAAGAATTGGATCCGAAAAACTAATTTTTTATCTGTAGCAGCTCTTTGTGATCTAGATCAAATGAACAAATTAACTTTAAAATAATGGTTATCATAGATGTAGAAAATTTCAGTGCATGATCATGTTTTTACTGAGATAAAACTCAGAAAGGCAACAGTCTCATCTGAATGAGACTGTTGCCCCCAACAACACCCTAAAACATTGTGAAAAAATGCAGCAGTATCTGACAAATCCACCACTCCTCTGGTGAGCCCATAGTTGTACATATTGTTTTGTATATATGACGGAGAAGATGACCAACCACCACCGTCATCTTAATATCATCTATCCATTGAACAGTAAAACAAAAAACCATAAGATTTATAATAGTGGATTATAAGAAGGGTCAACAGATAAACGGATGGACAGATGCATATACTAAGGACTATATACATCTATTATTTCCATATTCTGGCATAGAAACTTAATTGAAATCATCGGCGTTGAACCAGTTTTCTAGTTGTTAACTGAAATGAATCTGTGTTTCCAGAAACACACTCTTACCATAAACACTTTTGTGTAAATGGCAAAAAAAATAGATGAATGCAAAGCTCTGTAATATTTGTCAGCACTCTGACAGAAATAAAGAAATTTCCTCACACGAACACAACGCCATTATGATCATCGTCCTCCAATCAGTTGCAAATATATTAGTTCAAAATCAAATTACAATTAAGTAACAGTAAAACAATACTAAAATAAATCATAAGTAAACAATTTACACAGTAGTTAAGCATTTTCTTATGCTTTTTCATTTCCTTTGTTCAGAATCCATACGTTATCCCTGAATTGCGGGAACATAAATCAAGTATTACAATACCTTTTGAGTTTGTCAGTAATAATTTTTCCAAGAAAATAAGCAGCGTGATCTTGAGTCCATGCATTGCTGCCATGTCAGAAGGCCTGCTCTGAGTTGATGGTCCTTTAACACTACTTTGCATGTGAAACACACTAGTGTGCACTGAACTGTTGCTGCCATTCCACTTTAAATCCTTCCTAACACCGATGAAACACTGACTAATTCACCAGACAAGTTAAACTTTAACCAACACCTCAGAGCTAACAGTTAGAAAAATTCCATTTATTCAAAGAGACTAAAATTGACTCACAGTAACTTTAAAATCACTAATAACAGGCAGCATTATAATAAGTCTAACTTTTGTCTTTGTAAAAGAATGATTTATCTATTATTTATTTCGTTGTAGTAGGGGTCTCTGTTTATTGCAAGGGTTGTGCCTTTAAGTAAGCTATGCAACAATTTGCCTTTTTTGATTTGGAATGATTTCAAACGTACAAAATTGAATTAAAGCCCCTTTAATGTAATGCAAAACTGAATACAATCATCCTACATGCTTGTCTAGTATAGGTGTACCTGAAATACGACAGTCCTCTCAATTTGCCCATCAGCCTTCACTGACATGCCACCTTATGTCCGTTCAGGGGTGTAATTATTTTCACAGCTGATTGATCCCTGTCAATCCTTTTTCAGACATTTCCAGACTCCTAGCATTCATTGGATTCATTGAATGCTAGGAGTTCCTTATTGTGGGTTGAGAATAAAAGGGAATAAATCATGGCAGTCACAATTATGAATGGAGAAACACCATGAAACCCATCCGGTTATGAATTTCTCTAGAATTTGGCTCCTCAGGCACTGACGACCGGTTGTGATTTTATATGTCCCAGTCATGCAGTTTTAATTATCTTAATATATTTTTGGATCCAGCAGCAAATTGTAGCGATCTTTCATGATACATTGAGTTTGAGTGAGAAAATGTTGACAACAAAAGCTGCTGATATATTGATTGTAGTAGTAGTATGTTTGTATTGTTTTTTCATGTAAAAATATAAGGTTGTAAATTCAGAGCTTTGGTATTTGTTTTTTTATTTGAGTGAGATACCAGGCAATGTATTTGTCCATAATTTAGTGTTTGCTGCCTTTTTGTCTTAAGTGCTCTGAAAAATAGAAGCCAGGAACGTTATTCAGGTATATTTTTAACCATTTGTATAAACCATATTTTTTTAATTGTAGGATTCTGAAGAGACTTCAGGGACAGTAAACACGTTTCCTGTATTGCTTATGTAGTTTTGTAGCATGGATGCATAAAATGATGCTGATAATGGGTTTAATATTAAGATGTCAATACCTGGTGTGCTGGCTAAATGGGGCTTTTTATGAACTAAAATGCTCAACACAATTCTTAACATACTGTATTATGACAAACTGTGACCCCCAGAGGGCACCAGTGAGATGTCACATGTGACCCCACAGCTGTCCAGCAGATGTGGGGTCACATGTGACAGGCGAACCAAGATCCACGTGCTTGATTCTTAAAGATGGCACTGCTCATGGCTGCCCGATGTCAACTTTAATCCCAGATTAAAGCAGCCATGCCACTAGTGTGGAGACATGCTGTCCATGTTGGGATTTCATCATTGATTTGAAACAAAGTTTTCTGGTTTTCATTTCTTCTTTGATTTAATGCAGTAAAACTAAATATGATTGTTTCTATATGCATATTTCATTTCCTCATCATTGTATTCTCTTCGCCTCTGTAATTTGTTTTTCCTTCAGTTAATGAGAATGCGAGTGTATATGCGAATTTGTGGTTATCAAAGAATCCTCTTCACTATATTTGGCATTGGATTCATTTGAATTGATATGAACGGGATACTTCTGATTTTCCTAGCCACAATTTGAAAGTTATGTAGATTTACCTGAACCATAAGCCCAGAGGAGCCCACCATGCGATCCAGGGTTCAACATCTAGTTATGTAATGCTTTTCTGTATGCACAGCTTAGTACACGTTGTAGCAGTGCACTACTTCATGCACACACCTACCTGACCCTAACTAACTTTAGCTCAAATGAAGTGGCTAATTAGCTTTGCTTGATTAAAGATAGGCTTTATTACAGATGTGGATGCATTGAAGAATGATTTTAGGTTACATATTTATTTATTATTTTTCTAAAAACCATGTCTGAAATGTTTGACTTGCGAAATTATTTGTTGCATGAAACATTATTTTCTTTTTAATCATAATTATTATTATTATGATTATTATTTGGTAGAACACAAATTGGACTTATCTGGTCAAAGGTCCAGCAAACCAAGCAGGTTACTCCAAACATCCCTCTGCCCAACAACACTTTCTGCTCCCAGGGGATCCACATTTTGTAAAGTCAAGTAAATATTTTGATACTTCATACAAAGAGCATTCTTTCAAAAAAAAAAAAAAGAGGTTTGAGTAATTTGGGTCTGGGCCCAGAAGAGTCCTTTGTGTAGAAACACACCTGAAATAAAGGGTCATGTGGTGCCAAAAGGATCTTAAATACCTTTGCTAGGGTTTTCTAGATGAACACACAAATCTATTATTGAAACCTTCATCTCCATGTCTGAGAGTATGATCCCACTCTATGCTGTGAATGATGGATTAAAGCTCCATGGTTGCATAAGTACCAGCAGTAACACTGTTTTCTTTTCTTTGCAATATTCAATGAGAGAAATTGTTCAGACCTTTGATCAGGAATCCTATCCTCTTCCATGAATACTAACTGCTCAGGAATCAGAAGGGTAATGTTTGCAGATGGTACCCAGACAAATGCCTGCATCTGTCTCCTCTCCATGGGTTAATTTTCAGCCTCCCATCATCACAGGGAAATCCTGAAATTCATAAAAAAATAGGCTAAAGGCTTTTTCTTTTTTCTTTTTTTTTCATCTGGTTAGAATGATGATGACACTGCTGGTTGAATTATCCCGGCCCCACCCTCTGGTGCCTCCAGTTTATAGGTTACTGAAAGATTTCACCAAGCGCAGATAAGAAGATTAGAGAGGAATTAATGGTATTCCTTTGTCATTATAAGAATAAATTGATATTTGGTTTTAAATCAGAGGGAGGGGACAGCGGGGAAAGCCAGAGCAAAATGTTGTGTCAGGAGACATAGGCAGAGGAATGATACAGTGACAAGCAAACTCAGCTGGGGGGATGCCAGTGCACTGGAGCTAAACACTGGATGTTTGGACTGCTGTTCACCATGACACCGAGGACGGAAGAGCCGCATCGTGCAGAGGTAGCTGTTTGCATGTGTGGTGGGGAAGAATGAGTGTTCCTGCTGGGATATGAGCATGCCAGTGGTGGACGGGGACAGCTGTAGCATTCCCAGGGACAGACACTAACAGGGTGGGAGGAACATTTCGTCTCTCCAGCCCAAGCTTCACCATGAGAATGGCCCTCCTGGCCTTGAGACTGATGTGCTTGGCCTGGCTGTGGCCTGTCACCCAACTCAACAGCAACATCTTCCCGAGCAAGAAGAGACACAAGGAGCTGTACACTGGAGAGAACACCGAACAAAAGCATGGAGGGTGAGCCAAAGTGGGATTTCTCACATGTCAAATACCGTTGGAGCTTATTTTGTTGTTAGGTTTTGACTCCTTGCAAATATATTGTTTGATTTTGCAATGCCATTTCAGTGGGCTTATTTCCAGCAACATCTGTAGCATGTGTATAAAAGAAAGAGGAGGTGTGATTGTTTAAAGGTGAAAGGTGCTTAGACACATTTTCCCTTTTATGATTCAAACTACTCTCAAGTAGATCGCAATAATATGCATGTTTTTTAGTTATTGGAAAGTTACATTATTAAAAAAAGGTGTTCATTTTGATTCTCATCAATCACCTTGAGATTTTTCTCTTCTTTTAATTCTGGTAAAAGGTGATCTTATGAGTTGAAAATGAAAGGACTGTAAATACGTCTGACCTCGTTAAAACCGTGTTAAATAAATCACAATATCCTGAATAGAATGTATTTCCTTCAGACTAAGGCCTTTGGTTGTAATCAAGAGCGCTAAGATCCAATTAACCATCACTAACTCCCTCCGACATATGTCGGCCTGCCTCTAGTCTGTGTTGGTACTGGAAAGTTCTGTGCAAGCTGTCATTTGTTCTCTTTGGTTCTCAGACGCGGGGACCTGAAGATGAAGAAGTCGGACAGCACAAAGTCCTTGCTTATAAAATCTGAGCAGCTACTTCGGATTGAAGACCATGACTTTGCCATGAGGCCGGGTTTTGGAGGTACATATAAGAACACCTCATCTATTTACTTTTCTTCCTTATCTTGTATAACTGTCTGCTCTACTGTCACCTCAATGAGGGCAATGTGGGTTACTGTGCTGTAACCCCCCCAAAGGAACAAAAAAACATAGTGACCTAGATAGTCTGCAGGGTTAGACAACGACCGCAACCGGTTGTACAATTAAAATAATCTGAACATAATACTTCATTATGTGCAGGGAGGGAAAGGAAACTGGAACAATGTTTTTACTCTGTCTGCAACCTGTCTGGACTCTTTAAATGTCATTTTATAGTTTACAAAAATAATTCAGTGATGTTTGACGATGACCAACAAAAATAATCCTTTCATGAGCTTCAGATACTGCATGTCCATCACGTTTACAATCCTCCAGCCTTGAATACAAGTGGAAGGCTGGTTGAGTCATCTCAGTCAGTCAGTCTCAATTTTCTAAGATTTTCTCTCAGGTGTTAAATTTGACCTCAGAAGTAATAAACATTCTTAAAACATCATAACCTGTGAATGCAGCAGATTTTTTAAGGAAAAATGGGTTATTTAGTAACTGTACGAGCTGTTTGGGTCAGCAGACCATTTGGGTCAGCAGATATGCATTGTTGTTGTTATGACGTCGGTTGGCACACATTGTCTAAAGAGCATGGACTGTGACTAGCATGTCTGTCATCATGTTTACTTTGCAAACAACATGTTCTGTTAAAGAAAATGGACTTTTTTTTTATTCTTGTGCACCTGTACAAGCTTGTCAAAGTATATAAAATAATTAATACACATCCAATAGCACATTGTGAGAGATGCCCACTAATGTATGATCACATTTTTGTGGAAATAAATATTGATATGCTCTATTAAGAGACCACACCGGATAATAACATTCACAAAAATGTGATAACACATTAGTGGGCATCACATCAGCATTTCATATGATTAAAAATGCCAAATCTTTAATAATAATATTAAATATATGGTAATTCATTTCCTTATTTGTACATCAACCAGCAATTTACTTCACTTAGGAACTCAGATTTCCTTATTTTATTTACAAATTCACAACATATATCAACATTCTAACTTTGTTGACACGGTTTTATCAGAAAAAACTTTCAGTATTTCCATCGTGTATATTTAATATATATTTATTTAATTTATTTGAATTTATTTATTCATACGATAACATTCTTTACATCTTTTCAGAGCAGTTTAAGTTGAAAACCTGGATAATGATGTTATTAAAGCCTTGGTTTTGTTAAATGGATTGAAACTTGCAAATAGTAACAAATGCTAGCAGCAAATTATCAACTGGAGACATTATGAATTAAAAAAATGTTGACGTGCCTTTTTTTCCCCCAACACTATGTTAACGTTGACAATTACAACCTGTTTTGTTCGGTTAGGACTTTCTCTCTCTCAATGTTAACATTGACATTTACAACCTGTTTTGTTCGGTTAGGACTTTCTCTCTCTCAATGTTAACATTGACATTTACAACCTGTTTTGTTCGGCTAGGACTTTCTCTCTCTCGCCTTGCCAAACAGCATCCAGCACATATTTCTACACGAGTGTTGTCTCACGAGAATGTATATTATTTGCTTTCGCATCTTAACAAACACAAGTTACAGTTCCATGTGTGCATCCAGAAATTAAGGTGCTTCTCACCATAACTATCTTTCAATAATTTCACTAAAAGGTCATTTTTGCAGTGAACCCTCTGTTAACGCAGCTGAGTGAGCCTCAGTGAGCTAACGCTGTGAAAAAAGAAAAAAGGAAAAAAAACAGGACCTCCAGAATCCCTGCTGCCTGATATAATCCCTCCCATTAACTACTCTATTGTTATGGTAGACAGTGTGAGTGCTTACCTTCATTATATAATGACAAAGAGAGAAAACGTTTACGGCACACATCATATGCATTAATATTCTGACAGTGGGCGGTGATATAAGGACAAACCCACTTGCTATAGACACTGAATATTCATGTTATTGTTAGATAAGGGGACGTTTTGTCACTGTCTTGACAAAAGTATGTGTTCATGCTGAGGGTTTTCATTATTATGAAAACATGGGGTATGATAGCAAAAACAATGTCATATATTCGGTTTACTGTTGTTTATCTTAATTATAGCATAGTGGTTTGACAGTTTAAATCTTAGAGACACTTTTGTAAAAAAAAAACTCTCAGGAATCTGGTAGTGTAACTTTGTAGGTGACCTACAGAGCCTTCAAGATATTTATCAGGGCAGAAAGGTATTGAATGTGGTGGGATGAGTCCCGAGATGTTTGCGGCCCGAGGAATTACATTTGTGGGGTTGTGTCGTGGATTTTCTGTGAGAAGTTCCTGACTGTGAAGAGCCTTCCTGTCTGCTGGAGTTCAGCTGACCAACCACAGCTGCTTCTGTGCTCTTTTTCCACCAGACCGAGTGGTGTGGTGGTTTCAAGCCCTTGTGAGGTCCTGGGAGATGTGTGCACCTAGCAATTCTGCGGTAGATACTCTTCACTAGATCTCGTCTGATTTGTAAGGGTGTGGGACGGTCTGCAGACCTCATCCCTGTAGACTGAGTGACCACAACATGATTTTTCACAAATATTAAGCAGATCCTCTACATGACTGTATTTGGTGGCTCATATTCCTGAGAGCAGCGGAGCTTTGAGGATTACGGCTTCTGTCAGGTTGTGCCTGAACCATGTATCAGACGAGGGGATGACGTGCTGTAGTAGCTATATGTTATTCATCAGAAGCTGACTTAAACACGACTCTAAGAACACTGATGCCAGGGTCATGACCATCGTTCAACCTATTCTCTCTGGATGTAGTTTATGTCTTATGGCTCTGCAGTGGGATTTGCACATATATAATCATTGATGGATGGTGAGACAGATGAATCATGAAAAACTTGATCCAAATCTCAAAGCTGATGCATTACAATGTTTGACCTCTTGCAGGTTCTGCTATTCCTGTTGGTATTGACGTCCAGGTGGAGAGCATTGACAGCATATCTGAAGTGAACATGGTAGGTGTTGCGAGAATGTCTGTATCTTCATCACAAGACAAGTCGGCTTTACTCTGTTGGCCTTGAGCACCAGTGTTTTTTTTGCTCTGTTTTCCAGGACTTTACCATGACTTTGTACTTGAGGCATTACTGGCAGGACGACCGCCTTGCCTTCCCCTCCAGCAGTAATAAGAGTCGTACCTTTGATGCACGTCTTGTGAAGAAGATTTGGGTTCCTGACGTTTTCTTTGTTCACTCCAAGCGTTCATTTATCCATGACACAACTATGGAGAACATCATGCTAAGGGTTTATCCAGATGGCAACATCCTCTACAGTGTCCGGTAATTTTATCATTATTATTATAAGAGATCCACAACATAAAAAGCAGAAATGATAAGGATAAAAATGAACATAAATTAGTGCTTAAAAAGTTCCTTGGCAGACAGGGAAACAAAAATATTTTTTGTAAAGTCAGAAGGCAATAGGACAAGGGCAACTAAAATAAAACATTACAAGTGATCAAATAAAGAAAAATACAAAAATAATGGAAAATAAGACAAAAATCACAAAATCGTTGAACTCAGATTAGGCATGGATTACAGAATTTAAACGAAAAGTGATTTCAGGACACTAATGCTTCCAGATCTTTACATAGCCATAGCTGCTCTTATGTTAATGTTAATAAAACCATTTAGCTCGTACGTGTAACCATTATTCAATGTGTCTTTGGGGATTAGTGATTAAAATAAAACTTTTTTTTATTAAATGGACATGGACCAGAACATTAACCAATGCTTTGGACGACTTCTTAAAAGTTTAATAAGCAAAGCCTGAGAGGAATACGAATCAGCAAGCGTTCAGACCACATTCATCAGATCCATTTCCCGCACAGATGTCAGCAATATGGCTTCATCTCTGACAACACGATCCAGCCACACAGACTGGCAGGCTCAGCATTTGTTGTGTGAACAGATGGGTTCATATCAGCACACCTCCATCTTAAATGAAAAATCAGTTCAGTGGATTTTAATTCATAGCCTCTATATTTTTATTATCTCCTTTTCTGATGATATTCTACAGAAACATGATCTTAAGGTCAAACTAACTAAAAATTAGCATTTTCTGTTGAGTCATTTGGTGATATTGAATGATTCTTGGACGGATGTAAGTGTTTCTTTAACTGTAACTTGTGTTTCAGGATCACTGTGACCGCTCTCTGCTCAATGGACTTCAGTAGTTTCCCTCTGGACACACAGAACTGTTCTCTGGAGCTAGAGAGTTGTGAGTATCAAACTGTATTCCTGTTGGCATTGCAGGCAAAGGAATGTGACAACGGTAAAATAAAACCCTTTTTTCTTAATTAATCTTATATTTGTCTACAAGTAAAATAATTTTTTGCATCAGAAAATAAACCTCTTTAGGGTTTATGCATTTTTGGGTAAGTGGCAGATTTTCTTTGCTCAATACAAGATAATTTAATATTTACGTTCCTGTCAGTAGGGCTGTTTTTGAAGTGCTGTTGATAAGAGAAAATATGCTGACTTTATAATTTATTTAATAAAAAGGTACTGGAGCATGATGCTGAGCTCCCTGACTGAAACAGTCAGTAATGATTTTGCTTGTCACAAACATTATTGGATATCTTGTGGAATTGCACTGATTGGACAACACACTGTCGTCATTAATACACAGTCTCAGCCAGAGTGGGATCAATCATAACCTCAGCCTCTCTTCTGAACGTAGAGATTCAGATAAAGAGATTGATCCAGATTCTAGAGAAGAGCTGGGAGCCCCATTTCTGCGCTCCCTCCTCTCCTCTGGGAAATACATCCGTGACTTCACTGAGAGAGGCAACATGTAAAGATCACACCTTCCTTCTTTCTCCCCTGTCTTGAAGATGCTTACAATGAGAACGACCTAATGCTCTACTGGAAGAATGGGAACGATTCATTAAGGACTGACGAGATCGTGCTCTCTCAGTTTTTTATTGAAGACTTCCAGCCTTCCTTTGGGCTTGCCTTCTACAGCAGTACTGGTATGTGAGGCGGGAGCCCTCCGAGCTGTACCCGGTTTGGGAACAACCAGAGAGCCCCTGATGCTATTAGAGAATCTCTTCTGTTTTTAAAGCAGTTTAAGACATCTCTTGTGTTTTCTGCACATTCAAACCTGTTGGAAGTGCAGAAAACCGTAATAGCAGCGTAATAACTAGTTTATGGTTGTATTAGGTTCACTGGTGTAAGAATAAATAAGATTAATTCTTTGCAAAGCTCGGAGAAAATATAGGACTATATGAATTAATATAGTTCATAATTTTAGAAAAGACACTAGTTTGCTTTCATGCTGAGAAGATTATTATTGCCACACATATTTCTCATTCTGAACTATTAGCCAGCAGCTAAAGTTATCCATAAGAAGACCGAGTAGTTTGTTCTTTAAGGAAAATTCTAAAAAAAATGGTTAAAATATACCAAATGTTACACAATTTAGAGATTATACTTCAAATGCAACCCCTTGTTAGTTGGTTGCTTTTAACGACAATTATAGAGTTTTTTTTTATTTAATCCCAAGGGTTGTTTTATATAAAATTGATGGAAATTTGTTATCAGAAGTGGTTCCATGTAATTCGTGACATGTTATTAAGGCATCAGACTGTTCAAGTGTGTTGAAATCTAGATTTTAGTAACAGAAAACAAGCTGTCATTTTAGACTTTGTGAGGTTAAATCGTTGGGCAAAGACGTATTAGGCACTTTTTATGGCATTTAAATGGTTTCGTATGGGTGTTATGTGGAGTTCAAAATTAGGACCCAAAATTCAAGCACTACTCAAAATGTAAAGTGAAATAATTTTCAATAAAAAGTCTGATTTCAAAAGCTATAAATGACAGGGAAAATATTGAACTTCCAAAACTTAGGCACAACAGTTGAAAAAACAAAGTGATGATGATGGAAAATAAAAAATATCAAACAATTATAAGAAATATCATAGTACCAAATATATAATCGATGAGGAAAAAACAAAACTTACACTGAATTCAGGGAGCACATAGAAGAAGAAGAAGGAGAAGAAGAAGAAGAGGAAGAACTAAGGAGCACAGGAACAAACATGAGAGGGCACTCAGGCAAGTCAACCAGGCAAGTTTAACAAACACTCTGATGAAGACACAGACATAAATACACTGACTAACGAGGAAATGGGTGGAAAACAGGAAGAAATACATCGAATTGAACCTTCAAAATAAAACAGGAAACACAATCAACCCTACAAAAAGAACAGAAGAACAGAACCATAACAATAAATTCTACACAATATACAAAACCATGACAATAGGTTAACTTCACATAACAGGTGGATATAGGTAGAATTTCAGGCCATTGAGGGTCTCTAAGCAGGGCCATCAGTGAAAATATTTTAGGTTTATTTCATTATTTGATTAGAAAGAATGTTAACGTTTATTCTGTCAATCTCATTCGCCATGCAGAATCACATTTAAATTAAAAGATTAAGGAGTGATCATGTGGTTTTTACAATATTGTAAAACGTAATATTACGTTATTATTTTGACTATTTGGAGGTAATTCTGGAGCCCACCTTCTGAAATCATGTCTGAGTATAGTACATTAAACTTAAAGCAAAAGTAAGGTTAAAAAAATGGCAAGAGGGAGATTTTCTTCTCAGTGTGTGATAATCTTGTTGAAACCTTTCCTCTCTGAGAGGTTCTTACAAAACTTAAGCTCTAGACAGATTCTGGGGCTGAAAATAATTACTTTCTCATCCGAGCTCTAGGTTCTTTCTGTTTTCTGTATATCCTGTTCTTAAATTCCTTGGCAGCTTCTTTATCCTGAATGGGAATGTTATGTTTTCTGTCGTCATTCACAGTTATATTCTGTGCTCCAAAATCACTCACCTGCCCCACCTCAACCTTCTGTCCATTCATCTCTTCTCTTAGGTTGGTACAATCGACTCTACATCAACTTCATTCTCAGGAGGCATATCTTCTTCTTCATGCTACAGACTTACTTCCCCACCATGCTGATGGTGATGCTGTCCTGGGTGTCTTTTTGGATAGACAGGAGGGCTGTACCTGCCCGTGTCTCTCTTGGTACTCACACCACACATCAAGATTAACACACAATGTCCTGTGAAAACATCCTGTCATACACAGTTTCAAAACAAACAAAACAACAATTCTATGAGCTAATAATCACAAGAAAACTCCACAGCACTCTCCTTTAAACAACCGCGGTGCCTTTATTGTCCTGACATGGTCATTTAGACCTTTAAAACGAAAAAGTGCTCGACACTTTCTAAACTCTACGCACAGATTTGGAATCTGTTCTCATGGATTTTTACGAAATGAATGATTTCTCTGAATTTCAAATTTGTCTGCAGGCTAAGCACCGTGGATTTAGCATCATCAGAGCCAGTCTGAGAACAGATGGTGAAGATCATTGAGATGCCCTTGGGTCACAAATGATTTTATAATTAATGAAATGATGGTCTGTGATTTGGAACCCTATGTTACATTTGTACGGTGGTTATGAGGGTTACACGTGTACCATGTTAATCTGTTGTCCGGTGGAAGATGGCTGTGCACTAGTTTATCTCACAGAGAGGACAGCTTCCTAAAACTGATTAATGGTGGTTCCGGAAAATCTGACTGAATATATCATCACTGAATAATACCACAATTCCTGTTCATAATCAGTGCTGTGCTTCTGCTCTGTA
This sequence comes from Lophius piscatorius, assembly GCA_009660295.1. Classification (NCBI taxonomy): domain Eukaryota; kingdom Metazoa; phylum Chordata; class Actinopteri; order Lophiiformes; family Lophiidae; genus Lophius; species Lophius piscatorius. The sequence continues at coordinate 123,006 of VRLP01000600.1, read as the reverse complement.
TGTTGTGACAAGGAACATGACCTTGTAGTGAAGTCTGTTTTTCCAGTTGTTTAGCTCTACTGTATGCCTTCTGTATTGGCTGTTTCTAAGTTCTTGTTCCTGAAAGCATGCCACTGTTTCTTAAGTTTTGGCCTCTACCTCCTTTTCCTGGTCACATGTTCTCTGAAGATGTTGGAATTGGCCTTAAGGCATATACTCTTTAATACAATGGGCTGATATTTTTGTTCGAATTGGTACAAAAGTATCATTGTTTCATTTAAAGCAGTAGTTTGATATTGTGGGAATACTCTTACTTCCCAAATAGGCGTATTCAGGTTCAAACATCAAATGATGTTGATGAGGAGGAGGCAGTCGGGTGGCTTAGCTTGAAATAAAGACTGAAAACAGGGGGATAAGAAAAACTAAGGAATTTGTTATATCTAGAATATTTCATCTGTATAAAAAGGGAGTCTCAAAATACTGCTTTTGAATCTGTTGTATCTATGAAACATTCATGCAGTCTAGGTGGCTGTTTACCAGTTCACTCTTCGCCAGAACAGTGCAATCCATGAAATGTAACACTCACGATGAATCGTTCTCTGTATTCAGGCATAACAACAGTCCTGACAATGTCTACGATCATCACTGGTGTCTCAGCCTCCATGCCACAGGTGTCTTACGTCAAAGCCGTAGACATCTACTTGTGGGCAAGCTTCCTTTTCGTCTTCCTCTCTGTCATTGAGTACGCTGCTGTCAACTACTTCACCACTGTGGAGGAAATGAAGAAACTGAAAAAGGCAAAGGTCATTCATGTTCATATTTTTATGGCTTTTAAAGTCTCGCTAAATCTCTTGTGACAAGTTTGACCCGGAAAAAGAAATAATTTCCTGTCTGGAGCTGCCTGATCTCACAGCTCTCCACACCTCCGCCCTGCAGATCCCCAATGCCTACAATGCCTCCCAGGCGATGGCGTTTGACGGCTGCTTCCATGACAATGAACCGGACCTGGCCGCTATTCCAGAGGTTTCCAGCACTGCAAACACAGAAAGGAAAACCCAATCTCGAAACTCTACTGTCTCAGCACCCATCGAAGGCACCAGGCTACGCTGCAAGCATCCTTTAAAACGAAACCTCAGCTTCATAATGAGCAACAGCTACATGATCGACTCCTATTCTAGAGCCATATTCCCTCTGGCCTACCTGCTCTTCAACATAATATACTGGAGTTTGTACGCATAGGCCATGAACCTAAATAAATGTTTGCTCTTCAAGATATGTTTAATAGAAAAACCTTTTCCACAGTCTTATTTTTATTTGTCATACATGAATTAAAATCCATGTGATTATTCAGCAGGTTTATGGTGTAGATGATTGAAGAGAATTCTGCCCTCTCTAAGCTGAGGTTGCCAGAGCCTCTCCGGTCTCATAGCCAGAGTACGAAAGAGTATGCACAAGAGAGTACAAAGAGTACTGGGTGTGGCAGATGTTACAAATTAAAACAAACAAGTCAAACAAACAAAAAACAGAAAAGGAAATTAAACCAGAGGTTTTTATTGACTCGTAAAACAGGAGTTGAGGAAACGATCTCATCACAAGGTCCAAATCACATAAACTTCAGCAATTTTTGGGGGATTTGTCCTGAACGCGTCGTTTTCACTATGACCCATTTTAACTATGACCCATTTTAACATTAATTTGTTCTGTGCAACAGTGTTATTGACAGGCTTACATAGTGAGGGTTGTTCAACCAGCAGACAAACCTGGTATGTGTAAACTAAGGTTTTGACCTTCACAACGGCTGAGGGAAAGATCAGGCTCGTTGGCTGCTTAAGGAGTCACTCTCTTTACCAAATATTGTTCCGTTGTTTGTTTGACTTTGTTTTTGGGGAGGTTGTACACATTGAGTCATTGGTGTTTTTTTTAGCCCAAAAACGGCTGCAGTATGTGTCTGTAAGTCATGAATGGATATAGACTAAATAGAGGATTATCATTAAGATTATTATATAAAAATATTATTAAAGCTGCTTTTTCTGAATTTCCATCGATGTTGTTTTAAAGCTGATGATTTCAAGTTTATTATTAACTTTAGAAAAAAATAGAAATGAAATCTTGAAGCTTTTGGTTCAAATGATCATGATCATGCCATTATCAAATCTTCCGTTACAGCAATGTCGACTAAATGGACTTTGTGGTGAGTACAGGCATGTGCCATTACTCACAGTTTGGAAATACTCATTCTAGAAATGTCTCATTTGGAGAACAGTGATTTTATAATGTCTAATAGTGCAAGATGCATTATGGTAATAAATATTTAACAATCATGTAAAGAAAATATACTCTAGACCAACTGTTAGGAAGTTATGTCTACAAAACATTAAAAACACTGGTTTTCATAAAAAGCTCCCCTTAGTGACTAAAATATGAACTACTAGGCCATAATTTCTCAATCCCTGTCCCATTTAGTCCAAATTTATTGCATTTGAACTGAGTCAAGGAGGTCTACCTCCTATAAATCGTGTTTTTTCATAATCTACTCACTAGGGGGAGCAAACAAAACACTGTTTTTCGGGCATAACTTCCTAACCGTTGGTTCTATTTTTTCTGAACCAGGTGCATATCATCGACTCAATGAGATCTATCTTTTAGATACAATATTTTACTCTTAATAGGCCCTATTTCACCCAGTAGAGGGAGCTTTCTTACGAGAAGCAATGTTTACAATAATGTTACAATAACTGGTTATGCCTGTCACAGTGAAAATGGGCAAAGAGTAAAACAAAGTCATCAAGATTTAATGAGGTTTCTCTCCTCCTCCCCTCAATACTGGGTACTCCAATATTACTAAGCCTATCATCATTCATAGTTGTTCATAAATCGTTTTTTATAAGTTTTAGCATTGATAAGCTGCGTTCACAACTAGCACTTAGAAAAAAATACGTCCTTGTATGGTTCAATGAAAGAAGGAAACTCCAAAACACTGGACAGGTTATTCCCACACCGAGCTTCCCTCTGAACAACGTTTCCGTGCCTGATATAGTTCATGTTTTAGATCATCAAGATAACATTCATACAAACTGCCCAAACGTAAAACTCTCTCCTCAATCAAAAAGCTTTCACTCTTGGGATTAAGAGCTTGAATACCCTGCATTATATAACAGTTTGTTTTTCTAAACCTTAAAAACTGCTAGTGCTCCAATAAAGAATAGAATAGAAATTTTCATTTCTATTCTATTCTAAGAAAATCACTGTTGCAAAACAATGAAAGGCAGTTTGGTAGCTCTTGGATTAGCAGCATGTATGAGCAAATACAAAGGCATACAAAACACAAAATACAATTAAGCAAGAAAACAAAACAATGGCATAGCAGAGAGGGAATACTTCAGAGGAATACTCTGAATTTCAACTGTTGTGTAGTCCTTCAGATTATTGCATAAGAGCAGTATCACTATTACACTTATAAAATAATATGAATATCACAGTGTAAACAATATTGGGTGAAGCAGTAAAGCATGTGACGGATAGATTCACTAAATAACTAAACAAACAAAAGTTAATCACTTACTCCATGTACTTCAAATTCATAACCATCATCTATCTTAGGTTAACATAAATAACTATTTACAAATTATAATAAATGACCATTTGTGAATGACTAATCATTCTAAACATCTCATTTTGACATAAGTAAATAAAAATAAAAACCTATTTGCATATCAAAATCCATTAACATTTGTGACCATTCTAAAAATATATCTGAAGCATAAGCTTACTCTATTCCATATCTCAAAATAAATAACTGTTAATAAATAACTATTTACATATTAAAATTAAGTTCCATCTCCAAATATGTTAAGTAATAAAACACTCATGAGCTTGATGTGTGCCCACTAGTGTGTACCTGAAAAGTGGTACCTGAATGTGGAAAATTCAGTAGTTGGTGTTCGATGGAGCGTCTCAATAGCAAACTCCCTCAAGTACAGAATTGTAATTAAAGTGCTGAGTGCCATCATTAAAGTTCATTTGATAGTTGTTTAAAAGTGCAAATATAAATACAGTGGTACCTCCATTTACAAATGCCTTGCTTTAATAATATTTTGATTTACGAGCAAAGATTCTTTAAAAAATGTGCCTTGCTTTAATTTACAAGCGTTTTTTTTTTTTGCTCGGTTCACGGATTTTTCAGGATACGAGCGGGTACCTGTATCACGTAAGAAACTTGTTTAGGATGCGAGTGCTCTGCTTTGATTCACAAGTATCCTGTTTGAACAAGTGGAAGACGCGAGTGTGGGTTTCCTTTCTGTGCCCCAAGACTAGAGCGGTAACAAAAGGATGTCAGGTTAGCTTCCCTCGCGCTTGCTCTCAATTAGCGTCATAAACTCACAGAATAGTATCCGCGCGCCGTGTCCACTTACGTTTGGAAGGAATCGAGTCAGACAAAGTTAGGAGAGCCAGAATCTGCCGGCTTTTATATCATTTATCATTGCTATTTGTTAGTAAAATTACTTGTACTCTGTATAAAATAACATGGAAAATTATTTTCATATGAATATTTCTGGGATATGGAATGAAATAATTGGATTTCCATTCATTTGAATGGGGAAAGTCGTTTCGGTTTACGCATTTTTTGGTTTGCGAGCAAGGTCTCAGAATGAATTAAGCTCGCCACTTTTCTATATCGTACACAATTTATCATATTCACATTGAATTATAAGTATCGAAGGGCTAATCCTTACATTTTCTCCCCCCTCTCCAAAGGGAGAGCAGTACCTCAAACTTCAGACATTTTCTGGACAGATAGTCCGCCACAACATTGGACTTCCCTGACCTGTAGTGAACAGTGAAGTTGCATGGCTGCAGCGACACCTACGATGCACATGTACGCATCCTTCACGCGTTGAAGCCACTGTAGATCCCGATGGTCCGGTTCCAAGATGCTCAGTGCCATTAAAGCAGATAGTACCTGAGGGAATCCACTGCCCAGTTCATCGCCAAACACTCCTTTTTTTATACAGTAGAGTATCTTGTCTCTCTGTCAAGCAATTTGCGACTAAGGAACCACAATGGCCTCCGTCCTCCTTCCGATTCCTGCAGCAGCCCCGCTCCAAGGCCCACTCCAGAAGCGTCCGTCTGCAGGTTGAAAGGTTTGTCGAAGTCTGGACTGTGGAGGACCGGGTGAGTGCAGAGGGCATCCTTTACATCTTCATGGGGCACCAGTCACAATCCAAAGGCTGATGGATCCCGTGCTGAGGGATGTGTCTGTCTGGTGATTGACGATCACTCTACCTGATCTACAGCCACAGTATATCATATCATCACAAACTGTGCAGTCCAAACCTGGCTGGCATTTGTCCATGAGCAAAATGTAACAGATCATTTCTAACAGAAAATTCAACCCAACCCTGAAGTGGAATTCCAACCCAAGAAGTGTTTAAATCTTTTTTATATATCTAAAATATATAATCTGAAATATCTTGTCTGTCGGTCTACTTCCACCAAATGTTAGGGGGGGGTTGAGCTAGAATAATGACTAAGTCCAATGGGGGCGGGGCCAGACAGACATGTCCATCCCACTCTCAGTCCTGAAGAGCAGGTGCATGACTTCTTCTGTTGCAACACTTATTGTCTCATTGTTAAATGCCAGATGTCTTTGAGCCCTGGAATGTTACCCTGGAGACACTTGATCACAAACACGTCTGTGATTAAGAGCGGTCTCATGTTTAGGATACACCCTGAGGTGCACATGAACTTCATAACAAAGAGAAAAAAGGAGTAAATATCTTCCTTCACGGTGGTATTAGTGGTGTGAAGGGATTATTTTGGAGGAGGGTATAACACAGAAGGTATTTTCTGGCCTGGTTTAACGTCACACCATTTCCTCTTCAGACTGAGGCTTTGGGCATGTCTGAGGTAAACTGAATGCATGTCGTGTTCACCTGGTCAGGTTGACGCATCAGGGGCGTGCCAGACTTGTCAAAGATTGATCCTACGTGAGGATAACAAAGTCAGTGAGCTAACACAGCTGCCGGCCAACAAAAAAAACAACAGCGCTGGTTAAGAGAAGAAAATGGACTAGCCTAATGTATGCGAGCTGGGCTTACTTTCAAATCTGGATTAAGACCACAGGAAGAAATGTTCCAGAAAAATGGTGACAAAGTCATGAGAGGTATTTTTTTTGATGGAAACCCATTCTTGCACATGTTTTCTCCCTCTATCAGGTAACGTTGTCTCCTCTGTATTAATTGAAAATAAGAACGCTCTCACAAATCACAGGATCATAATTTAGGATTGTTTATCAGGTTATTCTATTAAATAAGATCCTCTATACTAGTATCGTTATTTTTTTTTTAATAGAAATACTACCCTAATCACTTTTTAAATGTTTTGTTTGTTTCTCTTTCGCGTTTCATAAAATATACACTGACCATCCATAACATTAAAACCACCTACCTAATAATGAGTAAAATTCCTGTGACTTATAGGCTGTGGTTTTGAAAACACTGTTTATGTCAAATAAGTATAAGTGGTGTAAATTATATGGATTAGGTGAATTAGATTTTCCAACTGACGTACATGATGCAGGGTTACGTTCTACCCACACAATTATCAGGAAAAAGCTGACTCATTAACGACTCTCCTTGTTTGTACTAGTTTTTTTCTATTAAGTAAACAAAATAAGCTCATAAAATGTCTAAAATTTAAATATTCTTCCACATGGTCTCCTTATAATGCATTTATTTCAAACTATCGCTGTCTGTCGCCAAATTAAGGCTAACCCTTGATTCAGAGATCCATCAAATATTTGGTATTATAATTTTTATTCGATTCTGCTTTCCCCTGGTCCATCTGTCTGCCATTGTCGCCGCTTTTGTGCTGATGGTGCGGCCGTTGAGTGAATGTCTGTTGCCCAGCAGCGGCTCTCACTTCTTATTTGCAGGCAGATCATTAAATTTGCAACATAAAATGACAACAACTGGATAAAAAGAAAACAACTTGTACCGGACCGATGGACCGATGGACCGATGGACCGATGGATCGATGGACATATGGACACATTTGGATCACGATGGATTACATTTGAAAATGAAGCAGCATCAGTGGGATGTTCAACAATTCACAGACCATAATAAGGGACTGAATCATTATTTCAAAGAGTGGCAGTAATTATTTGTGTCATTCTTGTAAAATCAGATTTTTCTATACTTAAATAAGACACAGACATGAAAAATACCTACATCAAACATCTTGGAGGAACAAACGTTTTTTATGGGGGGCAAAGTTTATCTCACCTCAATCACAATCCATTCAGGACCTCAGCTGTGGTTTGTCATTGTGGTTTATCATGTTTTCTCCTTACCAATTTATTCTTCCTTTCTCTCCGTCTCCACCATCACATCCCCTCCGGATGGAATACTTTCATCCACTCAACTGCCACTATCTGGAGGGTTTTTTAATTGCAGAACATGCAGTTCATTCCTAAAAACAAATAACTGATGTAGCCCACATTACTTCTACATCTGGTCATCTTGTCTACGACAAGACTGCTATGACAATCAGTGTGTAATCACCATTACAGATGAAATCACCTCTAAAACACTCTTCAAGAAAGTATTCTCCCTATCCATCGCGCAGTAGATTTATTACTGTTTGTATTTTCCCACAGCGGCGATAAAGCTAATGTGTTTGTCGCTCTTGTGTTATTCTCTAATTGTACTCAAAGGTGTGTCCGAACAGGAATGCACTCAAGCGTTTGATTTGGCATAATAAATGTTTTCAGACATTGAAAGATATGGCAATTGAGGAAAAGATAAAGGCTAAAGGCTAAAGAAAGCATTCATTCAGTGCGATGGGAAGAGCTGTTCAGGATAATGCCAGGAGAGTTTGTGTAAGACTGACTCTTTCACCCTTTTGAGCTGTTGATCAACAGAACATATTCAATGCCAAATTATTTTATTAATACTATTTCATATTTTCAATAAGCTTTAACTGACTGTATTCCTTATGTTACAGAGCAATGAAGTCAAAGCCACATTTCAAACAGCTTTGCTGGTTGCAGATGCAGATCTTGGTCCTGCTGGCAGGTATGACAGTCTAGAGTTAGTAAATAGTTTGCAGACAATGGATCCGTGGCTTCTGCCTCCTTAACTGGATCTGCAACTCTACACGTATTTTTAAACTGCAATCTGCCACATATCTGACATCAAAGACATGCCAGTGATTCAGCGTCTGTCAAAAACACTTCCTGTTTCTTGTCAAAGGAAACGTCACAGGGCTGTACCTTCATTGTGTTAGAGGGCACGGAAATATTAACGACGTACAAACAAAGAACATGAGAAGAGTATGACACAACAACTCATATGCCTGAAGTTCTCACACACGTTTAGGGAGGGAAATTTATCACAAATGAAATATGATATTGTTAAGGGAGATCCAAAACATCAAATCAAATGAAATTATATTTTATAGTCATTTTATTTCTAAATGATTCAATACATTTGTGCATGTGTTTGTGTGTGTTATGTTTATTTTCCTTTGCATAACAATGCCAACCTCATGTTAATACCGATCAGTCACAACATCCATATCAGTTACTGGTTCTATTGCTGTGGCTGATCGGCGTATACGTGTCTTTCATATATGGCAGACTAATATTGTGGGGTTTCTTTTTTGTAATGTTTTAAACTGAAAACATCAGTGACGTTTAGAAACTGTTGATTTTCACTCATCCACAACATTACAATCTGTTGCTGGTTCTAATATTATGGCTGATCAGTGTATATTATGTATTTTATATATTGCACACTAATATTCTGTTTTTTTTGTTTTTTTTTTAATGTCTTGAACTGAAAATATATATATTTAAGTATAAGTGATAATATAAGTGATATCTAGAAAAATTTTTGAATTTCACTGATCAGCCACAACATTACAATCAGTGAGTGGTATTTATGCAATGACTGATCACTTTTAGAGTTGTTAATGATTGAAGTTTAAGATTAAAAAAGTCTAATTTGTATACTGGATCCAAACATGGTTATTTTTTTTACTATTTAAAGTAAACTTAGAAATATTGAAATGTAACTTAGAGTTTATTCAAGTTTAAATGTAATAACTTTTAAACTGTGCTACTCCTTATCATAAGGATACACGAAAGACATACTTTGTTATTAAGACTATAGATATATCTGCTTGATTAACTGTATCAAAGATTTTTGATGTCGTTGATGATTTGTCTCAATGAATATTCTTCATGAGCTATTCTTGTTTATTGGGCAGAAATTGTTCTAATCTTAATTTATTAATGATTATTTCCTTTTTTTCCCATCAGGTCAGGCTTCCTGTAATCATTTCGTCACTGCCCCTCCCTTACTTTCCACCACCAAAAATGTAGAGACTTCAGGTAAATCTGCAAAAACTGTCTGTCTGTCCGCCTGTGTGTCTGTCATCTTCATGCAAACTGGAAGGAGAACCTATTTTAAGGCAATCTAAAGCCAGAGATGAAGACCTCTCTCTGTGACTTATACACAGAGTGAGGTATTTTTGATGGAGCTAAAATTAGGAGTAAAACTGTCGTTTGAGAAGACAGGTGAGGTTTGAGTTCACTAATTATAAGAATACAAGTCAGCTTATTAAAAAATGCCACAAAAACTTCATTCTCAATTCATTACGGCACGCATAGAGTTTGTCCGAAATGGAAGACGAGGACAGTCATGGTGGCAGTTATGTATTTACTGCAGTTAGCTCCAGAAAACAAAAGTTGTGTATTATCATTGTTTATCTTCATCTTCATCAGGGATCAGGAGTTCATGGCTGCATCCATTGGTCACATTTTTCGACTGTGCAACGGATTTAAGATGAAAATGTCAGATCGACGAGTATCCGCTATTGATAAGCACATCAGATTCCACTTCAGTCGAGATCTAGCACAACGTTTAGTGTGTCTTTTTGTCAGAAGCATCATTCAGATCAGTCCTCCTTATTTACAGAAAAGGCAAGTATGGATACAGTTTAGAATATGTTTCAGTATATGTCGAGACATATTCACTAATTCAAACCTCCTGGATCCATAACTCGTTAGCAAAACATTGTCAAAATGCAGCTATGAGACTCTGATGGACATAAAATATACATGTAAATGATCTTTTTTTTTCTCTCGTGGACTTAATTCCCTCATTATCTTGAGACACCTGTCTTCTGTTTTCTCACATTAACGACAGAGATAACTCGCTATCTTGAGATAAGGGTATCTCCTTTCTCATGATAGAGGGATAATTCACACGTTATCTCAAGATAGCGGCAATAAATCCGTGGTTGCCACTCCGACTGATCTGGGCTTCCATAGCCTGGTCTTTATCAGGTACAGAGAGTCTAAAGTGGTTGTATTGGCTGGAATAATGGCCTGTTGTTCTCACATTATTCCGATTCAGGATAGTTTGGTTTTGGTCCTTGTATTGATTGTATTGACAATTTTCAACTGTCTCCTGTCCTTTCATGTTACAACAGTATACTACTTTGTTGACGTCACTGTGGATGTCATAGGAAAGAAGAAAAATGAATCAGAAATCAAAGACTTGGTACGTAATAAAAGTGTTGGATTATGTGGTATCTGCATAATATAAATATCTGTTTTACAGTTTTTAGTCCCTTTTTTATGTGTTTCTGTGTGTCTATAATACTAAACTGTGTTGGATTTTCAAACTAAATTTAACATTAAAGAAAGGTTACCTGAAGTGTGTTCCGTCAAATCATCACCTAAATATACCATTTCCAGAAGCATGAAGTAAGTCGGTGTACGACATTATGCCAAAATCAAAAAACAGTCGAGAGAAGATGGGGAGGAAGTAATTCCCCCAGGACAAACAGAGAAGGTCCATTTAGGAAGTCACTGAAGATAAAGGTCACTAAAGATTCTCTTCAATGACGGTCAATGTTCATGGCTTTGCTATTTGAAAAACATGGCAAAAATAGCATCCGACCTAGAGAAAGAACATGATAGCATGTAGGTAGCAGTGGGATGTGGAATGCATTCTTGCTTCTGGGTCATGAAAACGTGCCATACTGGAGGGAAATCTGAATTCTGCTCTCCACCAGAAAATTCTTAGGGAGAATTTCAAGTCATCGGTCTGTGAGTTGAAACTGAAGTGCAAATGGGTCTAGTAGAAAAAACAATAACCACTAGTAAAAGTGAACTTCCATCTCTGAGTTGTTTGAAATGTATAAAATTCAAGTTTTAAAGTGGCCTAGTCACAATCTAGACCTGTACACTATTGAGATGCTCTGGGGGATTCAGTGTACACCGACAACCCTCCTATGAGGCTGCACTAAAGCTGTTCTGCAAATAAGAGTGGACCACATTTCTACCACAGCAATGTCAAAGACAGTTATATAAAATCATCACTTTAAACCTGGATTTTGTGTTTATTCAAACAAAGGTTGCCTTTGTTTCATGCAAATTTCTGTTTCAAGATCCAACACTGATTAGCAAGAGATGGATAAAAAAGCCTAAGAAATCAGGAGGTGTCCAATACTTTTTCACAGTATTGTATCATTTTCATTATTATATCATAATTATTATTCTGCTCTTTTCCCCAGCTTATCCAGGTTTTCCAAAACAACCTGGAGAGCTGCATCTCTGGAAACCATGAGGAAACAACTACCGCAGCTACCGCCCAACAAAACATATCCTCAAGCACCACGGAGATGACGCTTGGGCCGACAGCAACAACATTACAGCACGATAACACGAGTACATCTTCAACACAAACAGCGTTTAGAAGCATGAGCACGACTCCCACCAGAACAAAACCATTTTCTACTGAAGCTCTAATGCAGCGCAGCAGTCCAACATTCCCCTCACACGGCAAAACTAGCACAACTCCGACATCCAAAGGTGGAGCAAATGTACCGTCCAGTAGCCCAATTTCCATTTCAAGTCATGAGCAAGAAGACACAGATGACGGTGTGACACGAAGCAGGTACTGCAATTCATTCTCATAAAATTTATGGGATAGGGAGATAAAACATTTTCACATAATTGACTAGATACTAGAGATTTCTGTCCCTTTACCTGTATGCTGTTTTTCTTCATCATCATCATGTCATTATCATTATGAACTCCTTATCACAATAAACTCAAATTGTGCATTTGTTGATGACAGTTTTCAAAAAAATCCACACTGCTGTAGGAAAATTGTACTTTTTATGTGATTGCTGTATTTATATCCCGGAAAAATGGGGGATAATATGGAATAGTCCTAACCGATCCTTTGTATTAGTGCGATTACTCAAAAATGATTTTTTTGGATAATTTTTCTAATTTATAACCACATAGACCTTTGTGCGAGGAAGAACTGTATTGATTTTGGGAAAGGTCAGTTGTATATTTCCAACACTAGTGAGAGCTTTGTTTCCAAAACTTTTGAAGCCACAATCAACATTGTTCCTTTTTAGCCAAATTCGGTGCATAGGAATTGACTCGAGAAGATCCATCATGTATACCTCGTGTTTTACGTAATAGTTCATATTTTACTTACTAGGGGGAGCTTTTAACAAAAAACAGTTTTTCATACACAACTTCTATCTCGTAAATATCTTACTTTAGTCTAGTAGTTCATATTTTACTCACTGGGGGGAGCTCTTCTTAACGAGAACCACAGTTTCCTGCGCAGAACTCAAAAACTATTTCATGGATCATTTTCAAATTGTATACCCACATAGAAGAAGAAGAAATCCTTTATTTATCACATACAGCCGTACACAGTACAGCAGAGTGAAATTATTTCTTTGCGTTTGAACCATCACTGAGGGAGCAGTGGGCAGAACCCTTTGAAGCGCCTGGGGAGCTAGGGTTACAGGGTCTCGCTCAAGGTATATGAAAAGTAGACCCGTTTGGGACTACCCTGCCTTTCACACAGAAGTAGCCACAGAAGGCTTAACAAACAAAACATTTTACTTTATTAGATACAATACTTTTAATAGTAAGATAGCTTTAAATCAATCTTGTTTCTTAATGATGTTTTCTCTCTCTCTACTTTCAGTGCCCTCAGAAGTAATAAAACAAATAGCCTGATTCAAGTAAGTCAACTTTTAAATGTACCACGTGGTTTGAGTATGTCAGCTGTATCACCAGGTACGTAAACATTTATTTGTGTTCTAACAGGGAATTGAAGTGAACTGTGTGGAAACTACCAAACGGTAAGTGATGTAAACACAACACCAAACTGTTAAATGATTGTCTAAAATGTAAAAGAATGTATTTGTTGTTCAAACTGACCTCAGACTTCTTTACTTCAGACTATCCAACTGTGCTGTGCAGCTGAAGCTGAGGCAGAGCGTACGACCGTGCTGCATCCTCAGTGTGCTCTGTGCAGCCAGTAAAAACTCCCCTCAGATCCAGATGCTGGGAAGGAAAGCAGATAGAACAAGTAAATGTTGCATATTCTTCAACACATAACTACCTACCTCATAAATTATTATATGCAATCAACCCTCTCTCAACAGGTCAGCTCCAAAATGGGTGTAATAGCCGTCCAGAGGATGAGAGCAGCTGCATTTATTATGGAGCAGGTGCATCCTGGTGAGCTGTGTCTTTGCACTTATTCCACTAATTTCTACTTTTGTTTTCTGTTAACATTAATGATTTCTCAAAGAAAAAAAATCACTATACACATGTTTATGCAGTTCAGTACACTGCCATGAATTTTTCTTAAATTTTCTTATAAATGTTGCTAAACTTTAACAGTGAGGAGTCTGGACCTGCGTATGTGGTTCCAGAAATCAACTCAACTCAATGTAATACAGGTGAGTTCAGCATTTCCTTAGACATCCTTACATCACATAATGTTAAAAATGCATTCTAATCTCTAAAATCTCTTTACCACATGTTAATATACAATGTAGATAAATTAGTTCTCAATGTCAAATGACACCTTGCTTATTGCTTACAATAGTACAGTGGACAGAAACACGTCAAGAGCGTTAAGACACATCCTCATTGCTTTGAATCAAAGGCAGCAGAACTATTAGACAACCAAAAGTTGTTGTTTTTTAAAGAAATCCAGTCTTATATCTTTTTTCAGTCATTCAGTCATTCTCCATAAAACTAAACTATCTGTGAATCCAAGTATAATTCCATTAATGACAAAAAAGATTTATTTAACAAATTAAAAAAGGAGAATATTATCATACTGCAATTTTTTCATTTGGGCATAAATTCGCAACCTTTAGCCTGATTTAGTTCAAATTATGTGCATATGACTTACTTTAGGAGATCTATCTTAGTATATATACTACTATATATAATATATATATATATATTACTCATTAGAGGGGAGCTTTTTTTATTAGAAAATAAATAAATTTATTGTGAAAAAAAAATCAAATTAAAGTCACGTTTAATTTGAGGAGTTTAGAGAGGAGGATTGCTTGTACAACACAAAGGATTGGGGGCTTTTCGGGGATGTACACTGGCTGTTGGGGATGACAGCATAAGGAATTATGTTCATACTGAAATGTAACATTTTTTCTTAATCACTTTGAATGTAAATCTTTTTAATTCAATTTTATAATATAATAATAATTCTAACTATTTGGTTCCATAATTCCAAAACCCTAAACGGACAAAGTGTTTGCAGAAAATGTACGAATGTAAAATAACTGTGTTTCTCTGTTGAGTATGAAGTTCCGTCCACTTATTGAATATTATTAGAAATAATCTAGGAAAACTCCATTCTCGGGCGCACTCTTCTGAAAACATTATTTAAGTTGATAACATCTGGTCATACAGACAAAATAATCATGAAGACAGACGAAGCTCTACGTGTCACTTTAATTAGCATGTGTCAGGTCAGATGTGTAAGTTGGCGGAACGATCAAACATGCAACACGTCCTCTAAATGTGAAAAAGGGGGAACTGTATGAACTTTGAAGAGATTTTTTGGTGTGTTTTTGCTGACACTGACATTTGAATGCAGTAAGCCAATACACTTGGACTTAACTCTGGTTTCAGTGAAGGACAACAACAGCTGCAGCTGTTCCGCTTACTGCAATGGAACTGGTGAGTATTCAACCGCCTCAAAAAAAGGCAAGATTATTATCTAAATAGATATAGTCTGAATAATATATTTTCCTTGGTTTTTAGATGCCTACTACACTATTAAAGTTTCAGTAAACGATCCCAATGTGAATTTATCATATGTCCTATCCTTGGTAAGTTTATGTGCACACATAACACATGCACACATTCGTAAGTCTAAGTCGAAGTATTTGTCTTTATTTACCACTTTCCGTTTCTATGAATTATTGGAGCAAAAACTTTATTCTCTTGAATGTTCCCAGGTTTTTAAAAACATCAATCAAACAGCAAGCTGCCCTCCGGGCGGAGAGTAAGTTTTGAGAATATTCAATCATATTTGGTTCAGTAGTCATTAAGTCTTCACTTAACCTTCCATTAAATTCAAAATAAATTCTCTGCTTTACAGAGCTTCATGTTTATTGACAATGATTGCATCAAAATATAAGGTAACTATATTGACTAATTATCACACTGCTAGAGCTCAAGTCATCAAAATGTAAACCTTTAGCCAGATTATCTAAAAGTAAACAGGACTTTAGTGACTGTTGATTAGGTTTAAAGGAAATTTTAGTTTTTTGTGTCACTGTACTGTGTAATTGACTAATTTGACAAATTTCAACATTTTCATTTGAGCAAGGCTTATTAAAAGCGAGAGTCGACTGAGATCTGTACTTATGCTGTTAATTTAACATATTTTAATGTAATTACAACTTTGCTATAGAGGCATAAGTGTTTAACCATGGTAGTCATTACAATGCAATGTGTTGTTTTGCATGTAGTGCTTTTAACGCCGTAGAAATCTCCATTGGATATTTTCTATTAAAGCCGTTTACCTAGAAAAATTTGTCTGAAGAAAATATATGAAGTGAAAATCTTCTATTCATTTTGATGAATGTAATATTCCCATTGCTTTAAATTGAGTTAATTGTGAATATTTGATCCCGACACACTCTTATTTAACTGTCATACTTATATATTTTGACTAAAACAAAAATCTCTGCCCAGGTTGCTCATGTTACCTGTGGACGAACAACAACAAGGTGAGTCTGTTCATACTAGTAGCTCGGAGATAATCTTAAACTGTATATTTGAACATTGACTGACATTATGCTCTGCTGACTTTCCCATTGTAGTTCAAAAAACTGCACAGTGATTTTAGGCTTTACCAGTGAGGTTCCCATATGTTACCTATCAGAGGCTGTGGTATATATGCTCCAGTCGGAGAAGAGGATCAGCCTCAACAGACCAGTGACGCGAGCCGGTGTGTATGTTAATGACAGGACTATGCAAATTCAACATCCTGTCAAACGGTTAAGAAAATCACGGCAGTCGTGTCCTCTTGAGAACAAATTTGTGTTTCTGCTTATATGTCTAAAAGGAATTTGTGGCAATGTAACAGCCATTGATAATCCACTGAACACCCAGGTCACAATACTTGAAGTTGACCTCAAGCCGGCTGACTTTTGTAGAAGAAAAGAGTCTAAAGTCATTGACTGGTTAGTATGGTCTTCTTACAACCCCATTATCTCTACCTCAATAAGGGTACCTTCATTAATGATTTGTAAAGGGTTTCTTATCAAGTTATTTATAAGGTTAAAAAACCCATCATAATGCATTAATGAACTATATTAACACTGTAAATTAAAACACAGAGAGTGACCTGCTGGTGGCCAAATAGGGTGCCCACATGTCTCTATACTACGAAGCCTCTCATTGGTTACTCAGCATACTTTGTCGTCTCCTTCAGCCTCCGTATCGGTTGTCTATGTGGTTGATTCGTCCCCCATTCCTCTTGATATTCCTGGGTACCTTGTTTTTATGAGCCCTTGATAATTGACCATTGATCATTTACTCTCATCTATAACTGACAATAGCGTTACACACCACAATTTATTCATGAATAGCATCGATGCCGAGAAGGGGCCTTGTTCAAAAGTGTAGACTTTTTCTTTACTATGTCTGCTTGAATTATTAAAAATATTTACACTTTGCTAATGACACATACCCAAAAGGCATATTAAGACTACAGCATTAAGGAAATCAACTTCATCTAAACAATACAAAACAATAGAATACAAATCGAATTAGCCTTCACTATAGCTGTGTAGTTCTCTTGTTTATGTTAATTTACTCTAACATTCCTAAATCAGTCTTCACTTCATGGGCTCTTGAATTGTATTTCTCTGAATGTAGGACATTACCATAACCATTCATTTGTTAGCCTTAGTGATATTAACCACTGCCCAAACTTTGCAGTAAGGCTCCCTTTTGTTAGTTACAAATACTAATACCTCATCTATAAATTAAATTCGCCTGAGGAACTCGTTGTAGCATGTTAATAAATATCGGATAAAGCTGACAGTTTAACATGTTTACTGATGAAGGGACCGGAGAGAGAGCTCTGAGGTTTAACATATCAGATAGATAAATGTGCAGCAATAGCTTGATCTTGCCAAATAGTAAAGCTGCATTGAATGTTGAAAACTGTTTTATAAATTGTTCATGGTTGTTTATTAATGATTGATAAAGTCTATTAAACCGGTAGATAACTTGGAAAAAAGTTAAAAGCTTTTAAATGCTCTGACACAAGATTTGAATGTGTCCTTCTTCAGCCAAAATGGAAAAACTGTAGTTGTACTGCTGGGAGAGCGATGTGTTCAGGAGCCACACGCCACAACAACCCCCCCAAATTTGGCCATCATACAGCCAAACACCACCACCTCACCAGTAAACTTGACCACCATACAGCCAAACACCACCACCTCACCAGTAAACTTGACCACCATACAGCCAAACACCACCACCTCACCAGTAAACCTGACCACCATACAGCCAAACACCACCACCTCACCAGTAAACCTGACCACCATACAGCCAAACACCACCACCTCAACAGTAATCCTGACCACCATAAAACCAAACAAAACAGCTGAAGCCCCAAATACCACCACCTCCCCTGCTAATATCACAATGGCACCGACACTCAACACAATCACACACCCCACGGAGGGTCCTGAGGCTGTCACCCCATCAGAGAGCCCAACAACCAACAGAACAGGTTTGTCGCCCTCAACATTTGAATGTGACATGTTCATCATCCCACTATCATAATAATATGATAATAAATGTTGATATCTACAGCTGAAGGCCAAGCCAACGACCTGCTTGAGCTGACCAGAGACGTGTCCAGTCTGAACGCCAGTCAGGTAGAGCAGCTGGTGTCTCAACTGGAGGATCTACTGTCAGGTCCTAACGTCAGCTTGGAGCTGGGGAACCAATCCATTCACATCGTCAGCAACCTGCTGAGCGCTTCTCCTGAGATACTGTCGGACTCCTCCAATAGGTTTTGATTTGATTTATCTAACATTCTCTGACATATTGTGTACTGCTAAAGAAATCAAGTGTTATAAATCAGGGATTTTAAAGAGAGAGAGAGTTTTGTTTCACTTCAATCTGCTTATATGTTGACAATATTTATGCAAAATAATAGCGCATTACTAGAGTATATTCTCATCCACAACCCATTAATACACAAACTGAATCAGAAAGTTAGATAAGGGATCTACCATTAGAGGAATCTCCCATGGGACTTCTCACATTTTATATACTTTTAAATGTTAACAGGTTTTGATAAAGAATACGGTTCAAACTGATTAATATGAAGTCCCCAATCCCCTGCGTTATTCAAGCAATCCACCTGATTGAATTTAAAATTAAGTTCAATCTGAATAACAGTGATTTTTGTTCTAAAAAAAAAGGAGCTCCCTCTAATGAGTAAAATATGATCTATTAGAGTAAACTAGAGTTTGATATATATATATATATATATATATATTTATATACAGAATTATGGAAGATCGGTCAATGGAAATAAAAATCATTAACCATTAAGGGCTGGATTCAAAATGACACCAAATATCAAACTGAAAAACTGAAATCACAGACTAATCAAACCCGAGTGAATTTCATCACAACAACTCATAATTTGACCCAGGAGTGTGTTTGAGCCCTACATGCCAAAAGGACCTCCTGAAAACGTCTGGGCATGCTCCTGATGAGATGGAGGATGTTGTTCTGGGGGATCTCCTCCCAGACCTGGTTCAGGTCTCCTGGACAGTCTGTGGTCAGTGGTGGTGATTTCTGATGCAGCGATACATAATGTCTCTGAGGTTCTCAGGTGCCTGCCCAGGCCATCACAGGTGCCTGCCCAGGCCATCACTGACCCACCACCAAACTGGTCCTGCTGGATGATGATGCAGCAGCATTACATTCTGCACAGCATCCCCAGACTCTGTCACACCTGCCACACAACCTCAATTTTAACTCGCTCTCGTCTGGGAAGAGAACAGGGCACCAATGGAGAACCTGCAAATTCTGCTGTTCTCTGGTGAACACCAATTGAGCTCCACATTGCTGGGCTGTGAGCACAGGTCCCAGTACAGGACCTAATGCCACCCTCATGCAGTCTGCTGCTGACAGTTTTGTCAGAAACATCCCACCAGTAGCCCACTGTCCTTTTACAGACCTGTCCAGCTCTCTTCGTGTAACGGCCCGCCTCTGGCATCTCCTCAATGCTCTTGAGACTGTCCTGGGAGACACAGCAAACTGTCTCGCAACCGCACACAGGGATAATCCATCCTGGAGGAGCTGGACGATGATATACTAATAAACTTTATTGGTCATCACTTAACAGTATTTTTTTGTCAAATGCTCCCATTAGTGAGTAGCTTATGTACTATAAGAGTAAAATATGATGGAACACCTTGAGTCATTTCATATGCACCAAATATAGATAAAATCAAACCAATAGTTGAGAAATTATGGCCTAAAATCTTTTGGATATAAAACTCTCCCTTGTGTCGGAAATATACAACCAACCTTTTCCGCAAATCAAATCAGTAGTGGTAAGGGTGTGTGTGGGTATCAAATCTGAAAATTATCCATGATATCATTTTTTGAGTTATCGTCTAAACATGACGGATCTGTGGCATTGATTGCGATTCCATAATATCCCCGACTTTTCAGGGATATAATAATTGGTTTCACAAACAGTAGGAGTATTCTTGTTTTGAATGATACCTCTTCATTTTTTTTCACCACAGGATCATCGGAATTGTCGATACAGTGGCATACAAATTGGTCCTTACAAATCCAACGGAATCTCTCTTGGCCCCAGCTGTAGGCATTTCTGTGAAAGCAGCAGACGGCACTAACTTTCAGGAAACATTTTTTTCCATTTCAGACCCCACTAATGTACAGGTATATGAACATAAACAGTCCATCTCATTACATCTGTATCGATCTGAATCACGACATCTTCAATGTTGCAATGGTATACTAGTTATTTTAACTTTTTCCAAGCAGCTATCATGTGTACAAGGAAACTTAGTGTGAAATAAAATTAAGTTTCATATTGAGATCAAATGCGACATAGTGCTGTATTTTCAATCAACCACATTTGAGCATTTAAAATTCATGCAATATGTATGCTACATTTGTGGGAGACATAGTTTTAAATTCACTATTTGTTTCAACCGCCAAGTTTATTGTTTTAAGGTATCCTTATGACGTATATGTTGGTTCCATAATATCGCGGATGAGGACAGACTGTGTTGCTGGTGTTTGTTAGTTGCTTCTAAACCTTACATTCACCAAGTTATTTATGTCTGCAACCGGGCACAAAATCTCTCAGGAAAAAAGTCATTTGACCACTATAAACTAAAGGAATTAATACACTCACTTTAGTTCTTTCTTGTTGGTTGTTGGTAACACTCATAGGCTAACTAACACAAAGCAGGTTATCCGGTGCAATAGTACAACTCAGTATTTCAAAGTTGTCGACTTTGTGATGAAAAGCTTAAAATGATAAGCTTATAAGTTACAATTTAATGTTAAATATGCATCGGGTGGCATTTTTGTTAAGCAAAAAAGAGAGTTGAATTTGTCCCATAAAATTTCCCAACAAACTTTATCATTTAAATAATTATAGGAGCTAGGGGTGAGAGCGCTTGTCTTCTTAATCAGAGTTCAAATCCTACACACAAGATACACTAACCAGTGCACTCACGGTACCGTCCCAAGCCTGGATAAATGGGCAGTATTGCGTCAGTAATTGCAACCGGTGTGAAACTGTGCCAGTGAAGTTAGTGGAGAAGATGCCGCTGAGGGGACCCCCGATTGGGAGCAACCAAAAGAAGAAGTAGAAGTTGCTGTTGGAATAACTATTATAAGATTCGAGAGAAGACCAAAATGTAGAAAATCCAGAATTTTTATCATTCAATGAACAAAGAAATAAATTTTTGTCATTCTTTCAAATAAAAATCGATGAATAGTTACATTTTTTTTTTATTTCTATGGGTTTATCCTATGATTGCACTTTTTTTTGTACACGTAACACCATTTTGAAGAACTAAGTTGAACTGGTGCAGTGCTGCTATTGTAATCAGCAGTCATTGAAGGATTGATGCCAATCGGCTCAAATTTAAAAAAAACAAAAAACAACCTGTATCAAAGGTTAATGATATAAAAAAAAAAATTGGGGGGGTCTGTGTTCACCTCCCATGTGTGTTGCAGGTCCGCGGGGATCCCAGGACCAGAAGAAATGTGAGAAATGACCTCCCTCAAGGCTCCATCAGGCTGCCCCCGTCTCTGACGCAAGACCTCACCTCAGAGGAGCAGCAGCTGGTCTCCAGAGTCCAGTTCAATTTTTACCAGAAGAGCACAGTGTTCCAGGTCTGTACACTAAACAAACAACCCATATATCAACAGGATAATCTTTATTTCTAGCTAAGAACAAACAGGAATGTCTTGATTGTGTTGTTTCGTCTCTGAATAACAATGTAGGACAAATCTTTGGGAGAACGCAAACTTAACAGTGGAATTTTGGGCTCAAGTGTGGCCAACCTGACAATCACCAGACTACAGGACGATGTTGTTATCCGCCTGAGGAACACAGAGCCCGTTCCAGTATGTTAGTTTTCAAAATACAAAACAGAGAAACACCTCAAAGATGGTTACAGTCGTCATTCCCAGAGATTCTAAAATGTTATTCTCCCAAACCACAGGTTAATTACGTGTCTACATGTGTTTTCTGGGACTTCACCTTAAATGGTTGGTTTATCAGTATATTAATGTCGGTCAGGATTAGCTGAATGTAAATGAAAAAGAAATAAAATTTGTTTCTTCTCCAGACAGATCAGGCGGTTGGAACTCGAGAGGCTGCTCTGTCAGAAACAGCACAGACAAGGAAATAGTTTGTAGCTGCAACCATTTAACCAGTTTTGCTATCTTACTGGTGAGAAAACAATAATTTTTCAAATGTTTTTCTTATGTTTGGTGAAAACAGCTCGGGCAACACATTGCCACTATAATTTAACTCCTCTGTTTTGCCTTATTTCTCACAGGACCTGTCCAAAGAGCCTTTGACCAGTCGTCTCCAGGCCACCATCCTCACCTTTATCACATATATCGGCTGTGGAATATCTGCCATCTTCCTGTCTGTCACTCTTCTCACCTACTTGGCCTTTGGGTAAAGTAATATACTCACATTTATTGTGCATTTTATAAGTGCTCTTCTTTTCTTTGTCTTCTTTATGGGCTAATCATCCTGATGGCACATGCATCCAGTGGGCTACATTCACCACAACCTTCACAACATGTTGGTTCAATGTGCGGAAATATCCAGAAAATTTGAGTTAGCAGGAGAACCTCCATCGCTAAACCTCTTTTTCCACAATTTGCACCGAATTGTCTAAACTGCATCTTGAGACTTTCTTGAATAAAGTCTGATTTTAACAATATCCAAATTGAATGTTAGGAACATCTAAATCAGAGCCACTGCCTGGTCCTGACTCACTTCTGTGCAGGAGCCATAACTGCCATTGAAGTACCGTGTATTGTTGTCTGCCACTGATTCTGTTGGGATTGTACCACTAAGGGTCACCAACATTAAAAGACTGTGTTTTCTTTCCAGCTCAGTGTAAAAAGCAAAATAACTAGACTGCAGTTCCCTGTAATGTAGAGTTCACAAATAAATCTGAGACTATTAATGAGTATGAAAAAGTTAAAAGAAATTGATATTTCACAGCAGTTTTTACGGGCCACTGGGATGTTTCAAAATATCTAAACCTTGTAACCACTGCAGGAAGCTGCGTAAGGACATGCCATCCAAAATCCTGATTCAGCTGTGTATGGCTCTGCTGCTGTTGAACCTGGTTTTCCTAATGGATGCATGGCTAGCGCTCTACCCAGAAGCTGTGGGCCTCTGCATCTCCACTGCCTGGTTCCTTCACTACTTCCTGCTGGTCACCTTCACCTGGATGGGACTAGAGGCTGTCCACATGTACCTGGCCCTTGTCAAAGTCTTCAACAGCTACGTATCCCACTACATGCTGAAGTTCTCATTGGCCGGCTGGGGTGTCCCGATGATTGTGGTCATCGTCGTCATTGCAGTTGATAAGGATAACTACGGTCTTGTCTCCTATGGACGATATGCTAACGGCACCAGTGATGACTTGTGAGTCTGCTGTCATGTGTAAATTACAGAAAAGGAGTTAGTAAGAGTTTAAAAACAATTGAATTACCTCCCATCCTTTTTCTGTCCCACAGCTGCTGGCTGAAAAATGACATTGCCTTCTACGTGGCAGTGGTGGCCTACTTCTGTGTTATTTTTGTCTTCAACCTCGTCATGTTCATCGTGGTGCTTGTGCAACTGTGTCGGATCAAGAGGCAGAACCCTCACAATTCCCTTCAACGCACCACACTGCAGGGTGCACGCAGTATTGCAGGCCTAACCATCCTTTTAGGCCTCACATGGGGATTTGCCTTTTTTGCTTGGGGGCCCGTTAACCTGCCGTTCATGTACTTGTTCGCCATCTTTAACTCCTTGCAAGGTGAGATGACTCTTTTCATATAATCCATTGAAATATATTTTAATTACACAGGCCACACAGAAATAAGGGGGCCACTTCAGTTTATATGAGCACCTTCAACCAGAACCCATGGATAGGAAACCATCAAAGAAGAAGAAGAGCTTTGGCCCAGTGTTTGCCTACGATCTTGGCTACTCTAGCTTGTTATAAAGTTTCATGTCTGTTTGTCATCTGATTGCTGATAACGACAAATAACATAAAAGATATGTGCATTTATGAATAATAAATGCATGTATCTTTTCCAGCTAACAAAAAATCCTGGATAGTTATACAATGGTACTTGATGGGTCATAATATCGATATTTTTATTAGGAGTACAAAAACACGACTTTGTAATTCATTTTGAGAGTTGTCCAGGGGAACGTTTGACTCACCACTGTAGCAATGTTGTTCTTATTTTTTTTATTCCTTTTTGTTAATAGTATATATTTAGTTTTTGAATGTTAAACTTTTACTTGAAGAGGAGAATTACCACATTGTGATATTAGTATTTTTACAGTAGTAAAAGATCTGAATACTTTGTCCACCTCTGTACTGTATATGTATTTCAAGTTAAAGAGTTTTTTATTATTTGTGTGTCTATGTCCCGTATCTCAATGTCCAAACTTAACAAACTTGTGTGAGCATTTTTGTTCCGTCATTAAAATGCTGTTTCTGTCCCCTTCTTTTATAGGTTTCTTTATATTTGTGTTCCACTGTGCGGTGAAAGAAAATGTTAGGAGGCAGTGGAGGACTTACCTGTGCTGTGGCAGGATGAGGCTAGCAGAGAACTCAGGTTTGACACCTTCACTTGACAATTCATTCAATTAACCTTTCAATTTGGCTTCTGATTCCTTTATGCAGTTTATATATGAACATTTTTTATTTCAGAGTATTGATTTTATTTTATTTCACACCCATCAATTCAAAACATGTAAATTAAATATATTTAAAAAAAGGTGTGCATAAAGCAACACTTGGGCCTTATTTATATATATATATATATATATATTTTTTTTTTTAAACATATCCAAGAGTAGAAGAGATTGAATAAAACACTGAAAAATCCTACATGTTGAATGCAAAAACTGCACATTTAATCAAGTATTTAAAACATTAGATTAAAAGTAATCAACAAATCTACAGTTTATGCACCAGAGAATGGTAGATATCCATACTGATTAATATCAAATTGTTTTGGTGGCAAGACACTTCTGAGTCCTGAGATATTGAGAAGGATAAATATAAACAAAATAATTTAAAAAAATATGTTTCGTATTGAAAAGATGGAGAGTGTCAGCCTAGTCATATTCAGTAACAGACTGTAAATAATCGAAAATAGTCAAATATTAAATAGAAAAGAAAGGAGCCATTGGTGTACACATTTGAAAAAACGTTGTAAACTCTATTTGCAGCAGAACAAGCTTAGTAAAGATGTGATGAAATACATTCCCAGAAAATTGTACGTTAAGTAAAGCATATATAAATTAAACTCTAACAGATAGAAGTCTGCGTTTCAGTGCACTATAAAATGCACTAGATGCACTAGATATGAGATGACGGCAGTTAATTAAACACAAATTCTCAGGCTGACTCTTAATCTTGTCATCTCTTATCTCTACAGAATGGAGTCGTACCGCAACACAGAAAACTGACAAGAAGTCCTCAGTGACCAGACTAACATCCCTTCAGTCCTCAAATTCCTCCAATTCCAATTCCAACAACTCATCCAACGCCTCCTCCTTCCTGGTCAGTGACTCCTCAGAGCAGATTAATGGCATCGGTAAGTAAAGAGTCTCTCTCTTTATATATACATATATGTATATATATATATATATATAGTATATATATAATTTTAAAATTAGAGTACTGATTATAAGATTTTGTTAGTAATAAGATTATTTTAAAAAAAAGTTTGCCACTGATGTGATCAATTGGTGACCTTATGCAGTGGTGCTGTGTTACAGGAAGCCCATTTGAAGACAGAATGACCACGGCGGATGAAGACCACAATATGGATGTGATTCTCAATGAGATCAACAACCAGCAAATAAACCAACAAACTCACTGATCTGGACTGAACAGACTGGCTGATTACTCTTAATTTGAAATATAGTGTATATAATGTATAGTTTATAATGTAAATGAATAGAGTAATTTGTAAACCATACACTGCATGTTACATGTTTGATGTGACTTGTTTTCCAGCAATGGAAAACCTGACCCTTGATTTTCACAACAGAGTATATCATTAATAATAAAACGTGGGATTAACAGAGATGATGTGTGAAGCCTGGTGACTCAAACACAGCTAGCTGCCAAACGATCATAAGTTCATAACTGCCAAATAATAATAATAATAAAAATAATAAACAAGGTTATTTATCAATCCAGTACATCAAAATTCCAAATTCCATAGCACAATTATCCAAACAGAAAGTCATATAATTTGTCCAGTTTTGGCATGAAAGATTCTCCATAAGGCACCAACAGCACAAACATGTCTGAGAGGTCAAGTTCAGTGACTCCAATTGTTGTGCCAAAGCCTGCAGATAGCTGTCATTCAACATGGCCATGCCCTTATTTTTAAAGCATTGTTTTGATCCTAAGTCATTTGTTTCTATCTATCATTAAGAAGCTATCACCCAACTCTGTTCTGACAGTTATCACTGGAGGAAATGGATTTGGTAAGAGAATATTTGCACCTCCTTCAAAATAGCCACCACTAACTCTCTCCTCCCTTGCTTCCAATCCGACCACGCCCTTGTTTGCTCTAACCGTTTTTGCTGTACATTCTTTATACATCAGTATATTTAATAAACAGTTAATGAGAAGTGACCATATTAGTTATTTCTGATTACTTTCATATTAATTGTAAATAGCAATCTAAAGGTCTAATAATATTAATCTGTATTAATCACATACAGTTATACACTGTACAACATTGTGAAATTACTTCTCTGCATTTGACTCGTCTCTGAGGAGCAGTGGCGGCCTCTGTAGATCAAATTTCAGTTCTTGCTCGAGGACTTTGCAACATGTAGATTATGAAGACTGGGATAGAACCGCTGATCTTCTGATTGGGAAGACTGTTCCACCCACTGAGCAACAGAAACCCCAAAACTAGCTGTCAACATAGCTGTAGGGGTAAAGATACCTTTTTGTGTGTTCCTCATGCTTTTCTGTCAGATGTAGTAGTTACTTTCTTTTCTTTACTTTGGCTGAAGTAAGGTAGTTTGTCATTTTGAAACTTGTCTGAATCTTGCCTCTCTACCTATTTACCATGTAAGCACTTCACATGCTGCTCTGATGTTCTCACTTGGGTGTTACACATAACAAGACATAGACTGCTGACTCTCACATGCAATAGTACAAAAATTCTCATTTATACACTACTATACTCTGATATATACTACAATATTACAACATAGACTGCCTTTCTGTAATGTACAATATAACACAGTATATTTTCATGTACAGTAGTATATTCTGATCTACACAACTATACTCACGACATAGAATAGAATACTCTCAAACTTACTACTATACTGTCACATACATACGCATAATCTGACATAAACTTTATTCACATATTCACTACTATAGTCTCCCATAAACTACTAAAGTCCTGCATATACTAAAATACATGGCTATCCTCTGGCATAGACTGATATGCTCTCTTATGAACTAGTATACTGTGATATACTAACACATAGACTGTTATACCCTCCCATTTTAGTAAACCACAAAACTCTCACCAACTTAACTCTCATACAAGACTACCCCCTCACGTACACTGCTGCACTCGCTTGCATTAATGCAGCTAGTATAATTCTATCTGCTATGTGCTGCTTAAGAGTGTGTTAGGATATACAGTATATGCAAGAGTATGATGGTGTCTTAAAGTAACTATTGGTTCTATGAATATCTGTGATGATAAAATGACCCATGATGCAGACAATTGGTGCATGCGTGACAAAGTATAGATGACACTAACTCATATAGACCTTTAGCAATGCTGTCTCAACTCCTTTGATCGAGGGACAGAGGATGCTGTGGATGTCTCCTCCACTCCCTCCTCCAACATCTGGAATCCCCAGGCAACTTTGCTTCCATTCTTTTTGTTGACTTCAGCTCTGCCTTCAACACAATCCATTGCCACCAGATGATCAAGAAACTTCAATGTCTCAACATCCCTCCACTCCTCATCCACTGGGTTCACGATTTCCTCAGCAAAACAGACCACAGGCTGTTAGAATAGGCACAGTAACATCATCAACCGTCATCACCAACACCGGAGCCCCTCAGGGCTGTGTCCTAAGTCCCTTCCTCTACACCCTCTACACCAATGACTGTACCAGCCCTGTACCCATCACTACATACTTCAAATACTCTGATGACACTGCAATACTTGGACTACTCAATAATAACAACTCTATTACAGCTTATCAAAACTCCATTTCTCGCTTCACACAATGGTGCACTGACAACTACCTGCAGCTGAACATGGACGAAACAAAATAAAAGGTCATTAGTACAACAAACACAACCCACACTGGACTGATCCCCACCTCCATCCATAGCAAGACAGTAGAACAGGTGAGCAGCTTCAAATATCTGGAACTCACCATGGACAATAAACTCAGTATGACCAGCACTTCACTGACACCCATAAATGATCCCAGCAAAGACTCCATGTCATACGCAAACTCAGTGCATAGTCTGTTGCCCACCACCTCCTGCTGTTGCTTTACGAAAGCATAATCCAACCCATCCTGCTTTACTGTTCCCCCTGCTTCTTCACCGTGTTAACCATCTCCAACAAAAACAGACTTACCAGTATCACACGACCTGCCTCCAAAATCATCTGCCTGCCCACTCTCCATCTCTCAGATGGAGAGTGGGCAGGCAGTCACACGCCTGTCACACGTGTGACTGCTGTCACACACCTAGCATTTACAATGTCAAATGACACTGATCATCCCCTCAATCACCACTTCACATTACTTCAATCTGGTCTGAGATACAGGACTCTCAAATGGAGAAGACCACCAGGAGTTTTCTCCCCTTTGTAATAGCAGTCCTGAACAAACTGCCTCGCTGACACTGTTGTTCACTGGGATAATGAATGCATTCATTGAGATTTTGTGTACTGACTGTATTTGTATAAGATAACATAAGATAAGATAAGATAAGATAAACCTTTATTAGTCCCACAATGGGTAAATTGCAGGGTTACAGCAGCAAGAGCATATTATAGAATAACATTATGTACAATTAAATTAAATTAAATGTGCAGTTGAAATATGGACATGTTGAATAGTATACTGTCCCATTGTGCAAAGTGCAAGTGAGGTGTGTGTGTGTGCGTGTGTGTGTGCGTGTGTGGCTGTGTGTGTGTGTTACTAGCAGTATGTGGCTATGTGTGTATCTATATCTTGCTATGTGTTGCTATGTGTACTGATTGTGGAAACAAATATCCCTCTGGGACAATGAATCTAAATCAATCTATCTATCTATCTATCTATCTATCTATCTATCTATCTATCTATCTATCTATCTATCTATCTATCTATCTATCTATCTATCTATCTATCTATCTCTATCTCTCTCTCTCTCTCTCTCTCTCTATCTATCTATCTCTCTCTATCTATCTATCTATCTATCTATCTAACACCACTGGACTCTAATATGCAAATACAAAAAAAACACACGGGGGGAAACCGAAAGATCTGGAAAATCCAGTTTTTCATACGTTGAGGAAGGGGGTAATTATTGGAGAGTGTCTTGGGGAGTGAAAAGAAAACAGCAACTAGTTTAGCAGCAATACAATACAGGTTACACTTCAACTGGATATACGACGGCCCTATGGGAAAGCAAATATCTCCTATAAAGTTTTGTAACTGAGCATTAAAAGCTGAGAGCAAAAATTAACTGTTTTATGACTTATGATTTATTCTGTGTGTTTAGCAATCAAGATCAACAGAACTTCTGACCTCAGTGAGAAAGTTTAAAGACTCAGTGCCTTCAAATATATATTAACATTTTTTTTATAAACAAATCTTCAAGTACCTTAAAGATCAGCGCAAACAAAAATTAAAAGTGGCTGCTGATTTTCAAAAATATATCCAAAATAATAATCATGAAATATGTGTATAGGTGTCTTTTTGATCATTTCTAATCACATCATCCAGTCAGATAGTGATGGCAGTGGTGACGAAGCCTTCAAATGATACTTCATATGTTATGTAAAATAAGGTGTAGAATAAACAGCTTCTGAATATTTATTTCTTTTGCTTGGCTTATCTCCCCCTTTTTTAACTTAATTATGTTTTCATTTGTAGAAATACAATTATTTTGAAGTAAAAAATAAAAAGCAGCAGCATACTACAACTTCTTACTTTTGTAGTAAATGGTTGTATATTGACTGTATATAGTTAGATTTTCTCTTTTCTCTAGTTTATCATTCATATATTTTGTTCGCAGTATTTGGTTACCGTTAACGCTTAATGCACAGCCGTAATGCAAAATTCAGCTATGTGATTCATATTGTGTGTATTAGATGTTTGATTGTAAGACAAGCTGATGCAGAAACTCTCATGACTAAAATTTAAACATATATATAAAACAAGATGATAGAAAAGTGAAACTGGTATCATCCCATTAAAACAATAATATGAAGAAACAAATGAAAAAGTGGCCCTGTTTATATCCATAGTTTAGTGTCTTTATTCACAATGATGCAGAAACATAATATATTTATATATAAAATTATTCTATTTCAATTTTACAAATGAGTGATTAATGTATTTTCTGCATTTACATTTAAATTTTCACTCTTGAAATGTTTTTATTAAAAAATAAAGTGTTTTATACGAAGCCCAAGATAATAACTTTTGCGCACAATTTACTATCATATACGCACAAGATAATTTACTGTCAATCCATAAGCGTCTCTTAATTATATTGGGAAATGTGTTTTGGATTTTTGAAATGTGTTTTGCTTTTGTAAAGTTGTTTGCACTTCTGGGCCACCGTACTTAATGGACACGATACAACATATGATGGGATGACCAGGGCTTACATCGTTTTATTTTCATTTCGAAATGTCATACAATTGGTTTAAGCACAAGATTATGATCTTGTGCGCACATGATAATATGTTCTGTTGCGTGCAAGAGTTACTATCTTGTGCGGAATTTTCGGTCGAATTCAGGGGCTCTGTAGTTTTTAGTTTAAGGTGTTTATAAAGTGGAGTATGCGAAAGGGAAAAAAAAATAATTCAAGTCATAGAGGTGGTGTGATGAAAAAATATACCAAACATTGTCATGTTTAACCATTGTAATCAAATGCAAAGGAAAATGTCTCTCTTGTATCATCATTTACTCTGGATGTAAACCCATTAATTCATTATCCCGTTACGGATAATGGGGCTGGAGCCTATCCCAAATGAGATTATTTAGCAAGAGGCAGGGTACACTCTGGTTGAGTCGCCAGTTCATAACAGTGCCGACAAATAGAGAAAGATACAGATGAAAAATAGACTTGATTCCAGTGCGCAGGGAGATTTCTCTCTTGGCTCGTGTTTTACGCTTTGCTCTGTGAGTGCATCAGTCTAGTAGCCACGCCTTGTTCCGTGAGCTGTGGTAGCCGCAGTGGTAGCAGGGCCCTCCCTCTGTCTCTGCAAATAAATACTCGTAGCCTGCCTGTTCCAGGCATGGATGACAGTTGCACACAGATATGGCACTACGACATTATACTCTCGACTTCAGCCTCTCTACGGCAGGTAAGAGGAGTGCGGTGAGCGGCTGAGGAAAGTGTTTGCATTAATGTTACAGGCATTGCATCAGTGCTGGATACTAGCTAGCGGGCTACACTGCTAATACCAACCTGCTAGTCTGTCACTGCCCTTCAGAACAGTCCTAACGGTTTATTGATTAGGATGAAGCGCGTCTGATAATGCCATACGTGAATTTCTTTTTGTCAAGTTTGAATTTAGAGCATAAAGTTGTTATAGGTAAATTATTATATTTTAATGTAATTTGTATCGTCGCGGTTAGGTAGACTTTCACTTTTATTAACTTGTTCATCCGGTCCCATTGCTTTGGTTAGCTGCTCAATGCCATCACGGCTAACAATGTGAGAAAGTATGTTCAATCCAGCGCGGGCTCCCCGGAAGTGGCACATTTCTGGCCATTTTTGTAGTTTCACGCTGAGATCCAAATCGTAATGGAGGGAGTATTAGTCTTGCGCGTTGCTCTTGTAAGTATAGAAATAATACACAGCATGAATACCTAATTAAAATTTAAGTATTTTATTCCCAAGAATTTAAGTTTATTATACGTCATTACTTTTTATTTAATATTTACAGTATCGTACGTAAACGTATTTATAATGCACTTATGTCAGGACTAATCAAATGTCAGCACCCGAGTGTTCGATATTTTAACTGTAATCAACTCCCAGTTCATGTCATAACACGTCTCTCTACTAGTTTACCACCTGTATTGTATATTTGATATTTACTTTTGCAACCAAAACAGCTTTAAGATGCTCTTAATGCCCTGAAATCTTTATATCAGAGCCAGTATTCAATTTTTCTGGAATATGTGTGACAGTAATCAGACAACACAGATCACTTCATTCCCCATATATTAATGAACCTATAGTGCCCATGGCTTTGTGGCTTCCCCTCCTCAGACCCTTTTGATATGTATTAACCACTTCAGATTGGGAACACCCAAAAAGATCGGGGGAAGTTTTGGAAATCCTCTGAAGTTGTCTAGTAATCACAATTTGGTCCTTCAAAGTCACCCGGATCCTTGCGCTTGTGCCATTTTTCCCAGTTTCAACACATTAACTTCAAGGATAAAATGTTCACTTTCCCACCAACTGACATGTGCCATTGTTATAAGATAATCAATGTTATTTTGCCTTCGCCTGTCAGTGTTATGGCTGACCAGTGAATATTCTTTGGAGAATATTATGTCTACGCCTCTATTAAATTAATGGAACATTGTAATCCTGTGGCTCTATAGCTCTACTCAAAATGCTTTTTAGGTAATAATATTTTAAGTTTGACCCTTGTTGCAGAATTTTATACAGTAAAAACAACGAAAGTAAATATCTGACTGAACAAAGAATATATAATTTAAAAAAAACTTTAAACTTTCTTGCAACCAAATGGTCTTGCTAAGTATATCTTTATATTAATTGAAGATATTTGCATGATTTGTAAATCAAACTGTCCCTCCCTCTAGACAACATGAGAGTACAGTGGAGATCACAGACTGGCACTTTGTGATAGTAATGGATAAGATAAGAGGTACTTTTAAACCCTATTCCTACTCGCTGTAGGGAAATTTGTTCTGGACTCCATCCAACAGCAATTTCAGGTTAAAATACGAAGTAATTCACCAAAATGCACCGGTAAATGAAGTATTGCACAGGTTAATTGTATAATTCACAATTCACATTTTTTGTAGAGATAACCCTTATGACCAGAATTTTAGCAGAATTGATATGTGACTTATTGCACGTCGTTGGGGACAAACTTTATGTTAGGAGCTTATTGGACATGGGTAGGAATGAATGTTCACTGTACTGACATAATAGTTTAACGATACAGATTCAATACTTGATGCCTTATTTTAAAAAAGACTGTCCCCAAAGTAAAAACAAAGTGTTGGAGCCTTATGCTAAGGTTGTATGAATTCATTTTTTACTTCTTCAATCCAAACTTTATACACCATAACAACAAAGCAAAAACAGAGTTTTAGATATTTTCTTGCAAAATTTATCAAAAAAGATTGAAACATCGAGTACAACTGAAAGTATTCAGACCTTTTGGTTTGACACTTGAAACTTAGCTCAAGAGCTTCCTGGAAACGGTCCCAACTAAACCTACAGTCCCTACCAAACCTGGCAGATCTTGAGGGTATCTATCTGTACAGAAAAATGGCAGGAATTCCCGAATCTAGGTTTGCAAAGTATGTCAGATAATTCCCAAGAAGACTAGAAAAGGTGTTTCAGCGAAGTACTGAGTACAGGGTCTCAATAATTGTTTTTAATAAATTAGCAATAAAGATTATACTATTCTTTGTTATTATTAAAAAAATATGATAAAATTTGATGAGATGATTAATGAGCCTTGACCAAGTGAAGTTGTGTCTTCAGGGCACAAAGTCCTCAGTAGAAAGACTACGTATAGAGTATGAATTATCTACAAATTATTTTATATGATATTGTTTTCACAATTCCATATTAAATCTACTGTTTTCTGTTAGGATAAGAGATTTAAATGCTGCGCATTCAACACTTTAGGGTTTTTATTGGCCAACAGATGCTCTGTAACATTGTCATAATAGTTTTTAAGTCACATTTTACAATTTAATATTTATTTTTAATTCAAAATTAAGTCATAATTATTTCTTAATAATGGATCGGGAAAGGCCTTATGGACAGTTTTTTTTTAAATTCTATTGATAAATGAATTAATGCTTTTATGATTATTATTATTATTATTATTATTATTATTATATAAAACTTTCCAAAAATAAATATATGCATTTATTTTCTAAACATTTCAATTTATATTGTTAACAGTGATAATAACTGATAATTCTAGTTGAAATAAACACATTTTGATAAACGATCCGCTATGTTGTTGCTGCAACCACCACTAATTCCAGCCGTGGTGACTGTTGAATGGTCTCAAAGATCCTGAACAGAGCACCAGCACTCAGAATGAACAATAACCTGTCATCAAGTATTTTTGTATTATCGTGCTACAAAACAGTATTTTTTTGCACCTCAGAGGTAGGCAGTTATTGTAATTTTGTCATTTTTCCATTTTATGTCTTCTCTCAGTTGATCCTGCTTCAGTAGTTCCTGATGTACTGTCCATATTTCATGAGCAGGAAATGAAAGAGACTGTCCACGACACAAAAGATCATGGATACGTTGCTACTCTTATAGGCAAGAATGGGCGGTAAGAACAACATTTTTTTATCGTTATCTTTTTCTCTTTTCTCTCTTTGTCAAACAGAAGCATTATATAGTCTATTATATAGTAAATGGAGCGCTTTTCTAGTCTGCTTGAACACCCAAGGTGCTTTTACAGCACGAGTCAGCATTCAGTCATTCACACAAACATTCATACAGAGATGTCAGAGGCTGCCATGCATGGCACCACATGGTCATCAGGAGCCGTAACCATTCACCTCATCAGTCTCACACCAATGGAACAGCTATTGGGAGCACCTTTGGGTTCAGCATCTTGCTCAACGACACTTTGACAAATGGCCGGGGATTGAACCACCGACCTTCATATAACTGAGCCACCGATTTGAGGAGTTCAAAAATGGGGTTTGCTTGTGCAACACAGTGGATTGGGGACTTTCTTGGGGAAATACACTTGCTGTTAGAGACGACAGCGTAGGCCTAGTTAACAGCAGCACTGACAGTAAAGTCATGTGACTGCGTGGTCCTAGGATGATAGAATGTTGAGTATTGTATTGTTGTTTGGCCAGGCCGTGCTTGATTGATCGGCTGGCCAATTTGTTAGAGTCAGAAGGGTTGTTCTGCTAAGGCTGTTTCAGTATGGCTGGTTACACATATTTAGCGCACAATTGTTCCTTTCTCATGTCCAGCACGACACACACAGTGCATCACAAGGACACTTCGGGGTTGGATATTGCCAGGGGGCAACCACACAACGTTTTCATGATACTTGAGACATGTTACGATACTATTGCATTGCATATACGTTGCATTTCTGACCTTTATTTTAACTCTTGCAAATTATGTCCCACAGGAATACCCAATCAACATTTTTTTTTTTTTTATCCAATACAATAAAGTTCTTCGTCTTTTCTACAATTCAGTCAACTTTGCTATGGCTAAATTGTATAATTGAGTAGACTGACTGACCAACATGTTATATAAACCTGACATTACATATATGTTGCTCCACCGACCAACTGAACTGTTTGTTACAATCTAGTCCAACCGAACATCTGTGGACTACTGTACTATCGTA
This sequence comes from Lophius piscatorius, assembly GCA_009660295.1. Taxonomy (NCBI): domain Eukaryota; kingdom Metazoa; phylum Chordata; class Actinopteri; order Lophiiformes; family Lophiidae; genus Lophius; species Lophius piscatorius. Next base: position 87,008 of record VRLP01000600.1, on the reverse strand, counting down.
GATATGTAGATCATTGAAAGTGGAATTTTTTTTAAAAAATGATGCAGTCCCTTCACAAACTTTGAAAAGATTACAATAATCTAGTTTGTAAACATTAGACAACTATCGCCAGTCCTATATATTAACTATATCAGTTAATGAGCTGCTGTCGCATACACATGAACTTATGTGTATACATAGGATTACCTGTGCGTTGCAAGGTAATCCTCTCCGCTGTATTCAAACTTTTATGAACGTTGCAACGCGTCACATAGTATACATTGGTTCCAGGATTTTGAGCAGATAACAAAAGCCATTGTTTTCCACCACATTGTCTGGTCGCATGTGTTTTGACAGGAAGTTGGTGATGAACTGTGTTTTTTTCTCAGCTTGCTCTGATATGGGAGGTGGTTTCAAACTAAGGGATTCTAGTTTTGGTATAGCACAAATTTAGCACCTCCAACGTTCTTCCTTCCTATTATGTTGATTTTATGTATTTTTTTCTCCTAGGGTTTTTCTTAGGGTAAATTTTGACCCGTTTTCAAGTTTAGATGTGTTAAACATACCTTAAATTTTTAATGATTAAGACATAAACATATAAGATATAGATCCTCTATATTGGTCTACTAAATAAAATAAATCTTATTTTGATCATTCTTCTCTTGGTTTTCTTATTTAAGCTATTAAAAAAAGTTAATGGGTGGTGTTATGAGTCAAATATGACCCGGAAGAGATAATATAAATTTAAGAGATAAGAGATAAATTTGAATTCCTCTTAAAAAATGTCTTTTTATTAACTTTACTGCTTTTATAACAGACTGTTAAACAAAACAGGTTACAATACAATACCAACATTGTATTTGCTGAACTGGAATTTAGTCCTTTCATGCTGCATCACATCACTGCTGATACAAAGGTAAAAAAAAAAGTATAAATAATATAAATTAAAAAATATATATATATATATATATATATATATATATATATATATATTTTTTTTTTTACAAATATATATATATATATTTCAACTTCCTGTTGTACTGGAGTTTAAATATGAGGTTAAGAAAAGTTGGAGGGGTGCACAAATCAACACAAATAGAAGAAACTCATTGAACAGTTTAAAATTTCAACAGATCAATAATTTAGAAGCTTAAAGAGATTGAAGATGTTTTGCATCAGCCTGGAAGAAGACATTTTTGCAAGCTAACCCCAAACACTGTCAGGAGAATGGTTCGACTGGAAAAAGACCAAAGCAATGAGACCAAAATAAAGCTTCTTGGCATCAATCATCTAAAATGGGTACGGTGTAGAGAAAAAAAAGCCCTCCTCATACCCACTGTGAAGTCTTGTGGTGGATCTCTGATGCTTTTCGAGGCTGCTCGAAATCAAGAATTAGGACTGTAATGTTTTTTTAAATTATTTTACTTTCAGCTAAAGGTGAGTTTTTTTGAGAACAATTTGAATTGAAGATCATGGACATAGTCTTTTTGAAACGATGCCATTATGCAGAAGATCACTTTACATCTACAAATGTTGATTATGAAAACAATGTAGTTTGATATTGAATAAAATGTTCTACTCACTTTGTTTGAATCCCATTCTCTAACACTTTATGTCTCAGGTTTGCTATTCTGCGGGTGCACTCCCAAGGGTTGGTCACCATTGACCTACAATGTTACGAAGACGACGATATTGCACAGCTAGACAATGTAAGTGTTTTTATATATTTACACTGCACTCTCTACCTAGGCATAGCCAATCACACAGTGCTTCACGTCACGTAGTGTCCTAACCTTTCAGCTTCTCAGAGAATGTGACAATTATTTACTGTCAATTCTAAAATTAGATTTACAGCTTCATTGTTTCTCCACAGCTTTTTAATGCACTGGAAAAAAAGATAAAGGTTCTCTTAAATGGCAATATATCAAGGGTTAAAAGGTCAGTATATTCCGGGTTATCTTGTAAAACGGTGGTTTCTTTATTTTATACATTTTGAATAAATTTTGATTGTGTTGTTCACCGTTCACTTCAAGGCTCCCAGCCATTGTACGAGGAGCAAAAGTCGACCGGTACTGGCCCACCATCGATGGCAGGCTGATGGAGTATGACATTGACCGGTTGATGTACGATGAAGACTCGGCGTACCAAAACATAAAAATCTTGCACTCACAGCAGTTCGGAAATATCCTAGTACTTAATGGAGACATTAGTAAGTGTATACAAGTATTTTGGATTGTATTAGGATTGTCTTATTTATGAGTATTTATTCACTATATTGGTGTAAAAAAAAATTTTTTTTACATTGAAGACATGGCAGAGAGTGATTTGCCCTACACCCAAGCCATCATGGGTAGCGGAAAGGAGAATTACGCAGGAAAACAAGTATTGATTTTGGGAGGAGGTGATGGAGGCATCCTTGCTGAGGTGGTCAAACAAAAGCCAAAGATGGTCACCATGCTGGAGATATCCTTTATGGTTGTGCTCTGCTGAACGTCTCTGTCCCCTGAGCGGGTGATATCCCCGTATGTCCATCTCAGTCTCATGAATGTAATGTCTCAGGAATGCAATACGGGAATTTCCTCTAGTTCGGCACAAACATCCACTTGTTCTGAGGAGTGAAGCAATTCAAATCCTTTTTTGAGATTTAATTTTCGCATCAAGTCAGACACTGAATCTGTTGAACACAATCAGTCATAACATTGAAACTACCTGCCTGACATTGTGTAGGTCCCCTTTTTGCCTCCAGCTCTGCGATGCACTGCATGTTCCACCTTTCTCTGAAAACAGGCATTAACATGATCAATTTTTGCTACAGGAGCACTACTGTGGGATCAGACAATGCAGGCTAGTCTTCAGTCCAGGACAGAAACAATCAACAAAGAGGGGGTTTTAGAGATGCTCTGCCCCAAACTCTACGCTTCACAATTTTACCGCAGTCAAATACTCCTAGATCTCTACATTTGCCCATTTTTCCTGGTTCCAACACATAAACTCCACAAAGATCAACTTCTACCCAATATATGCCTTGCACAGACAGACGCCATTGTAACAAGATAAATAACTGAGTTTACCTAAGGTTATGACTGATTGGTGTAACTGTGTTCTCTGTTGTTGGGTAAAAACTGAGAAGCATCCCGCTGTGTCATTGCTAAGCATTGCCGGACACATAAACATATTTTCTTATTTGTTTTTGTTTTTTTTACCAATTGACTGTCGCTTTAATAGACTTAGAACAGTATTTCTAAGCCTGATGGAACAGCTCATCCATCGGCCCCATGTTTTCCTCTAAAGAAAATAATCTATAAATGAAGACAGATGTATATAATTCCCCAGAATTAATTAGGCAATATAAATAAATCTTTAAATTTCGCAAACAACTGCACCAAATACTTTCAATAAGATACCTTCAAAGTCTTCACTACATATAGTAGTTGAGTCTGTCGACTGTAATTTGAGGGAGGCATACCACCACAAGGCAGTAATGCTTTGTTTTATTACTGGGTGTAATTTTGCACGTGCACCAGATTGATCATTCCTTAACAGAGCGTGCACATTGACCAGAAAGTGCTGGACGGGTGCAGATTGCATATGAGAGAGACTTGCGGCAATGTCCTCGACAGCCTACAGGGAGACTGTTACCAAGTGAGTGTGGAAATATTCATAAAATCTTCTCTCTTTACAGAGCCTAATAACCGCTTACACAACTGTATGGCTCCTTTTTCCGATATAAGACAACTGAAGCTTTTCCTTTTCTTTTTTTTCCAGTTATCAGTAAATTTGCCTCTTGTTATCTTGAGTTGCAACAATTTGGTTAAAAAGTATCAGCGTTGTTGGGAATCATGTATTCTCTGTAGTGATGCTGGAAAACCGAGAGCAGAGCAGTTCTTACAGCGACATATAGAAAATATCTTTATTTTTAAGATAATTTATAATTGTACTCAAGAACCTCTTCTGTTAAGCAGGTTTTGATTCGGTGTCTTCTGAATAAGTTACATTAAGGTCACAGTAAGAACCGACCTCATTTTGATAACCTATATACTGAGGTTTTGTGTTATCTTAATTTGAACAACAGTTAGCTAAATGTACACCATTCTTTATATATTTATTATCTATAATATGTTTATTAAGTTTTTTATCCAAGTTTCAGAAAGCTTCAGAGTAAAGTTGAGTGGATTCTTCTTGTCTCCTGCGTTGCAGATACTAGTGGAGGACTGTGTCCCTCTGCTGAAGAAGTACGTCCAGGAAGAAAGGATGTTTGATTATGTAATTAATGACCTGACTGCAGTCCCAATATCCACAGAGCCAGAAGAAGGTTTCTACATCATGATATTATACAGTATATAAAAACATTTAAAATAAATGCAACATATGCCTGAACTTCTCTCACCCCTTATTTTAGATTCAACATGGGAGTTCCTACGTCTCATCTTAGATCTGTCCATAAAAGTCCTGCATCCCTCTGGAAAGTATTTCACACAGGTAGGTCCCTGAGCCATACCACAGTCAAGACCTTAAAACCCTGTGAAAGCGCATCTGAAGAGACTTTTGCTCTATGTTTTAATGAACATTTCAGTCAAGCATATACTGGCAGTTTAATGACATTGTGTTTAATGTGATTTTCATTCTTGGGATCTTACCTCTTTATGATTCATAGTTTACTATTAAATTATATAACAGAAATGTTCAATTCCTTGAAGAAAAATCAAGCACAAATCAAATTTAGCTCTATATCAATATATCTCGCTCTTTTTTTTTAATGGAAGCCATATACAGATCTCAATGTGATCTGATGTGCTACTTTTTCCTGAATCTATATTGACTGATACCAAGAGGGGGGAAAAAGGTATTTTATTAATTTCTGTATGGTTGTGCTTTGTTTTGTTTGGGTTTTTTTCTGCTGCTGGTCATCAGGGCAACAGCGCAAATCTGACCGAGGCACTGAGTCTATATGAAGAGCAGCTGGGAAAGCTCTCGAGTCCCGTGAACTTCTCCAAAGAGGTGGTGTGTGTGCCCTCCTACTTGGAACTGTATCCTTTTTATCAGAGATTCTATGAAATCAAACCCAAAGCGGGAGAGAGGATATTCCATTTACTCTTTACAACCACACAAAAAAAAAGTAATAATAATAACAGATATTGAGCCTGAAATTTTTATTAAAATTTTATATTATGTGTATTTAATACAATGCAGGTCAGCAATAAGTCTGAGGATATATGGTGGGCTGGGAAATATAGTATATAAATATATAAAGTATGTAAATACTCCATTTATATCAGTAGCATATATATAATATATACTCCACTCATATCTGTAGAATATATATAATAATGTATACTCACTCGTATCTGTAGAATATATATAATATATACTCCGCTCGTATCTGTAGAATATATATAATAATGTATACTCACTCGTATCTGTAGAATATATATAATAATGTATACTCACTCGTATCTGTAGAATATATATAATAATGTATACTCACTCGTATCTGTAGAATATATGTAATATATACTCCACTTGTTTCTGTAGCATATATATATAAAATCTACTCTACTTTTATCTCTAGTGTGTGTATGTATATAATAATATATACTTCACTTGTATCTGTAGCAAACAAGTTGTAACAGGAGGAGAAAAAAAACGATCATGGTTGTTCAAAATAAAAAGTTGTGGTCAACTTTTACATAAATTCCAGCAAAATGGACACCGACAACGATACCGTCATAAATGTGTCCAATCCTTAACTGTCCTCCTTCAGATGGGTTTTCTACACTGTATGGAAGAAGTAAAGACGGCCAGTTCTCCCTGGATCCCCAGCGTCTGAAATATTAATGGTCGTCCTGTTGTTGCTGTCGCCTTGGGACCTGTGTTCAGACTGAATGTGACAGGAGAAGTAGAGGCAGCACAAGATTTGCAAGAAAGAAAAAAAAAAATTATGAAAGCGTGTTTAAAAAGTGAGTGGATGTGGAGAATTATTCCATAAATATTTGCCACATTGGTGCGATTTAAAGCGAGATGCTCATAATTCCACAAACACACACTGCAGGCCATCTGTGCCTGTTCTTATTGGGCTACACAGCTGCGCTGGAGCTTGTTCTCATTAACAAGCATCAACATGAAAACACTCCAGAGCTAAAGTTTGTGTGATCAACAAGTTGTGTTCAGTCTGAACACAACTTGAGCGACTCGATGACGGTTACATTATCCCCTCTATTAATCCTACTCTCCCCTTCCTTCCCTGTCTCTGTTTTTAGTTAAGCTTTAATGTTTGCTAAAACTTTCCAGTTGTGTTTGGATTGGGCTCTTTGATCGGGAATGTCTGTTAGCATGTACTCTGACAGAACTGTCACACGTTTAACAGTGATTTGATACAATGAAATTCATGGTCTAATTCTCTCTTACAACAGGTTTGCATTCTCTTGTTTGGGTTTTTTCTTAACTTGGAGTTACAAGCTCAAAACAGTGTGACAAAGCTGGGTCAGAGTTGCTTTTAAGCTTCTTTTTTTTTTTGTTTTTTGTCCTAAAATGTGATTTCTCCCACCGTGTCCGTGTCCAGTGAGGCTCAAGGTTCCACGTGTTTTTAAAAGGGAAACTATTCCACCACTATAATGCCACCATTGTGCTCGTGCGGTTTACATGTCATATTTTATTAGCACCTTTGGTTTCTTTCGATATGTATTATGTCTCTAAGGCTGTATTTGGTACACGTCAAAGCGGAGAATGTGATGTTCATTTCTACAGTTGGCAGCATGTTCACTCGTGATCAACTCTGTGGCACTGAGTTATTTATTTATACAATAGAATTTCACCAAATGCTGTTCTGTCCTTCTAGACCTCATTTTTGTCACAATAAACAAAGCATTTCGGGGCAAAACTCAGGTTTTGGGGGTTTCTTTGTTCTGTTTTTGCTTTCCTATAAGAAATAGAATTCAAACTGCCTCCGTAAGAAGGTATACGATTCAAATCCACCTCTGCCGGCCTTGCTCGGTGGAGGAAGCATGTTTTCCCTGGGTCTGTGTGGGTTCTCTCTAAGTTCTATGCACTATACAGTACAAGAGAGGTGAATTGGCGACTCTAAATGGCCGGTAGGAGTGAATGTGAGCATGTATGCTGTATTTCTCTGCGTCAGCCCTGTTGTGAACTGGTGGCTCATCCAACGTTCCAGCCAGTGCAACCCTGAGGCCATGTCCTAACCCTTAGGGTGTCCATGTAACCCAAGGACACCCTTAGGTTTTTCTTTTCATAAATGCATGTCTATAAAATGGCGAGCCAATGTCCCCCTTTTTTTTTAACTAATGAGCTCTGTGATAGACTGTGTTCTGACACTTCTGTTAGATTGATTTAGATTAGATTTTTTTTGTACTATAGTAGCTCTTGTGTGGTATCAGACGTGAGCCAGCCTTTGCTCCCATTCTCGATCCAGATCCTCCTCACCTTTGGAATAATTCAATAGGTTTCATATAGACATTCTACGCGTCCTTTGGCTACAATTGACTTGGAAAGTTTTTTATTTATTTATTTATTTATTTATATTTATTTATTTATTTATATATATATTTATATATATATTCTAGGTACAAGAGCCTAAATATTCGCTTTTGTTTAAACAACTTGTTGGTTTTTGTGTCACAGACTAAAGAAGATGAAATCTGATGCCAGGTGTAAAGAGGGACAAAAAAAACACTTGAGACAATACTTATCACTTCGGCATGTAACACTACAAAAGGTCTACAATAACTGATTACAACTTCTTACATTTCTTCACATGTCAGAGTTAAAAGCAATCCCATTTCACATGAAAGTTTACAATAAATATTTTTATAGTTTTCATTCACTCACTTTCCATAAAGCTAATCCTGGTAAGTGTTGTGAGGTGAATGCAATATGGGTTTTATGAGTTCATTGCATTGGTAAACTCCTCAACTGCACTGTTTCCAGTGCTGCCACTATAAATCCAAGTTTATATCCAGTCAGATTATGCACCTGTGTTGTCTCCACGAGAAAAACATCTGCCTTCAGGATTGTGAGTGAATACTTCTTGTTGTTGAAATATATGGGGATGACGCTGACTGTCGCATAGCTGCATTTTTGTGTTGATGGTCTCCTCTCCCATTCAACGTAATGAATACATTTTAAGTTGCTTGGTGATTGTGTGAATACATGTTTCATTAGAGATGGTATTCTAAGGTGGTTTGATTGCAGGAGGATCACACTGAAGGCTTTGGTTTAACATTAATAGCCCTCCACTGATAGTGGTAGTGTTTGTATTGGTATTGATTTATTAATTTAAAAGGTGAAAAAATCAAAGAGATATGTTCACACTTGTTTCTGCTGCCCTTCACCCCCCCAAAAAACAGAAACTGTGGTCATTTGATTCCCCACTAAAAAGTCTCATCTTTAAACTTGAGACTCAAATATGGTTCTGCCATTTTCATACATCATGATGGACTCTTACTCATAGCCTACATGGCACATATCATCGGAAATTAAATCCACCAAAATCAAAAGTATCACAATCAGAATGTGACACCTCAATGTCAAAGCTGTTATAGTGGGGGGATTCGAGACCAGGGCTGCAGGCTTGGTACACTCCTGCTGGTGCCACGGCAGAGAAATCGGAGTTGAGAAGAAGGTCAGGTGCTTTGGCCTCCAGATTAGAGAGTGAGCGTGCGCATACGTAACCCATAGCATATGAAGCAGCAGCCCCTCCCATCAGCAGATAAACCGCCCCCACTGCCTGAGTATTACTGATGGTTCCATGACGCAGACACCCGACTGAATGGAACCCTCCTTTGTAATACTTTGTGCGGGGAGAATTCCTGCCTGTTGCATCGTTCCGTATGAAAAAAAATTGCATGTTATTAGCACAAGTCAAATAAAAAAAAGAACCAGATGAGCGAGTTCCGCTCACATTAAACAAAACTGCAACCAAAAAGTACACCTCTTTAATCTCACCTTTCTCCCTTGGGGAAGCCCAGGTCATTGGCCCTGGGGGAGACACTTTGGTGGCACTAACTGGTGGAGTTGTTGGTTCTTTGTCCAGGATTTGCTCGGGCACTAGATCATTGAGATGAATGTGAGGTGGTGGCACAGATGTCGCTTACATGGACTGAGGGGTGATGAGAGGCTCTGCAGGTGATGAGAGGCTCTGCAGGTGATGAGAGAACAATTCTGTTCCATCACTGCTTTCACAGTTTCCAAACATTTGATTAGCCTTAGCTGTCTTTGTATACACTCAACCTTGGTGAACATCAGCTTTTGGCATTGTCCATGTAAGCAAGTTGTAACGCCATTGTTAGCCTTTGACTCCAATGCTGTTGTCAAAGGAGGCTCTGCAATTAACAATGGAGTTACTTCACTAAATCTCCATTGTTAACTCACCTTCTTCACTTTTCTCAGCACATTCAGCCATTGACTAAATGAGGGGGAAAAAACAGTTATTACTCTGTTACCTTTAAAAAAATTGTATACATCAATACTCAGTTACATCTTGGTTCCTGCGAATGTCACCCATGTGAGTTGTAAGCAGGACATAACAACTGCTATCCAATACTGGGGTCTACTGTGGCTCACACAAGATAAAAGGTTGGCTGGAATGGAAAATATGTGGGCAGGTAAAAACGAGAATCCTGCTCAGCCTTAGGCATTTGGAGGAGGTTTGTAGAAGTCCACAACACTTTTCATTTTAGAGACCTTCAATTCACGTGACTACAAAACGTTAAGTTCAGACGTAAACCAAATAGTTTGATGTCAGTTACAGAGTGATCACAGATTTGAATACGCCTGCTTTCAAGAAGAGCATCAGTTAGTTCATGAAAACTGAGGCTGAATCATAATGACCAGAACCTTAAAATTAAAATTATTAGGTATTATTGTTTAGAAAACAATAATGATAAGTATAAGGATTATTGTAGAAGAGATGAGATGAGATTCAGGTGTGTTTGAGCAAGTACAGTAGGTCAAAATCACCAATGATCAGTGGTAGGATGTCTGTCTTTTGAAATACTTATGTATAGGATTGGGAGAGTAATTGGCAAAAGATTAATAATATTAAAACCCCTCTTTAATGAAAAGATGGTATCTTATTTATATAAATCAGTTCATTAAGTTAACATCCAGTTAGCTTCACTGAGTATAAGGAAAGTGGGACAAAGCTCAACTGCTTCGGGAAAGGCTAAAAAAACTCACCACTAAAGCTCTCAGGCTTAGATGTTTGCACACTTCTGTACGGGTTAACCAGTGGGGTGACATTGGGGGAGAGGCAGTGTGTATGTACCCAGTCACCAGGTCCTCACAGGGGCAACACATCTAACACTTTCCTAAGGGACAGCATCTATCCTCAGGCCATCGGACTGTTCAATATATACCTTGCATATCTTATTTTTCCTATTCTTTCAGCTGTTCCCTCTCGGGGTCGCCAAAGCAGATAATCTGTTTCTGTTATATATATATATATATATATATATATATATATATATATATATACATGGAGGGAAACTTATTTTAACTGTGCATATGACAATAAATGCTTTGACCTTGAAATATAGACAAACTTCCATTTGTAGTCTGTACACACCTGCAGGCAATGTACGTCACCTCACGTGTTTGGCCTGAGGAGGCTGGACTAGAAATGAGACATGAGAGAACATGCCAGTTATTTTCACAAGAAATGGCAAAACCGTTTTTTCCAAAAGTACTCAAACTATTTTTCAAGTAGTTGGTGAAATTTGTGCTTTCTCACTTGAAGTCTGGTTGGAGCCGAGACAATAAATCATTCTATTGTTAAAGTAGAGCACAGTGACCTGCAGCCTGTAGGACTCTCAGCCAGCAGCAGCAAGTATTTATTCTGGGGGAGGATGAGAGCAAAACAGCAGTCCCTGCATCCAGCGGAAGGCAACTTGGGGAGGTCGAGGATCTCCTTTACTTCCACAATGGCCTCACAGCTCCCCTGCAGCATCACCGGCTGGCCAGGGGGAGATGAAGCGTCATGGCACACCAGGAGGCTGCCCTCAGATGTGAGGAGTGGAAACCTTTTCTTCCACTGTTTGAAAATAAAACCACCTGGATAAGAGAGGGGAGAAAATGGCACTGACTGGTAAACAGTGCTTGTTGGAAAAACCTTTCTAGTCATAATCCATTGCCCAAATCTTACATCTATTAAGCATGGTCACGGGGATCGTGATGGTTGGGGCAGTGTATAGCCCAATTAACAGACTGCTATTATATCATCCCCACAGATTAGAGGCTCTCATATGGCTGGAGGATCAAGAGGCTGTGGACGTGGGCCTCCACCAATCAGGTGATGTTTACCACTGGATGCTTCCTAATCTACTCATTTTACACGCATTGGGGAGACTAAGTCTATCATGTCCACCTGGTTTCATGTATTTGTGTGTGTTTCAAACATTACCTTCAAACAAAATACATCATAAATCATGGGACAATACAGCCGAGTAAATATTAATGCTTATTTTAAATGATAATTGTATTTATGGAACCAAAAGGGTTATCTAATATCAGGTTGGTCTGATTTCCATCAGCTCTGTTTAAGCAAATCATCACTTAAATAAACAGAAGCATTAGGTTGAATCAAAGTTCTCACCAGTATTATTAGTAAAATTATGCTAAAACCAAAAGAAATTCCATAAGACTGAGAAGAATGTGATGTGAAGAAATACATCCGTCTGGGACCCGTGTGAGACTCCACAGGTCCACAGGGAAACACATCATTTGCAGATAAAGAAGACTTGGAAACAGTGAACCTTCCCAGACCTCAGATGTGGCTGACCTTCGTCTCCCAGCGTATAAAAAAGAAAGAAAGAAAGAAAGAGCTTTAGGGTTAATATTTTATGGTCAAACGAGTAAAAAGTTGAGCTGTTTGGAAGACCTCCTGAATAAAAACTAAAGTTTTGAAGGGGCCTTGTCAAAATCCATAACTGGTAAACCCCATTATGATACTGGGTCAGAGCCTGATGTCCTCCAACTAAAGAAGTTCTGCATGGAAGAGTGGGCCAAAATTCCACCACAGTGAAATCAGAGGCTGATCTCCAGCTGTCAGAGGTGTTTGGTTGCAACTGGCCGCTAAAGTATCTCTTTGTGCTGATGATTAAAGTATAAGATAACCTTTCATCTTATTAACTAAAACAATAATTTTAAACTTAGATTTTGTGATTACTCAGGTCGGCTCTATTTTATGTTAAATTCTGTTTGATGATCCACATAATAAAGTATGAGAAAAAAACAAAATCAGGATTAATCAGGAGGTGGTCCAAAACCGTATCACAGTATTTCAAAACCATTACACTTTATTAATTACAGTATTATGTCAAGATGAAAATATATAAAAAAAATTGAGATTTTTTGACTGATGCATTCATCTTCTTAGGGTTTGCCACGCAACTCTGGCTACTGAGCTTCAATTATTTTTGAGAAAACTTCTGTTAACTATGTAGAGGAATAAATCATTTCTCGAAATCCTGCTTCGACCCAAGAGAGTTATTGACTATTACGTCCTGCTCATCTGTGTGGTTGAGCACATTTTCAGTCAGTATTTATTTTCCAAAAATGTGACTGAACTGGTGTATAATATGACCCTGGGGCAGAATGTATACTCTAAAGAGTAAGGGACTAAGGATGAAGCCCTGTGGGACACCACAGGTCAAAGGCATTCATCATGGTAATTGAGTCCTATTCAGTAAGTATATTTTTTCCTTTTGCCTTCTAGACACAATAAGGTAACGTGATACAACCACAACAATTCCAATAAGTGTCAAAGTGCTTTCTGAAAACAGGCTTTACCAAAAGGTTGAGCAAATCTAATTACAATGGACTACTTATCATGGAATACAAACTTTAATCATGAAATCATTTTATATTTATAATTTGTTACTAATTAAAATCATGCTTTACCAAAGAATTTGTCATTTTATGATGCATTTAAAGTGTGAAAGATTTTAAATTAGGAAATGCCACAGCAATCGATTAATAGATTCATAATTGAATAGAAATAAATTAAACCACAAGATTTTTCTTGGTGAGGACATCGAAGTGATAATAATATGAAATCTTTTTTATTTCATTTGGGACCGAACCTCAGGAGTCCAGGAAAACACTGGGCACAATATAGCCTCACCAAATCTTACTTAAAATCTTCATTCCTCTCACCTCCATCATGCAAAAAGCAAGTTCACTTTTGAAAAAGAAGTGAACAAGATAAACATTACCACATAACCGTGATTATACAGAGAGATTCACAACTAACCCACTTTACATAAGCATCATTTTTGCTGAGTGAAGAGGAGCATCAGCTCACCACACATCCTGAGCGTCCCATGGTGGATCCCAGATAGGTTCGTGATAAAAGCCGACAGTCCTGCTCCTGCAGGCTCAGAGAAACGCTTGAGGACAGGATGGGTAGAAAAGCACATGAGTCTCAATGTGAGTTTTAATGCTCTGCTATAATCTGCATTCTGATGGGTTGTTCCACAGGGCCACAGATCAGCTGAACAGCTGGCTAGGAAAATGGGTTGGTATGAGCTGTTAGGTAAATAAACACTTTTATTTCGGTATTATCCTGCTGACAGTGTTGAGCACTATAAGAATGAACATGTATTAGTATAGACTACTAAAAATTAAAGGAACATTTTAATCCACATCCCAGATCTGGCTGAATGAAATATTCCAGTTGAAAACCTTTATTGATTGATTGATTTAATTTGTTGAGAACAAAATAACGTAAGAACGATCAATGGAAACCATAATCTGAACCCATTAAGGACTGGATTCAGAATCTTACTCAAAATCAAAGTGGAAAAATTAGATCCCATGCTAATCCAACTTTTATGAATTTCCTCAGACAACTCATAATGTGGCTCAGTAGTGTGTATGGCCTCCACCTGCCTGTATGCACTACCTACAACGTCTGGACATGGTCCTGATGAGACGATGGATGGTCTCCTGGGGAATCTCCCCCCAGACCTGGATCAGGGAATCAGTCACCCCCTGGGCAGGTTGTGGTGCGACGTGGCGGTGGTGGATGCAACGATACTTGATGTCCCAGAGGTGCTCAGGTTCTGGGGAACGGGCAAGCCAGTCAATAGCATCAATGCTTTCATCATCCAGGAATCGCTGACACACTCCAGTCACATGAGGCCGGGTATTGTCATGCACCAGAAAGAACCCAGGGCCCACTGCACCAGCATACGGTCTACAATGGATCTGAGGATCTCATCCCGCCACCTAACAGCAGTCAGGGTACCCCTGTTTAGCACTTGGAGGTCTGTCCCAACAGCCAAACAGGTCATGCTGGAGGATGTTGCAGGCAGCAGAATGTTTTCAACAGCGCTTGCAGACTCTTTCATGTCGGTCACATGTGCTCAATGTGAACCTGCTCTCATCATAGAAGAGAACAGGGCGCCGATGGCGAATCTGCCAGTACTGGTTTTCTCTGGCAAATGCCAATGGGGCTGTACGGTGGCAGGCTGTGAGCAAAGGAGCCACTTGTGGACATCAGGTCCTCATGCCACCCTCATGGAGTCTGACAATTCAGACAGAAACATGCAAATGAGTTGCCTGCTGGAGGTCATTTTGTAGGGCTCTGGCAGTGCTCCTCCTGTTTCTCCTTGCACAAAGTAGCAGATAACGGTCCTGCTGCTGGGTTGTTGCCCTCCTATTGCCCCCTCCACCTCTCCTGGTGTACTGGCCTGTCTCCTGGTATCTCCTCCACGCTCATGGGAGAGACAGCAAATCTTCTGGTCATGGCTCGTATGGATGTGCCATCCTGGAGGAGCTGCACTACCTGAGCAACTTCTGTGGGCTGCAAATATCAACTCATGCTACTACTAGTGGCGGGGGCACTGGAAAAATGCAAAACTAGCCAAGAATCAGCCAGAAAGGACCAGGAGAGGGAAATGGTCTGTGGCCGCCACCTGCAAAACCATTCTCGCTCATTGCCGCTATTTTCCACCTGTCTTGTCTGTCCCATTTGCACAACAGCAGGTGAAAATGATTCACAATCATCATTGCTTCCTGACAGAGCAGGGTGATATCCCAGAGGTGTGATTGACTTTGAGTTACACTGTGATGATTATATGTTCCCCTTATTTTTTTGAGGACTGTACTTCTACCCTGAAGATGACATTAACTTAAAGTGAATTTGTGTATAATACAAACATATAAGAATTGTAAATATATTAACTGTACATAATTAGCTATTTTAGCAAAAATTGCTGAAAAAGTTAATGCTGGTTCCAATAGAAAAGGTGCAAGAACACAGGGCATTGAAAAGCTGTCTTGGTGGCAAAAAAATGACCTTCAGAATAAGAGGTCGACAGCTTTAATGTTGTGGCAAGTGTGTGTGATTATGAAGATGTTGATTGAAGAATAACTGAATAATCTCGTATATACAGTATTAGGTGTGCAAGATAAATTCAATGTATCAATGCAATGGAGTTTGTACTTCACAGAATTTATTCATCATCACAGACATGAGGTTCTCCTGAAAAACAATAAATAAAATAATTTAAATTAAAAAGTAGAAGCTACAGTATCAGACGTAAGCTCCAGTAAAGCGAAAAAAAAAAATAATCATACATGACTGTAATGCAGGCAAAGTGACACAATAATGGTAAATAAAATGTGTGAAATGAATTTGACTGAAACTGTTATCACTTTTTCTGAAGACAGGAAGGCAAAGAGGAAACTTCCTAGATGAATAATTCTATTACTTCTGAACTAATTGATGAGCTAAATGTACTGCTGAGGCACTTAATCACATTCACACATTGCTTTTATCCTCCCTTCCTCAACAGAAAACAAATTAAAAGAGATCTTAACTTAAAACTCAGTTTTTGCAATTTTCTTTCTTGCCAGTTTCTTGCAAGCAGCATTAAGGACACAGAAATTTCATGACGGCTTCTCAAGAAAATGTTTTCTTTGTTGGAAATGGCTGTTCATGCTGTTCATCAATCAATTCAATTATTCAATTCAATTATTTTTTATGACACAATAAAGGTATGGTGAGTTTGAACAGGAATAATAAACATAGATAGTTGTCATTTTCACTGTTGTGCATTGTGTGTAGTTGCTGGCTAGGAGAGTTGATCCTCATACTGCTTTCTGAAACAGTCTCCAGCTGGGAAGAAGTCCCAGCAACGCTCCTGGTACATCTTCCACACGTACGACTCCTATACAATGAGATTCAACACAGCATGAGACTAGAAACTATACGGAGAAGACTCTGGGGTCTGTCATTACACAGTAATAACACATTTTAGACTGACCTGCCCGGTATGTTCTGTATCATCTTTGTTGATGAGGTACATTAGAAAGAACCTGAGAAGGAAAGGCAATTGGATTTGTTTAGCATGTTTCAACAACAATTACATTTAAAGTGCTTTACAAAACGTTTAATGAAAGGCAGTAAAACCGCATAATAAGAATTTAGATTAAAAACATATTAACAGAAAATAAAACATGCAAAGACCGTGGCAAACAAAACCGTCTTCCGCCTCAAAAGAACTGAGAGTTTTGGCGACCTGGACCTGGGAGTGTTAACCAGATATGCAGGGCATAAACTAAACGCAGCGTCTCCACATCGGATTTTGACTCTGGGACTCCTGTCCTAGAAGAAACCCGTCTGGAATGCACTTTATATTGGTGTGAACCAGACCTCCCTCTCACGCATGCAGCTGGTCCAAAAATGCTCCTGCCGGGCTTTTAGCAGGTACACGTCAACGAGAGCACGTTTCAAGGTTCAAGGTCTGTTAATTTGTACTTCAAAGAATAATTTGATGTGCAGCTGGCAGCCTCAACATTCCAAAGATAAAAAAACAAGACAATACAAATTTAATATACAAGGAACATTCAGGATCCAGGATTTCACACATTCGGCCTCCCCCACTGGCACCTTGTGGATTCACTTAAAGATGTTGTTGTTTTTAAATCTTTTAACTGCATCTTAGAAACTTTTATGTCATCAAGGTCACTAAGGTCAGCTGACCAATTGTCTCTTGTCATCCCTGAGAAAGAGCTGAAGTCCAGTGGCGGCTGAAGATTTTCTGTTGCGGCCCCAGAACTGTGGAAAGAGTTGCCCGTCCCATGTTAGGGCAGCCCACAGATATCCCATCTAAAAACATTCAATCATTGGCATTTCAACCAGAATGGGAATAGTACATTTGTTTCTTTTGATCTTTTTGCCTTCTTTTTTTAGTAAAGCGCTGTAGTAATTGTACGATTAAGCTTTTTATTGACTGTACAGCACTTTGTTCAACTCTGTTATTTTTAAATGAACTCATAAATATTGTTGAGTTGAGTTTTGCTATTTTCACGGTGCAAAAACATTGCAAAATGCAGAAAGGGGCACTCACATATAATTGGCCAGGTTGTGTTCATCTAAAGTGTGGGTCTCGAAGCCGTGTGGAGTTGTGTCAAAGTAGTCACTTCCTATGCCGCATATGAAGCATTTTGTCTGCAAAGAAACCCCAGATGAGGAAAAGATCAACATCCTGCACACACAACAATTGTTAGCAGTCCTACTGTACCTCCATGTCTTCTTTGACCTGCTCTTGTTGGTCTCTCAGTTCTCCAAAGGCATCAATGATCAGACCTGTAGTAGCATTATGATTAGAGGTGGTTATAATATCTATCAAATATATCTTCCACTATAAAATAAGTCTCCTAAAAATTAATTTGACAAATGCTCTCCGGACTAGCGTTGACTTTACCCTGAATAATGGCCAATAGAATGACAATGACGAAAAAGAAGAATGTTATATCGAAGACCACTCGGTAGAGTTCGTATTCATCTCCAGCAGGATCCTCAATCTCATCTCCAATGCCTCCACCAGCACGCACACCCACGTACATGTGGAACAGGTAGCACTGCGGTGAAGGGAACAAAACATACATTATTTGGGAGGTGGTGCTGATAACAGTGCATTGCATGACCCGTTCCTAGATCACCAGTGACTTACAGTCATCATGTCATCACATTTCATGTCGGGTTCATCTTCATCTTCACTCTTGTTGTAAAACTTCCGGAAGAAATTGAAGGCGACTACGGTGTAAAGGTAGACCACCACGGCCAGCAGACCCACTGTCATCATGAGCTGGCAGATGCAACAATGATTCAGGATTAGCACATTTTAAGCAAAGTTTAAACGATCATTGTTGAGTTTTTCTACACTTGCCTGTTTGCCGTTGTGTGTGACTGAGGACAGGATGGTGCGCAGCGTCTTAACACCCATGGCAATATCCAGTAAGTGGCAGGCGAAGAAGAAATTGTTGTAATGTCCAAGCAGAGACATGATCGTGTACCAACAGAGGTATAAGAAGGTCTGAAGGAGAGATAACAAGGAGGTGAGGCTGTATCCATAGTGGGTACTAATGTGCAGTACAATATTGTACGGTGCAGAGTAGCCTAATGTCATATGGTACAATCAAGAGATTTTAAGACCCCCACTGTAATGTTTTGTACTATTTATTATTTATTTGAATGATAATAACAACCTGTATTATGTTTCATTATCTTAATTCAATCAGTAACAAAAACAGAGATAGAACAAAAACAACAGCTGCCCCAACCCCCACATGTCAACAGCTTCAACAAAGGTATGTTGCCACTGGCGTGGGGGTTCCTCGCAGATGTCATTTCTCTAAAGAGCAGTCTTGAGTAGACTCAGGTTTACTCACACTATCAGAAAACATGACTAAACGTGTTAGACGCACAACCACTTTTAAAATAAGGAAAATGTTCTCATGTTGGAACGAAAAATGCATGGTGGGTGTTAGAATCCCATAAAACGGGTTTACTTACACCATCTGTGAACACAACACCAAACTTCCAGATCTGGTATTTGATGTCAATGGAGGTAATCCTACAAAAACACAATATTAATTGATATCCCTTTTTCTTAAATAATAAAAAAAGAAACTTAGAATCTGAATGATTTGCTGTACCACGCAAAGGCAGAGTTGTCTGGTTCCCACTGTTTCCTGTCATGCTGTTGACTCACATCCAGAGAAGCTAAATCGACACCCAGGAGTTCAGCAATTCTTTCACGGCCATAAATATCTCCATACTTATCCAGAACCTGGATAAGGACACACATCACACATGATTCTAGCCCCACAGAGCCCATCATAAAACCACAAAATCAAACCAAACTCACCTTTCGTTTGACAAATTTATCCCAGTAGTTGTTTGGGAAGGACCTGTGACGAAGAGGGACACGATTCTTTTGATTAAATTGTGAAAGAAATCCTGCTGGTGTTGGAAATTGTCTTTTAACTTTTTAATCGTTGCAGCTATGAAGACACATTAGGCAGGAAAAAAATTATTTCTTTATCCACATACGGTGTATTCAGGACAAGCCTGTCCCACTGGCCCTTGATATCCTCATCCTCAGGCTGCTCGGTGATGTAGAGCCCATCAAACTCCAGCTTTCTCGCAAGTTCTTTCTCCCTTTTGAAGATCACCAGTGGAATCTGCCAATGACAATTCAAACGATGTTTAAATGAGATACAAAGGTAATTGGAATCACAACACCGAATCAGAACAGTCTGTTTTGGTCTATGAATATTATGAAGCACAACAGTCAAATCCATCATGCCTTCAGACAGTTGTAGCCGATGATACAGATGAATGAGATGACAGTGTGCAGGGCGGCGAGGAACGCCAGCGTGGGCTGCATGTAACCAGTGCTCTCCTCTAAATAGAAATAAATTGGGACTTCTTCCTCATCTTCATCTCTTCCTTCACTCATTCCCGATCCGTCGACATCCTCCCCGGAGCCTTCAAAGAAGCCAGAGCTTTCATAAAGCCCGCTTCCCTCCGATAGCCCCGACCCTTCCATTTCCTCGCCATCAGGCGGGCTGTCAGATACCTAAAAATAGCAGACCACATAGGGTCAAGACAGGTATAGAACCATGAACAGTATGTACAAAAGAATATTTCTCTATTATTGCTGTCTATGTTGATTCAGTAATGTAACACTAGGGAAAATCAGTCACACACGGAATGATATTTTTACCTTGTAGAACAGCAGAATGAAGTTCAGAGCAAACGCCAGAAACAGAGCCAAAAAACGCAGGTTGTAGAAATTTCGGGAGAGGTAGTTCTGCAATATAGAGAGAATTATTGCCTTAGAAGGATGGTGTTTTGGAAAGAGATATTTAAATGATCCTAAGGGTCATAGTTCACTGAGTGTCCCCAGAGCTTCTGCTGTACCATTTTTATCCTATATCAAATCTGAAACAAATACTTTGAAATATGTCACCATGAATTTAATTCTTTGCGTTTCCAGTTCATTCCAGATTTGGAAACCTTCCGCCCCTTTCAGCTTCTTTTCTTTTTTCTTTGCAGATTTCTTTGGCTCTACTGGATTATATTCTTCATTGCTCTGGGATTCCTTCCCTGCTTTCTCTCTGTTTTCAACACTGGCAAAAAAAAAACGCAGAGGGTTATTGTTGTATTTAACATCAAACCATTCTTGTAATGCTTTGCAGCTGACCTGCAACACTTTGAATTTGCAACCGATTTCGCTTCTATCCTAAAATGTGTAGTAAGACTACAAGTGTACTGCTCTTTATGTAAACAGTTGGAAGCACAGTCATTAAACTCCCATTTTATATTGTTTATAGGCAAAATATTATTTCCCAAATATAACAAAACATGACTTTTACTGAATACTGCAGTCTCAGTGATTCAATTATTTTTAATGACACAAAGCGAACACCATGCTTCACAGTAGATAAGGTATTTTTCCTTCATAAGTGTCATTCCTCCTCCAACAGAAAAACTGCTGATCCATAAGCACCAAAACTTTGTTGGGTTTCCATGCTCCATGGAACAGCCTAAACGTCAGGGGCTCATCATGGTTCGGATCAAACTTTTTTGTACTTCGGGCTCAACAATGATTTACATCTTGGAATTTGACTGTGGACCCCTTATATAAATGTAGGACTTACTAGCAAGAACTTTGGGATTCTACATCTGATTTGTAAATATGTTCTACTATGAGTGACGAAATTCAGGTGGTCTGACACTGCAGTAAACACTGAGATTAGATCTTTGTGTTGAATCTTTGTACTCAACACGATCCCTCCATTCTACCCATTCAAATTGCCTCCTCCTCCCCCGGACTAAGCTCAGCACCATGGGTGATCGGGCCTTGTGTTCTGCTGCCCTTTTTATTGAATGCCCTCCCTGACCATCTGAGGGCTCCACAGACGACTGAGACATTTCAAAAAGGACTTAATTGTTCCTTTTTAGCAGAACCTATAACTTGTAATTAACATTGCTGGTCTTTCCTCATATTTTTAAAATATTATAATTATATTTTTTATTTATGCTTTTATCTGCTTTTACCTTGTAGCACTTTGAGATTTGATCCAAATGTAAAGTGCGTTATAAATGAAATGTATTATTATTTATTTATTTATTATGAATGTAGAAAAACAAATCTGTTGGTGTGAGCTACTTGAACTATTCTTGAGTGATTGTGTAATCGTAGAAAGATGAGGGTCTCTTATGTCATCTCAGCCCTCATTGTCATACATGTTTCTTTCCTCATTCAGTGTTGAACGCCAATGAGGTGTTGCTACTGCATATGAAGCCTGAGGCCCGGAGACGTGCTCTCTGGTGTACCAGAAACAACGTGAGACCTGTGTTGTCCTCAGCAACTTATGTTTTATTGGTAGGAAGTGGTAGCATTAGGAATTACCGGTACTCTTCTCTTTGGTTATGGTTCCTGTCAGGTCATTCAAAGTACTATATTACATTAGGGTAGGGGCCTGAACCCAACTGCCAATAGTATGCTATGGTTCAAGGTTTTCTCCCTCTTTTGTTTGTTCTGGCCAGAGCTCCCAACTGTTTTTTGTTTGGTTCTGTGCGTGAACTTTGTGTTATTGAACTGATGGCTGTAAAAGGGTTGAACCATTTGCTTCCAACTGTTAGTAATTATGCTGTCGGTGCAGTGTTTTGACAGTTAGCAAAAGATATTGTTGCATGGGAATGAGCCAATGTCTGTACCAAACACCAAGTTACTGTATGAATTCAATTTGTGAAATTCAAACCATCTGAAACTGTTTGAGTAGAACATTCGGACTAACTATAAATAAACTTGGATGGAAACATCCAGAACCATGAAGGATCAAAGTTGTGTTTCAAAAATAGGAAAAGCAAAAAAATGTGGACAACAAGAACTCTAGATTCTTACTCAGCCTTTTCAGGCTCCGGAGGAGGTTCTTCTACAGGAACAGGTTCTGGTGGTTTCTGACAGGCATCAATTTCGGCTGGGGGCTGTAACGAAACAAAAATAACACGAGAGACTTGAGGGTTTAGATAAGCAAAATTGTGCAGTTTTACTAGTTTTTACTGACGACCTAATAAATTACCTCATATTTGCATACAAGTTTATTTTTAAAAAAAATTACCATTCTCCTCTTTGTGATGGGAGTTCCTTCAGGCGTTGGCGGTTCCACGGTTGACTCTATGCCCATGTCTCCAAGTCCCCCTGGAGCATCAATACCTGGTATCCTCCCACCCTCTTTTTCTTGGGTATCCTCCTCTTCCTCCTCTCCGCTCCCACTCTCCCCGGTGTCAGTTATACCACCAGTGTCTTGTTCTTCCCCTGTCCTTGGCTCCCCTGGTCCGTCTCCATGCACATCATCCTGCGTTGGATCTGGCATGCTTGCTAAAATCTCAGTCACAGTGATATTTTTAGCTCCCTCCACTAAACCACCTCCAAACAGCGTTTGCCAGATGATCATGAAGAAGCCCTTGCACACATTGTAGATAAAGTGAAGTATACTCATCAGGATGGTCCAGATAAAAGTGGACAAAGCCACTACGATCTCCTTGATGGACATTTTTCTCACTCTGCGATATTGTCTGCGAAGATTACGGAAGGTGAAGATGCCGAAGAAGCCTATCACACTGTTTATGAAGTCTGCAAAGGCCGAGCTTGATTCGGGCTGACCTTCCTCCCCATTGCTGTCCTCATCACCTCCCCCAGTTTGCCCCCCCCCTTGTCCTCCTTCCCCTCCACCTTCATCTACTTCATCATATTCTTCCCCCTTTTCCTCTTCCTCCTGCTCTGAAATTTGGGAGGCTATATTCATCTCAAAGATGGTGTCCTCGCAGAAATTGACGAACATTTCCATTTTCTCTGACTCACCGCCCTCATTGACGACGTCAAAGATGAACTGTCGTTTGGACTCCCTGACCTGAGGCATCTCCCACTGCTTACGGTTCACTTCACTGATTTCAAAATAAATGCGTTCAATCTTTCTGCTGGCGCCCATTATTTCAATACGGCCAAGGAAGGGTCGGAAGTAGTTCAGCACACTCTCCGCTTGTTCAAGGAAGTTCTGAAGCCTGGTGTCGTGGGGGACGTGCTCAGACAGGTTCGTGAGCAGCACTGCAATGTTAAACCCGATGTCCTTGGCGGGTTCCTGAAAGCGACTGGCAAACTCCTCATAGTGGATCATGTCGTTCTCATCTGCTTCAGAGCAGGACAAAAGAAACTGGATTTCGGAGGGTGAGTACTGTTTCTGACTGTCCATGGCCTTCTGAAAGTCCTTCTTGGAGATCAGCCCTCGAGGGTCTGTGACGTAATCTCGGAAAGCATCTGAAGCCACGATGTCTTTCAGTTTGAGAAACATGTCAAAAAACTTGAGGATCATCTCCACGTTGCTGGAGGACTCCACCAACATGTCTACCATCTGTCGGGCGATTGTGCCATTTACAACGTTTCCTGAAAAATAGTTTTTGTAAAAAAAAATATAGTAGAATGTAAAATGAGAAGACAGGGAGATACTTCAAAAATGGATAAAACAACAAATAAAACTGATCTTACCCTCTAATAATGAGAGCAACATAACAACCATGTCTTTCTGTAGGTCCAGTAGTTCTTTCAGCAGACCGATCTGGCTGGAGTCCTGTGACCATAAAAAGATGCAACCTCTTACAGTAAAGGCAGGAGATATTATGTCATGATAGAAAATATTAGAGGTAGATTTATGAAAAGGAAATACTCACTGGTGAGGTGGATAACACAAGTCAAAGGTGTCAAAACTTAACACACACAATTATTCTTGAAGTATATGTAAAAAATTTAAATAATGGTTATGTTTTTTTTCGTTCATTCAAAATATTCTGCATGTGGCATATGGTCACAATGAAAACCATGAAGATACTGCAAAAACAAGGGAAATAACTGAAACCGTCATGCTGAGAGAATCTCAAAATAACTTCAAAATGAAATATCAAAACGTAAACTTTTTCAACTTCACTTTAATCAAACCTGTTTCGATGCATCAATTATTTGTCTTATTATTATTACTGTATTATTATTTGTCTATAATGTGTAAAGGTTCAAACGATTTAAAAATATTACCTATTCGGATTTAGACTATGTCTTCATGACAGAGAACAGTTGGTTTAAAAGCAGTTGAGACGTATTGAGTTGAGAGTCCATCAATAAACCTTCCATCTGCAACATTGATATCTATGCGTGTAAACAAACTCTACAGCTCTTGTAAATTAATAAATCAATAAATCATTTCCTTCATCCAGCGCAAGAGAAATACAGCCACTAGTCTACCGTTGTAAATATAGACTAGAATATCTTATGATGCCACAGATCCATTGTTGTTGTCTTTACATGGATTGTGTTTGGACAGTCGTAGCCTCAGAATGCTGCAAATATTCAAATAATACATTCAAGTTTAGTCTTGTATCCAAAGAAACACGTGAGCAACACAACACAAACAAGAAGCAAATTCCTTCAGGTTAATCATTAGTGAATAAGAATGCCAAGAAAAATAGTTATCCCTGTTAAATGTTGTCACACAAAAATGGAGGTCACATCAAAATGTAAACTCCATCACCAAATAATCTCATATTAAAGTGGAAACTCCAAAAATGGAGGTTAAAAGTCGGTCCTTTCCCAGGAAGTTTTGGAGTCACCTGCGTCTTTGTAAGGAATTAACTGATTCAAGAAATTGTTGTCAATTAGAAGATTGTGGGTAATAAAATTACTGGGGCTATACATAGAATCCAATAACTGAAAGTTTCTGGAAACCTAAAAGTTGTTCCTTCAAGTCTTTATTCAAGTATCGAGAGAATGAAACACTGAACAGGTAAATAATGGAGCTTGAAATATTCTTCCTTCTATCTAGTATATATTCCTGTACACATACAGTAATATATATTCCTGTACACTCACTGTACTATATATTACTGTACACATGCAGTAGTATATATTCCTGTACACTCACTGTACTATATATTACTGTATACATACAGTAGTATATATTCCTGTACACTCACTGTACTATATTTTACTGTGCACATACAGTAGTATATATTACTGTACACATGCAGTAGTATATATTCCTGTACACATGCAGTATATATTACTGTTCACATACTGTAGTATATATTACTGTACAGATGCAGTAGTATATTTTACTGTGCACATGCAGTAGTATATATTACTGTACAGATGCAGTAGTATATTTTACTGTACACATGCAGTAGTATATTTTACTGTGCACATACAGTAGTATATATTACTGTACACATGCAGTAGTATATATTACTGTACAGATGCAGTAGTATATATTACTGTACACATGCAGTACTCCCTGCTTGTAGGTGCAGGTGGAGGTGGCCTTTAGAGATCTCTCAAAGATTGAGGTGGGCATTGATCAAATGACTTGAGAAATCTTTGTGTTGGTCAGCATGAGGTGGAATTGTAATGGATACCAGTTTCCTCACTTAATCTCTTGTTTCCCCTCATGCTATTGTCTCCCCTCCTTCTGTCTGTGTGTAGTGTTGCATATTTCATGCCTCCTGACGTCAATCACTCATCATCCTCGGTATTAGATCCCTACTTAAAAAAGATACACTTTTTCTTGGGGTTTTTTAAAACATGTTTCTGTAGCTAGATCACCAGTTTTGCTGTCTCACTGCCTTGCTCAAGGGTTTAATTGCCGTTTCACAACTCATTCAACAAGATTTTAAAGCACTTACATTTTATTGAGGTAATTATTTCAAAATAAGTGTCTCTCATTAAGTCCTATTTACTGTGGAAGATTTAAAAGCAAATGATTCAAAGCAATATACTGACATAAAGTGAAAATTGTTAAGTGCATTTCATCTCACGCGTTTAGCGTGTCACAATACATGAAATTAGAACAAGATAAATGATTTAGCTTTGTGTTTTTCATGACTGACGTGTTTTTGGATCTTCCACAGTATACCAACCTTTAATCAAGACATTTCAAATCATATACTTTCCTATTTTGAAGCAGGTGAAATAAAACAACCTTGTTAGGGAAACCAACGTTGAATAAATTATAGGTAGTAAACACACTATCACATCAATAGGTAAATGAAATGGATACATACTTTACCCTGCATTGACCATGTGGAAGACAGTTTAAATCATGAATTATTCAGTTGTAACACAATTTAAGACATTATTACATTTTAGCTGCTCTTGTATTTGAGAAATATTTTCTTTCATTTGACTGTAAAATAATGTTTGGGCTCATACAGATACCCACATCAGATATAACAAAAGTTAAATGAAATGTCCTTAGATTAGAGGTCACTTTACAAAAGCTTTAAATTTGATGTCAGCAAAAGAAAACAGCTGATACGCACAGGAAAAGTAATCTTTTGTTATGTGCATCGTATGTGATAAGCGTATATATGCTGAGCTGGGAACTTATGGATGAAGAATGTCTCGACTCTTCGCTTAAACGTATGTTTAAAGGGTTATGCATGCAAAGCATTGCGGCAATAATGGAGGTGTGCATTATGACTCAGTCATCCACAGGAGATGACTGAAGCCCTTTTCGGAGTGGAAGAGTCATGAAATTAGACTCTTAGTATTTTGACCTTTTATTTGATGAATGACCGATGAATGCAAACACAGCTCACACTGAGAGCACAATAAATGGTTTAGATCCTTCAAATCCAAAGTGATTTTGCACACTAGATCTCAGTCAGGCACACGGCTGTATATGCAGTGTTCACTGGCCACCTGTTAAACAGCGGTTTGCAAGCATGTCTAATATTAGGCTCGTGACAGCAGAGTACTTTTCATGCACATGGCAAGAGCTGCTGTATGGTTTATACTGTTAGATGGGTTTGTAGCCAGTAGAATAATGAATTTCCACAGGGAGATAGTCCTTGGTAGTAATAAGGTGTTCTATGAGCTATCACTAGCATAAGGCACAAGGACAGGCATGACAACTACTACAACAGCCAAAATAAAACACAGAAAAATTGTAATCAATGCACAGTCAGGATAACCACTGGTCCTAAAAAGCACGGCCTTTAATGTTTACAGTTTCTGTGTGAATCGCTGAAAATAATATATTTCATGAGATCTGATTATATAACATAGAACAGTAAAATTGTGTTCTCTATTTTATGTGCGTATATTAAACAAATATCTTTCACTTTGGAATTGTGTTTTTGTGTGTACCTGTGCGAGCTTCATCATCATGTGGGCAAAGACATGAAGAAACCCAACAATAGCGTCCCACAGCCTGCTGTGAGCCAGGGACTGCTGGTTGCCGGTACACGGGCCCTAGAGAGACATTTTATGTAACACAAATTATCAACAAAAAACTATTTTTGTTAAAATACCTGTTTTTCAATCTTTGTTGAATTTTTACCTGAATGTATTCAGTAAGACTGTTGAAAATTTGTTTTGCCACTGCCATAGCTTTAGAGAAATTCTTTTTGCCTGGTTCATCAATGACATCCTTGCCAGAATAATACCAGTAGAAATCACTGATGGACTCCTTTAGTGAAAAAAGAGGTAAATATAAAAAAACACTTCATAATTTAAAGTACTATTTAAAAAAACATGAATAATATCCAGATATTATCCAAGTATCATGTGTATAACAAACAACGAGCCAGTCACTCAACAGTGCACAGATAGACATTATTGTGATGATGTAATCCCAGCTATGGCCATCCAAACTCGTGCTTTAACTGATGATAAATGCGCCATCTTTATAATAAGTCAAAAGGACCACCTGGAGTCGGAGGAGGTAATCAACCGTACAGATGATGACGTTGATGGTCGTTGTGCTTCCAATCTGTGTCCGCAAGTAATTCTGAAAATCTATATCAAATTATTTTAAATTTTTCATTACTTTGCAAGGCCATATTTTTGGATGAGATAGATTTTTTGCTTTATCTTTACTCATATTTAAAACATTAGCATTTCTCACCGTTATTGTGGCCCTCACACAACAGTTGCAAGAAACGGAAGAGGTCACATGTGAATTCATCATCAGCCATTACTTTCTCATCTGGAAAAAGTGAAATGGATGAAAATATCAAATCACATTCTAAAAGCAGGTTGATCAGACGGGATACATTGAAACAGTTTGCCTGACTAGACATAGTGTGAGAATAGTGCACTGTAAAACTTTAATGCAAATTAACGTTGAGATCTGCTGTATTAATGTCATAAAACCATATACTGCAAAATGCAATACAACCTGAGAGGAATCAGTTGAGTTGCAGCACTCCGATTTGATGCCATTATTTACAGGAAAGTAGGCTGAAGCAGTGGATCAGCATGAGAAAGTGACAGAAAAGTATAGGAACGAAAATATGAAAAATGATGGCCATACTTCAAGCTACCCGGCTATTTTTGTGCAGAGATGCACGGTTGAGGCAACTTCTATTGAATGACATATTCATTTATTATTTGATTATTTTAAATTTTTTATTTGATTATTTTAAATTTTTAAATAACTTTTTAAAATAATTTCTATTCTACTTACTATAAGCAGCAATAGGAGCAGTAATTTGATTACCAGCTACTGCATTGTACATATCATTGTGTCCTTGTGCAATATCTGAGCACAAATAGGTGCATCGTTGGTCGTGTTTGTGTGAATGGTTATCACTTCAAACATTCAAAGTGGCAACTCTTACACTAGATGCGTTGATTTGCTGAGAACACTGTAACCAGTGCTGTGTTCAATAAAGTTCAATAAAATATGCATATGAACTCTGTATGTCAAGCTCTGTAATTCCTTATTTGCACTAATAAAAACATTAAAATAATTTGCAGGCAAAGCTGCCGCCAGTTTGTGACTGAAAATTTACAGCGAAAAGTTTTACAGTGTAAATGAAATTGGTCTACTTACCATCGACACCAAAAAGGATTTTAGTTACAGACACTGAAATAACCACCTCTGACAGAGTGTTGCTTTTTTTGCAGTCAGTTAGAGAATCAGTCACACTAAACTTCATAAAAAATATTAATAGAAGAAATACTACGGCCTAACATCAAATAACGTGTCAGATGACATACATGAGGCATCAGCATGACATGCTCACAGTAACATAACAAGTCCGACAGAAGGATATCAGGCGCACAATCACGGAAATAATAATTTGCGTTTGTATGAAACAGCAGTAAAGTTGAAATATTCCAGCACTCTGGGTGAACTGGTTTCATTAATGGGTTGATTTAATCAACTTATAACATTTTGCTGAGAAAATTTAGAATGTGAATTCATAATGGAAACTGGAATGTACGTGTGTAAACATTGCCTGTGTTGAATGATACAGAATGACTTTTCAAAATCCCAGTCCACCACTGGTCCTGATGAACACACACAAACACACACACACACAGACACACTAGTCATGCAAATCAAACCAGCTGAGTCAAATGTCAGAGAGGTTGGGGCATTGTCCATTAAAATGGTAAAGGGAATCCAGCCGCTGATGTTCAGTAGTATATCAGAGAATGAAACCACACATTCCTCAAAAATGACTTCCAAATGGTGTATATTAGACTAGAACTATTCAACAATTAATCTGGAATGTCTCTCGGCATGAATTTAGAGAAAATTAGATAAAAAAATTGAATTAGGTTAATTAAATTATAATCTGGTAGCTTCGTCAATTGGATTTAAGCTTGATGCACATTTGTTTACTATGAACGAAGTCTTGCCTGAGGTCCACACTTCAAGTGAAAAACGTTTAATGAAGTGGTAATTTACGGTTCATTATGCTTCTTGAAGGTTTAACACTTGAAGTGTTTCTACTGAGCAAAAAAGCCCAGATTCCATTCACTGCATTTTAAAAGGAACAAGAAACATGAGGAGGGAAATGATGTATGAAAAATGAAAGTTGGACAAAAACAACCAATCCTCTCTTGGTGGAATTCCAGCGTTAGAAAAAGAAGTGATGGAGCGACAGGGGAGATAAAGAGGAATGAGAGAGCAGAGAGGCAGATGGACTGAAATATGATTTACCCCGATCTAGGTTCAACTCTGAGGACCATGAAAAGAGGGACAAAGGAGAGGTGGCAGTGATCGTGGGGAAGGGAGAGAGGATCAGTGTGGTGACAACAGTAGATGACTAAGAGATGAGGAGGGGGAGATTAACAACAGTCCATGGAAAATTCAGTCAGGTAGAATTCAAATGAAACTCATGAATTACGTGGGAAATGTTGGTCAAAAGTAGTTGGAGCCCAAACAATAGATCAAAGTACTTGACGTACTAACTACCAATACAACTGAATAATGTAACAATTATCAATCAATAGATGTTCAGAACTAAAAATATTTATCTATTGAGCCATGTCTGAACATTTTCTATGATTATGGTGATGCGTTGGAATCCTGGTATACATTTGTTGACCAGCTTGTTTTTTCCTTTCTTTAATCCGACCATTCTGACTACAATGTAAAATATGATGCTGGATACAGCAGAGCTCTCTGATCTGTGATTATCTTTCAAAGATGTATATTATATTGCTGGAAAACAATACATCTCCTGTGTTTTGACACAAGGTGCTCTCTTACATATAGAATTGTAAATACAAGTGAGGGAACGCTGATCTCTTCTAAATGTAGGTCCTATTTTACAACTGTTTAAGCAGACATTTTTAATAATTAATCATTTTGCTGTGCCCAGCGGTCAATCCCACACCCACAAATGCTACTAAATTTGTTGTTGTAGTTTACAGGGAACAACAAAGCAGACAAGGCTTCAGACAAGGACATGGATTTCTAACTCAGATACAATTTTTAGCACTTCACTTTTGCCCCATTGCTGGTGATTGTGTTTATTGTTTGTAATGAGATGGGTGATGTAAGTGTATTGAAAAATGTAATCTGCAACCTCACACAATGCAGGTAATTTCTTACATGATAATATTAAACAATGGCTGTGGTGCAGTGATTTGGATGCAGGAAGAGGATGGAGACTTACTGGTGCCCTCCTCTGAAACCATACCAAGCCCCTCTGCCTTGTTCTGCCTCTCAAAGGCATTTAGATCCAGGACACTGTGGAGAACATAAATCCATTAAAGAGGTTCACGCTCCACTCTCTGGTTATATAATCCTTATTTTCTTAGCAATTCAAATCTGGAAAATTGCTTCAATTGATTGTAAACTGACCAGCATGTCTGCATCAATGCCTGGACACTCAAAAAGAAGCCAACATCCTTCTTATCCTTTAAGTATTCCAACATTTTCTGAAAAAAAGGGGGAGTACAACATTTAAACTTGCTCCTGTAAAGGTATATTCAAATTCAAAATAACAACATCTGAAGGGTTTTTTGTTTTCATAGCGCATACCCGCTGAACCTCACTGTTACCACCGTTAAGGATAGAGATACCCAGCTTGAGGGTCGTCGTCACCATTGGTCCAGTTTCGCCTGTGTGAACAAAAAGCAAACTCAACGAAAGTGGTGAGGCTGAACTGGTAAAAGATGTTGGGTGCATGAGTACCTTTGCAGGCACTAATCATTTGTAGGACCATCTCTGCAGCGCCGCGATTATGAAGCCGGGACTGCTGGTACAGGAGCCTTTGTTTCTCCATTTCTTTTTCCTGTAGCAGTCATAAACATTATGAACATTTGCTGCTGATATATGTACCTCAGACTACTTGAATAGATAGAGTGGGCTCCTTCACGACAGATATATGATCACGTATTCAGGGGCAGTCCTCAAAACACCAGGATTCAGATACCACAGCTATTCATGAATACATTGCGAATTTTGAATGACGTCCTACCTATGTCATTTGAACTTCCAGTCTAGAAATAAAGATTTGTTACAGCAGGTTATAACAATAAAACTTAAAGAGATACCAAGGTTGATAAATACACGAGGAATGTGTATATAAATCCACTGTCAATCAGGAGCAAATAATAATTTGAAGAATAAGTTACTGTGGTATCCTTAGGTAGCATAGCTTTGGAAAATTACACTTTTAGAGGTACAGAAGATACATCTCTAGTAAATGTGGGGCTAACTTTATGTATCAACATATGGAGCAGATACTTCTGATCAAGTTGTGCTCATATAGTTCAGAGAGATAGGCACGTACATAATTATGCTAACCTATCAACTGTTACACGAATGACCTGTAATGTAAAGTATGTTATTTCTGTAAAATGTAATTTAGAATCTGTAAGATTTACATCATAATCAAACGATTGTCAATTTTCAGGTCCAACATGACAAACATAATCCAATTTCACTATTCACCCAAAATAGGTCATTTATGAGCACTTATGCACTTATGAGCATACACTTTTGCAGCTAACTAAATACAATTTTAGAACTGTGTATTAGCAGGAACTGATTGATAGTTGTGATAAGATATATTCATTCCAACTGTGAGCAAAGGGATACATTGTTTGAATAGGCCTGTCTTGTTTATATTTACACAAGCGGTATGTGCTCATTTCCTCTTCAGCTGACTTTGTTCTGTTGGAGAGTTGCTGAAGAAAAACAGAATACTGATAGCTAGCTTTCAGTGGTTTGAAAACAAATGAAAAGCCACAGCCACAAATCTTGATATACTATACTTCCTATGTAGTACTATCAAATACTATATATATTGACACTCAAGCATATCAATATTTTCTTACATCTCCACACCATTTAAACTTGGCACTTCCTGGGTGTATATTCTGCAATAATATTCTGTCGTAAAACTAAACCTCACAGCTATGAAGGAACCAGTGTTTGTGGCGCAACATACTTAAATCCATAAGACTCTACAAAGTAAGCACGGATAAAAAAAACAAATAAGCTTACAAACAGCTGGTGAAACTGGCTCCAGGGGTTATCCATTCACATTCATTTTCAATTCACATTACTCTCCTTTCAGTCACATCCCTAACTTTATAACCTCTTAGTGTCTATGTGACTTATCATTTATTCCTGAAATGATTCATAAATGTATGAATACATATTCATACACACTTATCTTATGGAAATGTTCTCTATTTATGAGAGGGGATGGTGTAGCATGAATTAAGTGGTGACCAGTGCTTTTCTCCATCTTTCAGCAACTTTCAGACTACACTCAAACCTGCAATGAGCACAAAACATCTAGTTCATATGCTTTTAGAAAGCAGAGGCAACATACGACTTTCCAATAAGCACAGGGACTAGTGTGACACATGCAGGTCTACAACACCTGCTGCTGAATATACAGTTTACAAAAAACACTCCTGTCTTTTGTTCAATCCCACTCTCTCTAAACCATACAGCAGAGCTGCCCTCTCCATCATCTAGTCACAAATAACTCCCAACACTCTTCTACCCACTCAACCTTCCTGCAAAGCCGGTACCTAAACTTCTGCACCTTCTTCACCTCTACTCTCTGCATCCACAACATTCCACCTGCCTCCCTCTCATAAATACATATGTATTCTGTCTGGCTGTGACTGACTTTCATTCTTCTTGTCTCCTGTGTGTACCTTAACTTCTCAAGATTTTCATCCACATGTTCCATGCTCTGACTACAGATTGCAACGTCATCCGTGAACATCATAGTCCACGGAGATTACTGCCTGATCTCATTTGTCAGCCTGTCCATCACCATAACAAACAAGAAGGGGCTCAGACTCAATCTTTGATGCAGTCCCATCTCTACCTTGAACCCATCCATCACTCCTACCAAAACATCACTGCTGTCATCCTGGTATCATATATATCTTGTACCATTTTAACATACCTCTCTATCACTCCAGACCTCCTAACACAATGCCACAATTTCTCCCTCATCACTCAATCGTCGATTTCTCTAAATCCACAAGGCTTTGTTCAGGATCAAATAGTTTTGAATGTTCTTTGTTCTCCTGCACATCTCCACTGGTCAGCTATTACACACACTTTCCAGGTTTGTATCTTGGAGTTGCCTGCAATAACAGAAACATCCTTTTTAAGGATGAACTACATCAGTAATATCAACATATCCGTGTGCCATGTCTGATTTAACATTTCTCCCTTTCCAAACTTCAGTAGACCTGGCAGCTCCAAAAAAAAACAGGATTATGTTTTCAAACCAAGTGAATGCTCTAGCCACTGTTGTCACTGTTTTGTTTGTCACTGTTTAGTCTTATTCTATTTGGTTGGTTTCGTGTGCTGGGAAGGATGATCTGTTTTGCATGGGAGTACAGCTGGAATGCACACAGCTTAGGTTGTTTGCATTTTGCTTAAAAAATGTGCTTGTCTGTATTGGTGTTTGCTCTCTGCAGTTGCTCAAATACTACCTACATGACATATGAATATTAAAGAAATTTGGTTGTTTGTGGTGCCAGAACGGTAATGCATTTCCCCCCATCGATAAGGGAGGCTTGACGAAAAAGATTTGTAACATGGGGAAGGTTACGATTTTTTTTTTTTTAAATATATACATATATGCATATGAAATTGACGTCACCCCCTCCTCTGATGAACAGCAAACGGTTCAAGAGAGAAAATATCTTTGATTAGGTAGGTTGTGTGAATAAACTTAATCTTATACCAGACTTTTATAAAATTTTTCATCAAACTTATTTTCTTTTCTTTTATATTAACAGTAATTTGTCCAGTTTTTTTTTTTTTTTACAATAATTTGCATAATGGGTTATTACAGTCAATTTTGAGTGTTTGTTCAACTCTTGCACACATTCTGTCACTCCTCTTCATTAGTCATGGAGTTATTACACTATTTACACTACTTCCTCACGTTTGCTGGCTGGAGCAAGCGTTAGACTACAGGAAACAGCCTAACTGGCTCAGAATTTTAGCCATACAGCTTCCCAAAGTGTATCTACTGCAACAGCCATGCAAATAAGATACTTTGACAAGAGCTGTAATCCCTCTGAATCTGAGATATTTCTATGCCATTTCATAATATTGAGTTTTTACCTCAAGAAGAAGTTAATAGACAAAAGTTATTTTGACTTAATAAAATGCAAAAGATTCTTTGTTT
The DNA here is from genome assembly GCA_009660295.1 of Lophius piscatorius. Lineage (NCBI taxonomy): Eukaryota > Metazoa > Chordata > Actinopteri > Lophiiformes > Lophiidae > Lophius > Lophius piscatorius. Next base: position 51,748 of record VRLP01000600.1, on the reverse strand, counting down.
ACAGTACTTTGGTTAACTGGGCATTAAATGAAATGTATAGAGAGAAAATGGCTATCAAATGAATATCTCGGAATCCAGTGGACAAACTGGCATTCCTCTCCTCAGCCACATCACATATCATCTTATAGTATCTCACATTCTGACCCTAAAACACCCCCACCACCCCACCATCCCACATCCAACCCCCCTCCCACCCTCCCGCGTATGCCTGGCCACGCTGTACCCACTATGTGTCGTGCAGTCGGACCTCAAACTTATAATGCAATCCCTAACTATCTAATGAAACCTAATTGCTATTCTATATATGGTGTGTGTGAGTTGACTCTACAGCTATGACTGTGCATAGGAATATTTAATGTTGCGTGTCCTATACTGGCTTTCACTGTAGTCTGTCAGTATGCTATGTCAGTGGGGGTAGGAAACATTGATCAGTCGCATTCAGTTAATGAAAGGGTGTTATGAGAATGAGTAGGAATACATGAAATGATGGCGAAAGAGACAAAGACAAATAGAACAGCTATATGAACTGGGGGAAAGACATCCCTGCCTAGTTTGTGTTGAATCAAAATTACAGATGTTTATCAGTTGAAATGTGAATTTTAATAAAATAAAACATCATATACCATCTACAGGCTTATTTTTCTTCCAGGATATCTATCCTCCCAGTTTAAAAAGTCTTCATACCTTTTGAAGGCATTTTGGAACTCAGAATAACAGATCTTCTATGGCCAAATAAAAAAACAAACATTCTGGAGTCCATTAAATAGTTCCGCGCCAGTTGCAGTGAAATTAGCACTGGATGTATCCTTAAATAGAGGATGTTAAGCCCGACACACAAAACATAGGTGGTAGCTGGTAATGTCTTTCAAAATAAATAAAGTATAAAAAGCACTGCTGGCCCACTCCAATTTTAGGAGCCATAGGAGTACAACTAGGAGAATGATAGTGTGGTGCACTCAGTGGAACAACAAAAAGCAGAACTTCAAGATAAGTGATGGCTATTGTTTTAATAATTATTAATATTAGTGATGTTAAACTTACATTCAGCCCATTTAATTTAATTAGACCCAATCCAGATTAAAGGTGGAAGCAAAAAAAAAGGTAATTTGAAACTGAAGATGTCATTTTTAAATAATAGGGAAAAAAAGAAATAGTTGAAATATTGGAATCATAATAGAGTGTAAAAAGATGAGACTACATATACCAATTGATATGGCGGAAAAAAAAACTGGATTGGAGCTAAATCTAAATAAAACAGCTTAAAATGAATGAGGGGCAACGTACAAACAGAAGAGACAGAGAACAGACATAACAGACAGGTAATGAGACAACACAATAAAATAAACAGAGGTGTGGTTGTGAGGGAATATGCCGATGATGACGTCACTCAATGCAGTGAGAGCTACCGCTCTGCTGTGTTCCTCGTCCCAAGCCCCTGGCCGCCCATTACCAGTTCTGACTGTCGCACCTCAAAGGACATCTCATCCTCAGCATTTTCCACCATTTCCTCTCCCCACTCTTCTTCCTCACCAATATGGCAACTCTGAGGAAATGAGGGCAAGGAAAAACAAATGAGCTTTTCAAAGCACTTTAAGAACATCATCAAACTGCATCTCATAGTCAGTGCCTCACCTTTGCCATAATGTCAGCATACGCCATGTAAAGATGATCTGTATCAAGTTTACTGAAATTGAGAAGAGGGAACGGACAGTTGTTGAACAAGGAATAACTTGTCATCCTGTGATTATACCACATTTCTGCATTTCCGTGTAATAAATAACCTTTTTTCTGTTAGAGCAGTACGGCTGAAATGCAGAATGAGCTGATGGAGGGGATCTGGCTTTGTTTCTTTTTCCTCTTCTTCATCTCCTTCTTCTTGCGCCATTGCTTTCTGGCATGCAGAAGAACAGGAAGAGTGAGCAATGGCATAAGTAACCTTTTCAGATAAAATAAGTGAGAGATGAAACTCACAGATAAGTCGTCTATCATCCTGTCTTCAAATGAGTATCCCTCTGAGTGAAGCCAGTTGCGCTTGTATCCCTCGAGGTACATGTTTGAAGCTCTGTGCCTGCAATGCAAAATAACCCCAAAAAATACCTTGTATTTGTTGTTTTGTAAATGACCGAATATATACATTTCAGTTCTGATAGACAGCTCACCTAGGAATGTTGTAAAGTGGTGTCATCCTAAAGCATGCGACAACAGCCCTGCGTCTCTGCTTGGACAACAGTTTGTGCCACACCATTTTCTTCGATTTAAACGGGTGCTCTGTCTACAACGGAGAGGGCAGATGTTCACCAAGTGATCAAAAATGTTGCTGCTACCTTTATTTGCACAGCAAAAAGTTGCTTTGCAATGCCTATCAGATATGCTTGATTTGATGTACTGAGTGGACATTTCTCGATTTCTACTGCTCATTATTTTAAGCTGTATAAAGTCCTTCTAACAGATCGAGAGTTTGCAAGTGAAGTTGCGCTACGTTTAAAAATCCCTCACAATTATTTAATCCAACTAGCAACTTAAAGGACAGGAAGAGGAAAAGATACACTTCAGAATATTTTCAGATGCAAGCATCTTATTGATAAAACGTGAAAGTACTGTAATTAGTCGGGGACAACAATGTTTTCCTGAGCCGAGTCCGTAGTCATTTGCAGACACTAGGCTGGTGACACAGTACATATCTACAACAGTTTATGTCATTGTGAATGGCCACTTACCACTTCAAGGTGGTAGAGGACAGCAGAAACCTCTTGCACTCTCTTGACAACTTTCACTGGAGCATCAGCATCTTCTACCTTTCCTGCCATCTCCTTGTACAGAGCCATCTGCCAGCGCATAGATGGGTTGTCCACCTTACCACGAGACAAGGGCACAAAGCTTTTTGTATTGTGCATTACGTATTATGTATTAACACATCCAGTTACTTGGAAGCAAATAAAGCACTATTGGAGTAACAGTCCAGGAATTGTACCTTGCCCTGGAGATGAAGGTTGTTATGTAAGAACTCTCTTACTTCTTCATCAGTGTCTCGCTGTAAATCAAATTGGTTAAATGACAAATTGTTTATTATTTTATTGAAATTGTTTTACCCTATAGTTTTTAACATGATGCAAAAGAGACAATAGACGTTAAGCAGAAATGTTCAAAGTTCAACAATAAAGTACCAAAGAGTATCTGATCTTGGCCACGTTGATAAGCTCTTGATCAGCAGGAGAGCACATGTTGAGGCCTATGGGAAGCATCTTTTTCAAAGCAGCCACAATAAGTGAAGTCTGCACAGAGTAGCGATCTCCTCGTTTTTTCTTCTTTGTACGTTCGGCATCTGAGCCTCCACCCTGAGAAAAGGGACAATAAACCAAGAAGCATTCACAGTATCTCATAAAATGCCCGCATGTCACCACAGTTATCTTTGCTTTGTATCAAACATGATGCAGCCTTGATTCAATAACAGTCAGTCACTCTCACGGAAACACGCCCTCTTCTGTCATTTATTTCTGTCAAAAGTGACTAACACCCAATGGGCAAAAATGCAAATGATTCTAGACAATATACAACCGTTTACCGATCCGCCATAAGATTGTAACCACTGACTGGTGATTGGTATGGGATATATCCTGCAGCATAACATTTTCTACTCAAAAATCATGTGTTTGAAGCAAGAAAAAGGGCCAAGCATCAGGATTTGAGAGACTCTGAAGTGGCCTAGATTATGGCTAGATTATGGGGTCAGAGTGTTTCCAAAAGTGTTTCCAAAGCCTCAGGTATGGTTGGGTGTTCCTGGTCTGCAGTGGTTAGTACCAACCAAAGTGGTCAAGTGAAGGACAACTGGTGAACTGGCAACAGGATCCTGGGCACCAAAAGCTCACTGATAGTCGTGGGGAGTGAAGTTTGGCTTGTTGTATAATCCTACAGAATAGTTACTGTAGTATAACCTGAGAAATTTTTGAGCTGTTTTGGCGGTAAAAGACTGGCCTAAACACTAAGGGCAGGTCTTTTTAAAGTTATGGCTGATCAAATTTGATCATATCAATATAAACATGACAGTCAGTATTAATAAAAATCCATTGCACACTTGGAAAACAGTTTTTATATCAATAATCATCATCCAACCTATACTTATCACTGACTACCAACAATAACAGTAAAGCTGTCCATGTAGAAACAATCCACTACCTTCTTATCAAACATTTAAGTATAAAAATGTGTCAATACAATACAAGACAAGAGCTTTAACTGGTACGTCTATTTTCAGTTATTCCCAAAATATAAAAATCACGTTTCTCTGAGCTCAGACTGGTGAGTAGAGGTTGTAGTGAAAAGGTGAGGGCAAAGAGAGGATATAGCTGGCTTTGGCAAAGGTAAGCTGAAAGGAATGGTTTTTATAAGAAAGTAAATCAGTGAAAATTGTATTTACAATCATGCACCAGAAAACAGATTCCATTCACATGACAAGGCATTCAGCATTCCTTGAACAGACTAATTTAATTGTGTGTTCAATTTTGTAGCAAACGCATCCAATGGTGACAGATTAAAATGTTAGATCACGTTAAGGAACATAACTGTTGTAATTAGAATTACAAAGATTAGTAGTCCGTTAAATTCACAAAAACTGTCTATAGAATACGTCCCTGTGCTCGCCTCCTGAACTCCTGTTCTGTTTCTGTGAGAGTTCAGTCCTGTGTTCTACTATTTATTTGTTTCTGGAGTCCTCTAACATGCTCAAAAGCAATTGAGCTTTGAGTTTTGCAAGATGAATATTTATTTTATTCAACACAAGCTCAATGAATGGGTCACATGGTTTTTCTATTGGAGTCTTTGAAGTGTATATAAACGGCTAACCCAGTAACAGTGACCTCACAGGAAAGTGTACGGTGCCACTACTGGACAAATTAACAAAGTCATGTAAATCTTACCAGGGGATTGGCCAATGTGTTGATGAGTATAATTGATCCTACTATGACACACACTACACCTACAAAATGCTAGAAGCATGTGATTTAGTTTTCTAACCAATAATAAAGATCCACAGTCATTTACTATGTTGTTTACAGTGGCTCAAATTTAATCTGTCATATTGCCAGGTATTAAAAACAAAGTGAAGAGGCCAGAAGAGGTTTTCTCTTCATTATAGGTGTTCATTGGGTTGTCAGACATGTAAAATGAGGTTAATCCAAGAGGGCCTATGACCCTCTATCTAAGTTAAGTAACAAACAAATATCAGTGCTAGTTGTATTTAAGCCACTGCTTCTTCTTCAGTTCAGTGTCAGATGCAAGTGCGTTATGGAAGACTAGTTTAGAGGAAACAGGGAGCAAAGCATTTCGGGAAATAATTTAGATCATAAGAGTGAATTAATGTATTGGTTAGGTACATGGTCATTTGGAGCACATTCTAAATGGAAACTAACAAATGTATTGCATAAATCTGCTTCATTGTAGTTAAGCATCAAGTCTTGCATTAGTGTTGTTCTGGGGAATGTAGAGGAAACGAAACAATGAAATGAACTATGATCTGTGAAACTGTATTTCCAGAGAGGAGAGAAGAAAGAGCACAGAGAAGACTAATATCATCCCCTAGTGGCAAAAAGCTGCATTACAAGAGCTACAAGACAACCATCCTTCAACAAAGAGAAACAAAAGACATACAATAAGACTCCAACTATCATCAAAAAAAGAGCAAACTCAGCGACAGGATGATGGCACTGCGCTCTCACTACTCCCATGGGCTTGGTGTAAAGCCCAGTGCCATGAGCCCAGATCTACAGCCGAGTACTTTCATCAAGCGCCTCCAGACCCCCCCCCCTGACACACTGGCAGGACAGGGGAAGGCCTCCAGATGAAGCCTGCCCTTTTGTCCAATGATCCTTTATAATTATACTGTAGAATTTGTGTATATTCATTTCAGTTTCCCTTATGTGTGACGTTGTCTTAGTTAAAGTCTTGGGTATGTAGGTATAAATCAGTAGGCTGTGCGACAGTGGCCAAGTGCAAAGGCTCACACACCGGGGTATAGCCAAGTTAATGCTGGTGTAAATTGATCCAAACTCCATCTGTTGCGCCTTTGAAGAAACTTCTGGCTAGGGCTTTCATGTTATTAATATAATTGACGGTGTATTTATAGCGACAACAAATTCTCAACTGAGTTTTGTTACGCTCATGATGAACTCCAAAGTATTCAAGCATAAGCACATACTGCATGTTCAGAAAAAGCATTTGTCACTGTCACTAAATAATTTGTCTGGGGTCGCGTCTCTCTGAGCGGAATGTGCCCGTCTCTTTGTGTGACTACGCACATGTGATCTGCATACTGAGTATGTGGCTGTGTTCATGGATGCATGTGGATCAAATGTGCCAGTGTGCTGAAGGGGTTGATGAAAAGCTCCCTCAAAGTGAGGTGCCATGCGGACAGCACAGCGGTCGTGCACGAACAAAGTCTAACCTCTGAGTCCCCGCCCTGGAAACCCAGCCGCAACCCAAAAGAGACAAGGGACAGCCAAGGAGAGAATATTGTTAAAACAGCTACTGCTATCTTTCTCAAATATGCGAATTGAAAGACCTCGAAAAGATCTAGCAGTTGTCACTGCTTTAACCAAACCCAGTAAAGAAGAATTTTAAGAAACATAAACTACCAGAAAATTATGCAATCAAAAATTTCCTTTGTGAGGTGCATTAGTGTCTTATTTTAGATTGATTTGATGGATCTTATAATATAGATAAAATGCATGGGATATCCTAAGACTATACAACAGATAGTAAAGGTTGAAATAAATCATCAACAACTTGCTGAAAAGAATGTGAGTAAAAGAAAATCTTAAAAATAGTATTAAAAAACAAACAAATGAATATATTTTGTGTAGTAATTACACAATATGCCCTATTTTAGATTTGACACTATACCTGACCTCCTGTGGCACCGCCTCTGCATTTTTTAATACTCACCTTACTCATTTTACTCTTGCTATCAGCGGTGAGGAATGACATGTTATTGATTTCATTCATCACCACAAAGTTCTGTTCCTCTCGCTTGAAGTTCTACAGTAGAGAGAAAACGTTGATACATATAGTAAGGCATGTGAACTCTAACTAACTGCGGCATTCAAAAGCTGAATGAACATACTCACGTGAGATTTGGACCAGAAAATAAAGACCTCTCCAACCATTCGGAAGAGCTCCTCTGCATCTGGGTCCGGGCATGTCAGCCACTTTGCCCTGCAGCAGAACAAATAACTTTAAGCCTTCCCAAAGTCATAAAATCTTTGGATAATATAAAATATGTGAAACAATAATGATATGAAGCATTAGGTTGTATTTGTAACAGAGTTATGTAGGATTGATGGTTCTTAATGTAATATATGTTGGTGTATGTAACTTCATTGTACCTGCTGTTGTCCACATAGCGAATAAGTAAAGGGTAGAGGGCGTACAAGTCTCGGCAGAGGACAGCAAACTCATCACGTATGGTACCGTCTTCCTCATCCCCCTCTGATTTCCCCTCCATTCGCAAATGGTCCTCTTCAGCCACCACCTTCGAGGTGCGTTTCTTCAGCTTTTCCATTGTTGGAATGAAATGGGACTTCAGCATTTCCGGCTTTGCCCTACTGACGATTGGCTGTGAAAACACTTGGAGACAAAACAAATGGTGTCATCTCATCAGAGCAAACTCGAGTTTACACTGTGACACTCCAGTCAAGTTTGAAACAGTACTCACCAGCCAACCTCTTCATCCAAGAGGCTTCATCAATACCCAAATTGTTCACTACTATTTTCATGATGCTGCCCAATAGCTGATTGAGGTGTTCTGACGTTACATCAGTACAAATCTGGCCATCCATATCGGGAAAGCTCTCAGGTCCTCTCTCCCACCAGCGAGGCAGGTAGTTACACAGCATGGGAAGAGTGATTTCAATCACATGAGGCATCTCAGTATAACGAGCCCCTGATTCTGCCAATTCCCCAATGTCCTTCAGCAGAATATCCAGCTCTGGGATGTCTGGACATAATTCATGGACCTCATTTGGAAGGCCCAAGACTGTGGTATTCACCAGAGAACAAAGTCACAAAAACAAGAATTCATATACAACAGAAAACAAATCCAAGGAAAGCATGATCAACTCACTGGCTCTCTCCCTGGGTGTCTTTGTGGTGTAAACTGAGAAAGTGTTGAATTCATTTAGATGGGGTTCTAAAAACGCTACTGGCATAGCTGCAGCGAGGTGGGCCAAACACTCTCCAAGAGCTGGCCTCTGCCTGTTAATGTAAAGGACAAGTGTGAAATTGCTCCCAATTGCCTAATTTCTAAAAAACTTCACAGATTGTAATGCAGGCAGATATACAGTTACCGCTCAACGTGTGGATTCTTGACTGTCCCCAGGGAGTAGATGCTACACATGATGCGGTAGCAGGACATCTGTAGGTCGTCCACTGTGTGCCAACAACAGTGACAGGTACAGCAGTGTCAGGAGACATTTATAAATAAAGGCAGTCTTAAATAAGATACAGTAGTGATGCACAAACACTCACGCATGACATCATCTCCAAACTGGTGCTGAGCGATATGATCAAACAGGGAGGTCAGAACTGGAAGCAGGGCAATCGTTGTGTAGTTAATGTTCTGGGATACGCCTTTCACTTGCTATAAAAGAGAGAAGTAACGAATGACTGACTCAAGATATTTAATGTCTAAAGTTTAACAGGTCATTTTCAAACGGGGTGGATTTATACATTTCAAAAATGTAGTCCTTCTTTTACCTGATTGCCTTTCGACACTTTACCCAGTTTGAGGTTTTCAACCATCTTCTCAATATCATCAGCAGCGCTCTCAAAGAAGGAGCGCAGCCCTGCTTTGACAATCTCAGGCCCTGACTTCATTACTGTTCTAAATAAGTAAATAAGGAAAATTAAAATTAGAAGAAAAGACTATCAAACAAATGTTTCATCCTCATAATGTAATTCATCACGTGAGAAAAATGAAAAACATATGGAACCTTGCGTCCAATGACCGTGCCAGAATGTGAAGACAGTTAACAATTCCTGAAGCGTCGGTTCCTGAACAAACAAATACATTTCTAGGGTTAATATCGCCAAACTGTCTGAAGCTGTTATCATTCGCCACAGGTATTAGCTGGGTCAATAAGACAGAATAAGGACATAAAGGGAATCAGGGATGAAGGGTTGGCAGAAGACAAGATATCACACTCAGTGGATGATTAAGTAACCTGTGTGGGTGAAACATCATTTTCAATAGTGACCCTGTTGAATAGTCTCAATGAACGTGGAGAAAATCAGGATATTTTAGCACTGGAGGTAAATCAGTAGCTATGATCTTCTCAGGCTATATAGTCCAACAAAATAAAAGGAAAATGTTCATTTTGAATGGACTTATAGAGGGTTTAGACACCTGGGGTATTGTTATTATTCTTGCAGCATCACCGTTATTTGATGAAACAGTGGGAAACTGACTTTAGCAGTGAGAATCGATACAGTAAGAATGAATGTACTGCCAAGATTGTTGTATCTGATCCAGTCATCGCATAATGTGAAATTTTAGTTCCACATTTACAATATTAGATAAAAACATGTCAATTTCTTAAGGCAAAATAAGAAAGCTAGACTAAAATATAGGATATTTGAGTCAATGACATTTGTCAAGAAGGAGAAGGGACCATTATGTTTATCAAATTTAAGAAATTATTATAGGTCTGCACAACTAAGGGCTTTAATTATGTGGATAACTGATGAAACAGATGTGGTTTGGGGTGGGAATGAAGCAAAGACAGTCCAAATGTTCCATTGGCTTCCATCTCTGACTGAAACAGGAGAAACTTAGATTTGGTAATGACTGAATCGTTAAATGTTATTTCTCTTTACATGTGGAATAAATAAACAGCACATCACAACATACTGCACACAGCATTTAAAACAAGAACAGATGCACTCTTACTCTTGAACAATAAAGCCAAATATGTGAAAAAGCAGAAAGACGGAGAAGATTCAGAAAGAAACCAACGTCTTACCAAAGAGAGAAACTCTGTGTCTCACCAGAGCGGACATTTTACAGAAGATACTACAGTGAGAGGGAATGGAAAGAGAAGGAAAGGAAAAAAGATGAAAGGTGAAATGCTAATAGCAGGGGAAAGTGACATATGACAGGGATACAAAACAAACTAAAACATTAAAACAGATTTACAGTAAATCTGAATAAGGAGATTACCTTGCAATCATCTCCTTCTCCTTATTGGAAGAATGCCCACCACTACCCAGAACTTTTGCAGGTGTCGACAGGAAGTAGAGGCAGTGGTTTTTGAAATATTGGTTGATGAGTGGCATCAAAATCTGAGAGGGAAAGTTTTCATACATATTACAACCATGAGAAAAAGTACGGTCTTTAAAATGGCAACTCATATTACTTAAACCAATAGTCTCACCTTTGCAAAGAATTTGATTTCCTGTTCATGGGGAGACTTTTCCACTCGCCCACTGCTTACCACAGCCTCTGTAAAACACATAGAAAACATTGCAAACAAGATACTATTTCAGTTACACTGGCAACGGCAAAGCCAAAAAATATCTACTCTTCATTCTTGTTCCATCGTACCAAGATGAGCGATGAACTCTTGGGCAATTTCCATCCATTTCAAAATCTTCTGCAGGAAACCATAAGCAAATCTTTTCTCGATGGACGAAATGTCAGATTCCATATCTTTCAGGCCCCTAAAGACATAAGGAGTTTACTCATTGTATTTAAGACCTAAATGTATAAGATTTACTTTCTTTCTTTCACCAATCACTGTTCATAAACACAAATTATTATTATAAGGTATAAAAGCTATCTTGCCACGTTTATTTTTTCTTAAAGAACCATATATATGTATATTTTTTTTTTTAAAGCATTGTTTTGACTTTGAACAGAATGGCTCAGCCACATGGATACAACATACAGAGGGTGCAGATAAGATGAATTACATTAGATGAAAATACGCAAGGGATTTAGATGAAGCAAGGGAAAAAGATTTAATCCCAATCAAAAAGTTGTATATGAATTCTTCAGAATGATTACCTTGTGACAGCGTAACAGTTAAGCTGCAGGAACTTGAGTAGCTCATGAGCCTTCTCTCTATCTCGTGCCTTTTCTTTTGCTGTAAGAGTATCATAAGGAACTAGCAGAGGATGTGTTCCACCTCCTGTAAAAACAGTAGTAAAATCAAAATATGGTCAATGAAAAATAATCCCTGAATTTCCAATATCCATGTTTTCATCTTTTGATAAAATATACCTTTGGACTGCAGCTCAATCTTTTTCTTCCGTCCCCAGGTGTTGTGGTAATTTTCTGCGAGTTGCTCTGCCATTGACTGCAAACAGGTTTACCATACGAATATAGATTAGACGTAAATATTACAGCAGAGAAGGTTGGAACATTCAATGAGGCGTGGCGACAGGACCAGTATTCCAGTATTTATTTCCAGTCAGTTTAAGCACGAGTAAATTTGTATTATATTACATTTCACAAAAATCTGTATTAACTCGAATTTTTCATTCAATTTAAAATAAGCATTATTTTGACTTTTGTGAAGGTGATTATAAAACATAGTGAAATAATACTAAGTCTAATAATTTCAGTTCTAAATTGTAAATACGTGACGCATTTGCTGAATTTACTACGTGTGTAATGGCAAAACTTTGCTTTACGAATTTTGCAATACTATACAAATTAGCACCAAATATCAAATTAAGAAGATGCACGCTAGAACCCAACCGCATTTTTACTGATGTATACCTGCAGGTCTCTTGAGAGAGCCATGTGTGTTATATCAATGGGCTGTGGGCTATAGCCATGGCTGGGATCATAGGTGGCCTTAAAGAGAGAGAGATATTATTATATACTACACGGTAAATTACACTGATGTGATTTATTACTGCCGACTATTACATTCATCCAATGGCTCTATACCTGAGCAGTCTGTGAGATTTTTCGTGATGCTGCTTTCTTCTTCTCCGACTCCTCTTCCTCTCTAGCTTTATCCATGTTCCACTCCCATGCGAGCATGGCTTTGATTGACTCTTTGATTGGCCAACGATAGATCTCTTTATCCTGCCAGAGGAAAAGTCACAGTAATGAGAGGCTGGGACTGATGTGATAAAAATACAAAATACAAAAGATACAAAAGATTGAATGCACATCAGGACTGTGGACCTACCTTCTCTGAGAAGGTTTTGTATGGCCTGAGCATGGGATGAGTTTTTGCATTTTCATCCAGCGTCTCACCATATGACCAGTTATTCTGAATCTGAAATATACATGCATATAAAATAAATATTTGGAACTTGTATAAAAAATGTGTTGATTTCTTCTTTCGTGTATTAAGTCGGTATCCATTTCAATTTATAATGCACGTTGCTCCAGCAAGAGTAGCATTAGACTAATGTGAGAGCTTACAGCGAGTAAAAATAAGACACTACCTTCTCAAAGGCCCATTTATCATGTGTGTATTCGGCGTATTTGTTGATAAAGGGATCCAATCTCTCCGGGATGATAGTGCTGTGGTCAGAGGAACAATAATTAATTTAGTTTAATATTTTCACAGGGACATAATTACTGGCATAACGACAGAGAGTCCTCTCACTTTGTTGTTTCAACTGGTTTAGGATCAAAGTTTCCCTCTGCATCTACTGAAGCCTTTTTCTCCGTTTTGGAGGAGTAGCTGGCGTCTACATAGTCAGGTGGAATTGCTCCAGCAATTGAACAGATGCATGGCATTGAAATTTTGAAAATCTCAGCATCAAATTTCTGGAATCACGATAAAGAGATATTACAATATGCCCATAGATCATTTAACGAATCCAAATAATTTTGATTGAATTTTATGTTAGAGCAGCTCCACCTTATGTGCTAGAGATTCAAAGATTCCCCAAAACAGTTTGCGAGTCAAATGAAGCTCCTCTTCTGATGCAATTCCAAAGTTGGCCCAACCATTTGGGAGACAATAATATTTCCAACATCGTTCATAGTGATTGGTCAAGAGCTGCAGGATGCAAAACATATAAGAAAAAAAATGATTGCAGTCAAATAAATTGTGGATCTACATATGTACTCAATAAAATTCTATTTTTTATCATCATTTTTCAAGATGATCTTACCTTCAGTGGCATTTTTGCATACTCATTAAGAATCGGCACATCAAACACCAGCCGTCTCAGCAGGTGTTGAAGCATGGATGGACGTAAATGTCTGAAAGAACAAAGTTGACAGAAACAACAAGCCTGGCAACTTCGAATAACATAAAAAAAATTTCAATGAAGTTAAACTTACTTGCATAAAGCCATGAGGCACTCCTCAATGATGTCTCTTTGGGCCTTAGTGAAGGCTCGCCCACGAGACAGTCGGTAGATGGTGTGCAACATGGAGTCGATCATTATGGCTCGGTGGTCACTGCCAGCAAAAAGTGGTGCACACTTGGTGATGAGTGGCAGCACAGCAGAACACAGGTAGCGATTCAAAGCAAGGGCCATCTCTGTGGTGCTGAAGGCAGCCTGTTGGGTCAAAATTTGTAGTAGTGAATCAAGTCAAAGGTCAGTATATAACTGTGTGATCATAAACAGTTTGAGGCTCACCGTGTCAAGAGATGCAGCAGCCCTCATGTCAGGCAGAAAGCCCACCTCCAGAACATGGAGCAGGAAATCCTGGTTGTCAATACCATACACTCTGTCCAGGAACAGAACCATCGGAGCCTTGTGGTCTGGCACAAAACTAGCTGACATCTTTGGTTCTATGATGCTGTTGTCTTAGCACAACATCAAGAAAATAATTAGAAAAAAAACCTAATGTGTAAAACTGGACACATGTGCACAAAAGAAGATTTGAGCATTCCACTGTGTGCAATTAATTGAAACATAACATGTAGTTAAACATCGAGTCACCACTATTCAAGATGCTGATGTCATATTCTGAATATTGATTAAAAGAGAATATTTGTGCATGTTTTCCAAAATGTTTACCTTTTCCAAAAGAAGGAATCTGAACAGATAGGCTGATGACTCCAACCAGATCCTCAATAGGCACAAGAGATCTCAAAATGGCCCTGATCCTCAAAGCCTCTCCCTTACCAGCCTGTATCAACTAGAGACAGATGCAAAAGGCTGATTTTTGTCCATTCTATCTCAACCTGTATGATAAGGTCAGTATAGTAGTGTCAAAGCAGCTTACATGCATTTCTGGAGCACAACGTCCCAGCAAGTCAATAAGGGCAGAGTAGAAGGACATGACGGCATTTCCCAGGTGAACCCTGTTCTCCTCATGCTGCTCCTCTCCTCCGAACCTAACAGAGAAAATATAACGACTTACCATCTCTCTACCACAACAATGAATGAGGATATAATGCACTCATTAAATACCACCAAAGGCCTTCGTAGCAAGCCGAGAGCTCTTACATGGGAAAGCGTCTGTCTTTCTTAACACTGGGGCCATCTCTCGCAGGGTCCTCAGATATTTTGATGGCCTCTTCTATTGCAGCCAGAAGACCATTGCCGCCCTCCCCTCTCAAGGCTGGCCCAAAGCACTCAGGTCTACGAATTAGGAGACGTACCACCACGTTGGCATTCTCTTCAACGCTCTCTCCTAATGGAGGAGAGGTACCAAACACGTTAATGTTTAATAATTAGGGAGAAAAACAGGAGAATTGAATGCTGCATTGGCAGCAAATTAAAAATACTACCATTGACAAATACAGCAAAGCGAAGGAAGTCAAGATATTTCTCTCCACCACAAGGATTCCAACCAATGTCAGGGTAGCCTTTGGACAGCAGCATTGGACAGCTCTGAAGTCCACATCCAGCTAAATACTTCACCACCTGGAGAGACATCAGTGGACTCATCAGCAAATCATTTTGAACAATACATGTTGTGGGCATATTGATAGTATTTTACCATTTCGAGATCCTGCTCTTGGAGAGCCAATGCCAACTCGTTGTTGTCAATACAAGAAGCTGCAGCCACGTCCAATGGGGTGGAGCCCCGCATTCCTAAAGAATAGCACAAAACATACCGGTTTAACATGGTTCCCAGACCGAGTAAAAAAAACACCAAAAATAAACTAGAATTTCATAAAGGCAATCACCAAGGCCAATGCCACTGTTCTGCAGAAGGTAGCTGAGGTGGTCAAACATAGAACGTTGATTTTGACGACTGATCCGACAGAAATAGCAAAGGAAACGGCAGCAGTTTGTCACCACGCGAGGGAATCTGATTTCCTGTTGGAATAAAGCATAAATCAAATGAAAGGTTAAGTAGCATACAATGTTGACTTCATTGCCTATTATTTTTCTCTAGGTAAAATGAAACAAGGGCTATTTTTTAAAGGAGCACATTTGCAAGAGAGTTGAGTGAAAAAATTTTACCTTTGAGTCCCCACCACCAAGTACATTAACCATGACCTCCATGACAGTTTCATGCATGCCCAGCGCTCGCATCAAGTTGGGATGCTGATAGAAAACTTTGTTACTCATGATGTTCCTAAGGAAGACAAAATGTTCTTTGCTGACATATAGTTTCTGACACAGGCAAATCTCAAACAAAGTGACTTCAAGGAGAGAACTAATGAGAATTAGTATATACCCAATACTTTGAATCATAAGCCTCTCCTCTTCTGGACCCATCTGGACGATGAGGAGTGAGCGGATCTGGCCCAAGCACTCCAGTAGGTCCATGGTGTCATTAATGGACACTGCATTGATGGTGTAGGCTTTAGGAAGGGCACGCATGAGCTCACCCAGTCCGTCATATTGCCTGTGAAGTAGACTGAACATCATACGCACTAGCTCAGGGTTCTGGATAAAGGACTCCTGGGCCCAGTGGATCATAGTATGGGAAATCAGTTCCTGCAACGTGCCTGGGGAACAGAGTAAAGATAGTTGGAGGATGGTACAAAGGATAGTATGCATGGCATTAAAATAATTATAAAGTTTCAAGACTGTTGCTCAGAGGTTTTATTTTAATAAAAAAATGGAAACCACATCACTAGAATAGTTCAAGTGGTAGACAAAGATGGTGACAGACAAATGACCAATAAGTACCACCACATCTGTGACTGTTTTTTTCCAAACAAATAATATGTTATGTATGAGTTATGTAATCTGTTGCAGGTAGTCCTAATGGGTTATGGATTTCATATTGAAATTAGAGCAAATACATATCCTGATATTATTTGTCTTAAATAAGACAATTTCCGTCTGTAAATAACTTGACATGCAAAAGACATTTTCATTGCAGTTCAAGGTGACATAAGAGTGATGATAAGCTTACTTGGTTTCTTATCTTCCTGTGGCTCAGGATCCAACTCCAGCTTCTTCTCTCGGAATTTTTTCACTTTTTCCAACAGTCGGACCAGTCGTCCGCGGACAGAATTATCCACTTCTTCCTCTTTCTCTTCTTCGTCAATATGAACACCTGAAAGTCAAGTGTGAATTCAGATACTGCAACTTTTGCCAAGAGCTGCCCTCAGAAGTGTTAATAAATTGAAATGCTTTTGTCAGCGGACTTTATGTTGCAGTCAAAGACTTACCACAGTGGACTAGCAGACCATTGTGGAAAGTCAGCATAGACTCACGAACATCCTCAGGAACAGGACAATCATCATCCTCTGTACAGTTCTTGAAGTTCATGAGCATGTTGACCTACACAACAGCAAGAATGATTGTTTTATTTTAATCTACAAAAGATAAAATGTCTAGCCAAAGCTTTGGAAATTTTATTTTAATGGGTTTACCTGCTCCTGTGGTGGGGAGCGAAATTCGCGGGTCTTGCGGGCAGTCTCAGCTGCACTCATGGTGAAGGCCAGCATAAGTTCGTTGTACCGCTGCCTCTGGTTAGACTGTATCTGGCTGACAAACTGGTCGGAGAAGGCAATGATAGCCTCCACTCTGTGACGTAGCTCACAGTCACAGAAGTACTGAAGTAAAGTACACATCTAAAGGACAAACACAGGGAGAATCATTCAAACTATATTAAGCGTATCACTGGAGCTAATTTTTTTTGAATGTTCCTTAAGGCCCGTGCATACCTGCAGTTTTACAGACTCTGGTAGCTTCATCTGGAAAAGACCTTGCTCTAAGCGTTCTTCTATATTCTCTCCACCTGCGTCTCCAGGTTTCTCTTTCTCCGTTTCCTGTGAACCTTTCTCCCCATTACCTTTTTCGGACTCATCCACCGTTACTTCCTGCGCTAAGACAGCTTCTGTGTCCTCTAATTCTTCCTCTTCCTCAGATTCGTCCTCCTCTTCCTCGCCCAAACCATCATCCTCATATTCTTCTTCTTCTTCTCCAACAGCTTGCTGCGCTTCTTCATTCACAACTCCTGCTTTTAGAGTTGCTTTTTGTTCCTTCTCCTCCTTCAAGTTAGCATTCTGGTCAGCAGCATCCTCGGTTTTCTTGCCACTGAAAACTGTGGGCTCGAGCATCTTTAAAATGTGTGTGACGTCTTCATCATCAAACACGCCCATAATGAGGAGGGTACTGATGAGCTTCAGGATGGGAACAAAATGGAATTCAACACTGCCTCCGACAGGATCTCTCATGGCCTGAACTCCATCTTGCACAGCCTCAGTCAGCATGTTCAGAGCCTTGGACCTTAGCACCTAGAAACACAAGCAGGTATATGATTATTAGTGACTGAAAATTACCTAAAAATATCAAAGCTGTTCAACCTCACCTGTAAAGGGATGACAGGACTCAGTGTGTAAATGTTCTGATCTGCTCCCACAAATCCAACAGAGGAGAAATGGAGTTTGGGACGGAGGCATGTGGTAAGGCCGACGCCTGGTAAAGCATGAGATTTATCAGTGTACAGAGTGATACTGCGAGTTTCGTCTGTCATTGGAATAATAAATTCCTTGTTAGTTCCCAGTCGACCCCTCTTGGCAGACTCCAGGTGCATGCTGATGAGCAGGTCATAGAATCCACTCCTCATTGGTCCAGGTAGGTAGGTGTTCTCTATGGCATAAAACAGCTGGGATTCATCCACATGGCTGCACAAAGCATGTGCCACACGATTGTTTCCCAGAGCACACACTGAGCCATAAAGCTTCAAAGTGTGATGGTGGAACTTCAGCAAGTCCATACGTTCAGACAGCTCCAGGATGTCTATACACCTAATGGATGAATTCAAAAAAATCCTATTAGTAACTTGTAACGATGAAAAAGATAAATGGAGAGTGAAGCAGATCTGACCTATTCTCCTCGGGTATGTGAAGGGCCATCATGGTAAGCGGCTCTTGACACTGCACCGACCAGCCCAGCCTCTCACTAAGACGGCCTGTCTCTGGAGTAAGGAAGTGGTTGGGCATTCGGCTCCAGATAACTGGGGTTAGCATCTGGATATCCAATCTAGGAGGGCACTGGGGGACAGGGTTCTTGCGTTCACTCCGGAACATGGCAGCTGAGATGGGCATGATGTTCTAAACAAACAAATAAAACAAATCAAATGATGAGTTGCAGAAGACAGTTGCATAACAAAATTATTAATGCCAAACTATGCGAATGATCATTTTTTACTGACCTTAAGCTTTCCCAGTTCGAACTGAATCATATTCTGGCTGGAAGGAAGTACAAAGACTGCTGGGAACAGTTTTGTGTTGGGCTCCACCTGAATAAAGAATAGATGACATAACTGATTTAACCTGGACATAATGAGTGATTTTAAAAGTACAAGATTGAAACGTCTCTTACCTGGTAAAATGTGTTGATCTCTTTTCCATTAGCAGTGAAAGTCATGAGACCCGTGTCCAAATCAACAAGGCAGCCAATCACAAAATCTTCTTGACTGACCCGGGTCTGCTGGGAGCTGCTGAACTCCCCTCCCCACACCATGTAGCAGTTACTGCGTTTTATACTGAGTCAGAGAAAAAACTTATTAAAACTTATATTTTATTATATAAAACTTATTTAATGCATGTTTGGCATTTTAATTGAAGACAAACTGTTCCTGTCTGGATGAGTAACATACCTGTCATGAATGTTGCCTTTATCATCACCAACAGTAACTGTAACATTTTTCACTTTGTTCATGTCAAAATGAGGGTCATACTGGTGATAGTCAGGTGTGATCCAGCCCACCCATACGCCACCAGGCTCCTGACCCGCAAACACTCGCACAGAATAATAGTACTGGTAAAGAAAGGAAAAGCACGGCAAATAGACATAAATCCAGTTTAAGTGTAAGTTATCCCACACCTACCAAAATAATGCAATAAAAATGAGTACATATTGCGTGTAGTTTTGATTATAACCATATTAATATAATTCATAGCCATACTGTAGTGGTGTTGAGGATGATGTCCACATCATCCCTGTCATCTGGCACAACATCTTCTACTAAGCGGGGCATGGTGGGAACAACAGGGGCTGGAGTTATCAATGCAGCCTTCTTAGCCTTGAAAAGGAATCTGCAAATGACAACATTAATCACCAGCTATATTTGCAAACGTAAACAGTTTCCGAGATGTATCTTTTCACCCATAAACCCGTGTTGAAGTCGGTCAGTATGACACTTTACACACCCTTTCTTCTTGCTTTTCTCTGTTGAAACATCTTTCTCGTTCTCCCCATTTTTGACAGCCGGTATCTCTTTGGGCACAGAGGGTTCTTTCTTGTCTTCCTCCTGCTCTTTGCGACTTGCTGACTTCTTGAGTATTTCAAAGTCAGAGTCTGGGTCCACTTCCATTACCTCATCCTCAGGGATGGTTAGAGCACGGGTGAGAAGGGTGGTCCCTGCAGGGACTTTAAATGTGTCATGAAACTCAATTGGCATGCTGAGCCTGCAGAACAGCAGATCTGTGTTGGTATTCTGCGATCCAAATGTCTTGTGGGTCACTTTGATACAAGGGGGAGTTTCCACTGTCCCATCAACCCGACATACCTAGAGCATTAATGGAAAAGATTAAAAGTCTGTTGCGTGGGATAGGCTCCAGCCCTCGTGACCCTGAACAGGATAAGCGGTTACAGATAATGAATGAATGAAAGTCCAATGTGCAGGATTAAGTGGCCTCTAGAGTTGAGGTTGCAGACTGGAACCAAGTAAACATCCCCTCTCACTCTTTTCTACAATGTCTGATAGATGGGTGATAAATGTGAAACAACGTTTCTAGAGTCAGTGTTTGGTTTTCATGTTGGGGACTACTGTGGTGAAAAAAAATCAGTGCAACATGGAGGACATTATTAATTTAATAATCATGAATACTATATTAAATTACTGCTAATTATAACTTATATTTCTGTCTTTAAATCCTAAACACTGAACCTTTATTTATAGATGGAAGACAATGCACAATACCTCAACATGAGGATGATCCGGCGGCACAGTGATGAACTGGGGAAGGCTCTTGCTGAACCACATGGTAATGTCCCTTTTCATGTTGATAGCAAAGGGCTCAAATCCCTCCTGTAGCCCACAGATGGTAAAATAACGGAGACTGCTGACATTTTGACCCAAGTTGATCCTACCAACCTGAGACAGGCCCAAACTGCACACAGGTAAGAAGCCTAGGGTAGAGATATTTGGTGAATCGATTAATCCACATGTGCAAATACCCATTGTCTCTTCGTGAGAACTTCACTCAACATCAACCATTACTGTACTTACCCTCTCCTATTTCAATATCTTTAAAGGCCATCTCTGAGCCTGAGTCACTGATCAACATTTCTCCATTGAGTGTAAACATTATGTTATTCTCTGTGAGGTCAATCATACAACCGACCACATCACCAGACTGCCACTGACGACCAAATGGCTCATTTCCCACATGCCATCGTTGTGCCTGAAAAAGAAAAGATCCAAGGTTACCGATTGGAATCCTTCACAAGCAAATAAACTTGGTCTCACTCCAACCTTGAAGCCATTGAAGACGTAGGCCAAATCATCTGCACCAAGTTCAGTGTCTGCACGAACACTAGGCCTGGCCCAGCCCACTCTCATCTCGCCAACTGTCACGGCTTCAAATTCAAAGTACCACTTCCCCTGTATGACGCCATAAGATTTCTCTGCTCTGAACACCCTGATTTTATCTCCACGGAGGCTGCCTGGTCCATCTCCACCTACAAGCATACAAGCACAATAGTGAACTCTTAATATAAGAGCCTGTACTGTAGATTCCACATACAGCTGAACCCTTATTAATTCATTCTGTCAGACTAGATATGACTATTAGTAAATACTCATCCCATTCTTCTTAGAGATAGCAGTGCAAACTTACTGCTCTCCTGATCAGGTGGTTCTATGTTATAACCATATCCGATGAGAGTGCGAACTGCTGAGCAAACTGTATCTCTGTTGGTCTTCTTAGTCTTTTCATCCAGTAAATTGTAAGGAACCAGACGTGGATTTCGCTTGTTCATTATGTCCTAAACAAGAAAAAAAGAATAAACTTTCAAAACCAACTTAAATACAGCTTTGAACTGATGAAAGTATCTAGAAAACATCATTATTGGACCTATCCATAAAATGGTAGTACCTGCACAATACTGTATGTCCAACCCTGGCGTACCCGGTCTCTAGCCCACACATTGTGTCCGTTTTCTGCCAGTCTTTCAACAAGTGTGTTCTGATTAGGGGTCAGCTTAACATGGCTGAGGTCTAGAGGGGCTGGCTTGTATCCGTTACTCTGCATGTAACTGACCAACAATGTTTTATAAGCAGAAATTTTCTTGGAGAGCCTTCATAAGGTCAACATCACTATACTGTACACAACAAAAGAATGGAAGTTTCATAAAAGGAATAAAAATTGATTACTTCATTTGCAGCTTACGTTTTGGGGAGCTTGTTCCTTTTCAGATTCTCTTCTGCTTTTTCATCTCCCATTCCCACATGACAGCCTAGGGCCAGCAAAGTCCTTTGAAAAGAATCACGTGAAGTATTAGAAAAACTCAGCCAGAGAGGAAAAGTACAGGTCTGATAATCAAGTGAAGGCGCTGACATACTTGAGTGTCTCTCCGGACATTGCTAAATTGTAGTTCTTCTCTGGTTCAGGCAGACTCTGGAAATCTACCAGGCAAGGGTGCAGCTTCTTGTTGTCATCACGAAACTTTAAAAAGAAAATATTTTTTAAGGAAATTACTTTACATTACACCAAAGCATATGAGAAAGATGGTCAATGTTGAAAGCACTCACTGGTCCGTAGGTCCACCCTTGTTCGATGCGAGTGACCGCCCATAGCTCATGGCTATTTTCTGCAAGTTTCTCTCGAATGCGCTCCAGATGAGGAGGAAGCACAATCTGAAAGAATAATAGATTTCAGTGCAGCAGAAAAGATGTCAAAGGAAAAGAGGATAAAGAATCTGACGTTACTTGTATAGTGTCCACTGGGCAAGGAGTGAAAGCTGTATGTGAGAGGGACTGGGTTGGGCCCAAAAGGTTGCGAACGCCATCAAAATCATGCTTATACTCCTTGATGGGCTCAATCTTCAAGCGGTCCCTGGGCAGCACTGCCTCATAGCACGGAGCATAGCCTGGGGGTGGGAGGAACTTGAAATCCCCATGACGCCCTCCGAGAAGAAATCTCAAACTTGTAGTTGGAGTGGAAAAATGACATTAGTCTCATATGTCACTGCTACTTAAAACGTTTTAAATCACACATAAAAATATAAAACTAGGAATTAAAATGTCCTACGTAATGCCTGCAGAGAAGCTGACGACAGGGAAAAACAGGCCGTCCAAGTTGAAGTTCTCGAACATGCCCTGAACAGGATGGCCATTGATGCGGAAAGAAATACTAGGCACACTCAGATCCAAACAGCAGCTGACCACGTCTTCCGCTGCCAAGATGTGCCGATTCGGTGAGGCGACATGTCGTGGGACACGCCCTGTGGACACATTGAGACAATGACTTCACAATTTTCAATAAACTTGAACTCTTTAGTTGAGACACGAATGTGTTCTTGTAATTTGAATCTTTTTAGGTTCCACTTATAAGTCACGTTTACCTTACCTGACCAAAGGTGAAGTCCATCAAAACTGTAAGAGTAGAGGTCATCCCCGACCCCATTGCCCCCCCAGCCTTCCCCTCCACCTGGGTAAGGACTGTAGCCCTCCGTCAGAGCCCAACCCACACGCAGGTGAAATGGCTGAGCTGTAAGGAATGGCTCCACATGGTCCACCATCACCTCAAAGTACCACTTCTTATACTGTGTGGATCCCTCACAAGTCCCAAGGAAAATATTGGGTCTCATGCTGCAGCAGGATTACAGAACCAAACCCAAACTCTGAGCAGATGTTATGAGAGCTGGCATGAGTTAAGAATGAACAGCACAAAGTACTTCAGTGTGTCATTATAAACTTACCCACCTGGTTACATAATTGATAATGTTGGTTTGAAGTAGGAGGTCCCGACCTGGAAGCAGATTCTCTGTGATGAGATTCTGGTTTGACCTTACAGCCACCCCATTACACACACACAGAGAGCAGAGTACATCCAGGACCTGATAAAAAAAAATTAAAAGCTATAAATCTATAAAGATCAGTTCAGTGGCTTCTAACGGGCAAACCTCGTTGGATGTTCCTGACCTTATGATTACGTCCATGTTTATCCAGAAGAGAGATGATTGATTTGATATGATTCTCCTGGATGATATTCAGGACCTCTGGACTCTCAATCAGGACACAATACAATACCTCAAGGATCCCTGTCATAAGTACGTGAAAATATATAAATACATGACAGTTACTATAGCAGTGCATTGCCTTTAGGGCAAGGCGGGAAAGCACAATGCGATATGTAAAAAATCTTCAAAAGTCTTTAAAAATCATTATAGGCTTCAAATACTTATTGTTTGTTGCAGGATCGATAGATGTCTTAGTTATTTCGAGACAAAGACATCTGTGTATGCTGTTTGTAATTATTCAAATTCATCAAAACCATCAAGAATCAAAGGCTAAGTTGAATATTGAAATGAACCTGCACATATATTAGATACCTGAAGAAGCCTCCAAACGATCCAATTTACTGACCAGCCAATCAAGGTTATCGCAGAACAGGGCACAGTTGGCACGATTCCGTCTGATCAAAGAAGCTTCACAAAAGAAAAAAAGGACGAAAAGACTAAGACATTAGTTCAAACTGAGAATATTTTTTCCGCCTGATGGTTGGGTATGGTAAGCATTAATAACTAATATAATCACTTTGACTTCAGAGAACATGTCACAAGAAGAGCATACCTAGTAATTCATACAGTAAATTTACTATCTCCTTCCATGACTCTGCTGCTTCTTCCCCAGCATACTCTGAGAAATGAGCTGCTGTGTTGTAGACATTCAGCCGATCCACACAGTCCAGAACAAGAGTGATCATTCCCTGTTAGCAAAAAATTCAAAAGAGCAGGATTGAGTTTAAATAGAAGCAAAATATACAAAACACACTTTAGAATCAAACATGCGTCTGCTTTACACTTGTCATGAATATTCAATCCTCAGAAGATGGACCAACCTCTTCCTGGAAGAGGTTTTGTCTGTTTTTGAGGGAACGGAGCTTGAACTGTTTGTCCTCGTGTTCCAGCTCCTCATCGGGGGGTCGGAAGTAGAAAATGAGATCCTGCAGTGAGAGCACCACGGCGTCCATGGGCAGAGATGGGGGATTGCCAGACTTGTTTTTCCCACTCAATGCATCTAGACCTCTGATGACGTGACAAGTTCATTAAAAGAATATAAAAACAATTTGTCTGATCCATCAGAAAGAATTTGACTGAATATAATTTAAGCGGTTGTACTTGATGAACTGGTTGAAGAGGCCTGTAGTGCTGTAAATCATTCTGGCAGCTTGGGACTCTTCAGTCTGAGAACGAGCCACTGTGAGAGCATCATCCATGTGACCCTCTTTATGGAGAATTGCCTAAGAATTAAACACAGGGACTTTATGTTCGACACTCACATATACAAGTGCAAGCTTACTGCATTGTGCTTCAGTTGTTTTTGTTCCTCCAGTACTCTTGATGATTTGCATTTTATTTACCATCCTGACCTATGATTTTGCTTTACCTTTCTCTTTAGGGGACCTAAACGGGCAGATTTGGCATCAACAGCAGCATATGTAAGCCAGAGGCCGGATGACACATGTTGTACGAAGCACATGGACTCTCCATACTTAATCTCAGGCGCTCCCATGCCTTCAACATCTCGCTTCTGCGTCACTTCAATTTTCTCCTGTATTTTAAAAGAAATTGGGCTCTTCACAAATGCAGGTAAATATCTCTAAACTGCATAATGAAAAAAACAAGCAGAAAGCAGCTTTCATCTGACACTGCATGACAATGACCTTTGAAATTCTGAAGCTGAAGGCCGACATCTTGGAATTTGCCTTCTCTGCATCCACCAACAGCAGCCCCTTCTCTTCGTCTAGACAAAGGTATCTGCCTGTTGTTATGTGGCGTATCCGAAAAGACTGTACCCACTTAATGTGACCTCCACTCCAACTACCGATAAGCACAAAGGAATGAGTATTGCTATATTGTAAAGTCTCAGAAAGGGAATGGTTGTAATAAGCATTTTATCACATGCATTGAGTCATGACACTCACGCGATACGTAGTGGCTCAAGCCTCCACAAGGAACGAGCATGACTGCACACAGCGCCTCCTTCATAATGAGCAACTCTGAAACATCCCAATTAATAATGTGCTCCATGGATCAGGATGTTTAAGGTTCCAAACAGCAAATAGTTTCAGTTTATGTCAAGAGACAATGAAAATAAACTTAGGAAACTTTTCAAATTTGAATTGATTATATGATCTATTATTGTATCTGCTGGTAAATACAAGCAATGTTGCCAAAAAGTCTAACTCAGTATAAATATGGAGATTGGGCTGTCTAATTTTATTTTTTACATTTTATTCGCTGTGTAAAAGCTTTCAAGACAGCTTTTGCATTATCATGAATCGTTCACATTATGTTTTGTAATGTATGAATTGTACTGAAATAGTTTAGTAAACCTAAACCATATAGTTTGCTATGAAAATATGGTAGAGACTGATATAAAGTGTAAAGCTAAAACTAAATTCATTGGGATAACTTTTTAATATTTGAAAGGTCACCTGCGCTGGTCATCTCCTTGGTCAGCTGCGGGTATTGCCAAACACTCGTCCATGTGACCATGAAACAGCCTGAGCACATACCCTCCAGTCAGAAAACCTAAAGGATCCAAGTCATATTAGAGGCAATGAGCAAATGTATGGACAATCCAGTCTGATTTGAAGCAAAGACAAAATTACAGACCTTCAGCTAGTTCACATCCAGACATCACAGGAGTCATGGTCCACAACGTTTGCATGAAGGAGGCATCCACCATTAAGTCTCCACTGGCGTAGGACAGATGCTTAAAAAAAAAAAGTGATGGTGGTAATAATGGCAAGACAAACTGACATCAAGTTCTCAGCTAGTAAATAAAATCATGGTTACCAGGTATCGCTCTGAAGAAACACTGACAAGGATGAGGTCATCTCCCACCCTAACCTTCTCGCCCTCAGACCTTTGCTTTGAGGCCGGATGAATGGTCCACCAGCAAGCCTCCCCTGTGAGAAACCGGTAAATTTATAATGAAAGTATCTTCATTGGCATGGGTGGGACATAATGTTCCGTGAAGTAAGAATCCACCTGTTGAGTCTTCCTGCAAGCCCACATCAAAAGCCAACTTGTCTGTCAGTGAGCGTGAAGTAGTTAAACAGCTTAAGTACTGCCACATAAAGAGAGAAAGAACAGGTCGACGTCATGAAGTGTGATGCACCCAAAACAATAAGAGGGCTATCTATCCCATCTTCTCAACAAAGCAAGAATTCTCCTAACAATCTGAAGCCAATTCTTCTCAGACAATTAACAGCCTTCAACGTGCTCACCATGCTGGAGTGAGTGTGTTTCAGGAGGATGGCATGTCCGTACAGCAGTGTTCGGTGACCCCCGCCTTGAGACGACTGGAAGACGGAGGTATGGGGAGTTAAACGTGAAAAGAATTAAACAAAAGGCTATTGTATAACATTAGGACAAGCCTTTACGGTCCTGCTATGTGCAACACTAAGAATAAAAACTGCAATGTCCCCTATTGTTAAACTGAGCAAGACGTAACAGACGATAAATAAACTATCTCAAACAAATCATACCAGAACTTTTAATGGAAATAAAGTTAAAAAAAAAAAAATCCATTTCTGTGTAGAACTACAGATAATACAAATACGACCAGTACTGATACAAATTTGTCGTGTCCTTGTTTCCATGTTTGTAGTCTAATTTTATTATTTATTCAATAGATGTTAAAAATGGAAACAGAAAAGGAGCTTGAAGTGCAGTTTAAGAAATGTGACATGAGTCAATGCTGGAAAGTTAAAGGCTGTGACGGGTAATGAGCAAACATACCCATTTATCCAGATCAACAGCCTGTGTCGTCAGTTGAAAGATCAAAGGAGCAGGAGGCGTCAAGTCAGAGAAGGAACAACATGAGTTGCAATTGATTATAGCGACAATAGTAAAAGACACTTTTAGCCAAACCTATGATTGTTTTACCTCGTCCACAGAGGTGTTGGACAGCATCTCCTGTAATGCCCGCACAGACAGAGACTGCTCCAAAATGAAGCAGCAGATAGCAAGGTCTGGAGGGACATTCTGAAACACAGGACAAACAGTCAAAACTAACGCAAATAAGCAATTACAGATCTTATAAGATTGGGTATGTGGGATTAAGCAATATGTCCTTTCACCTGCGCATTGGAGGTGGTCTCAAGGAAACACAAACGATTCCCGAATCCCTCACATGACAGACACAGCTTGATCTGTTCCTTAAGAATAGATGCAGTGCACTGTAGTACCACATGATCGTCCTGCAAAGAAAAAGGCAAACCTAAAGTGAAGAAGGCTGACTATTCATTGGAAATTGTGCTGGAAAATATGGAAACAGATGAAGAGGAATTTGTGTGCAACAAAGATTGTCTAAGGAAAGTTTTATTATTGAGCCTCATAAAGCTCAGAGACCAGTAATCAGACTTTGATGTGTGTGTGTGTGTGTGTGTGTATGTGTGTGTGTGTGTGTGTGTGTGTGTGGGGGGCAACATTAAACAGCTACATTATAAGCTAACCAATTTCTTTTACACATTTAACATCGTTGAGGAATGGTGGGATATGATATGATTGCTAAGTAAAACAGCTGTTTCCTCACACAACTTTTCCTAACCTTCACCTGTTTGTTTCCCGTTCATGTATTTCTCTCTGTCTGTCATTGGCCCAGCTCTAGTCTCCTTGCCTCTCTGGCTCCAGGACACCCATAACCCCACCCCCAGACCCAGCTCTCTATTTCAAGCCCCTGCACCTGCTGTTCACACATCCCATTCTGGAAAGCAACAGATATTTGGGATTTGATGGCCAGGGAAAAAATGTCTCACATTCCACTGACTTGATAATGTAATTAGAGCACTTGCTGGGGAAAGGAATTTTCAAACACCCAGTTTGAGTCTTCTCTTCAGTTTGAGTGTAAAGTTCAGCACAATTAGTTGGGTGTCAATTGTACAACTCAATATTTTTGTGTTGCTATAAAATAGAGTTAAATATGAGCTTTGTAATGAGGCTGTGTAAGTTTCTTTATTTGCAGTGTTGAAAGGTTGACAGAAAACTGCTGACACATCTGTCCTACACAGCAGTCACAGTCAAAGCTAATCTTTAACAAGGAGAAAAAACTCATCAGACAGTGTTAGCATCTTAAAGACACTGGATCTAAATATATGAGACTAAGATACAAATTGACACTCATAGAATAGCAGAGACAGAAGTATTAATCTTCTGCCGTGTTCTGTTCCCATGACACCCCAACAGGCCAACAGGATATGAGCCAACATCACATAATGAAGCTAGACGCTACGCGATGTAGAATCAAGTACAACAGCAATCAAATGTTTTGAAATCAGCTTTGTGATAATAATCGCTGCTAGTAGTGCGTCAGTACTGAAGTTTCCACATGGACTGAAGTAAGCAGGTGCTGAAATGGGCCAAGTTCTGCGGTCGCTAATCCTCACACAGTATATATAGACCTCAGCTGAGTTCAGGGTGAACAGCCACAGACTGACAATAGCTTTACGACACATTGTTGACATACTTTACTTCCAGACATGACAGAATGGACAAGTGTGTGGGATTTTAACGTAACTGTTAAATTAAATATGCAAAGAGAGCATTTGAATTTGAGTATAATCACAATATTAAGTCAACGTTGCTTTACACATAAAGCCAGCAGCCGTGTTTTAGGATGTTCAACTTATAATTAGTTATATTTATTATGGAGTCAACAGATATTCAGCATCCCTGTTACACTTATATCCAGATTAGAGTTACCAGGAGTATCTCGCGTTACTCATATTGAAGCGTCTACGATAGTCGAGTACGTCAGGGCTTTCTATCCAAATAGAGATGTTACATATGGAATACTGCTCGCGAGGCCAGACTGCCATTCTGCAAGGCTTCATCACTGAATTACTGACAAGAAATCTGATGGCTCAGTGGTGAGTAATAGTGAAAGAAATAATTTATAACACGTTTTACAACAAAGAATTATGACAACCATGAGGTATCAACCTTATTTCATAGGATAACATTATATCAAAAATAGTGATGAGGTTATCATTTTCAATTATTAATATTTAAATTATTTGATATGCATATTCAGTAGTACTGAAACATAAGAACATAAAGCAAGCAAATGAAAACAAGTTTAAGAATGGCATTGTAACACAAGCCTCTTTATATAACATCTATTATAAATGCTCTGGATTCTGTAGTAAGTATATGTGTATGTGTAGGTTTTCCGTGCCCAAACAGAAAGCAGTGTACAAATTGAATGACAAAAAACCACACATTAAGTTGGATGTGTTAAGACAAATAAGAAGTTCCCTGAGTAATAAAAAATTAAGAAAAGGTTGAGGACACTGCAAACTGTTGAATTATTTTTGTTCCAAATGTAGGTTGAGCTGGATGTTTATAAAAGGCTAGATAACAGAGATTCTTATTACAAATTATGGGGCACTTGCCAGTCCACATGGATTATTCCTATTTTCATTCTTCATAAACGAAAGATGTTAAATTAAAAAAAACATAAGCAAGGAAAAATAAAAATGAGAAGGGTCAAACTACATCATCAGGAGTTTTTTCGGGGACTTTTGGTTTTCTGTCATTTTTGATTAGGCTTTACAACCATATTAGCATTATTCTGCTGTAAATCCTCCATGAAAAACCAAGAAACCAAGAAAACAAACATCCCCATTTCCATCAAACCTCTAGGCATGGTACTGGTGAGTTTAATAGTTCTCTGTGGTAGTCACTAGTATTACTTCCAGCATTTGCCATTAATTAATCAGGTTGTATTAACCAGCATCAGATGTTTTCTTCTTTGTGACAAATGAATGATATGGCCGGTACTTAGGATGATATAAATAGATAACAATGCTGACAAAAAATGCCACCTGTCTTTGTCAATCTGTAATTTGCTTATGTAAAGAAACTATCCCAGCACAATTTCTGCCTATGATCTAGTTTGAAGCAACAATTCAATATGCAAAAGGCTAATTGTTGTCTATTGTAACTGAATATATTCACAATGTTTGTAAACTACTCAAAAGGAGGCCGGCAGCATCACTTACTGTTCGTAGGAACTGAATCTCTTCTTCTCCATCTGCACCTTCTGCCATCCTCCAAAGGCATTAAAAATCAAAACTTTGAGAAGTGGAAAAATGTCTGTCTCTCAGTTCTGTTAAAATATATGCCCACCACAGGAGACAAATGTGGGTGAAGGCTTCTGAAGGGCACGGTGGGTCCTGTTCCTCACTGGCTATGGTATTCCTGTTCATTACAACATCATAAAGAGGTGGAGCAAGCTGACAAAGCTAGACCGTTGATTTAAGTGGCTCTAGGTTACGGTATGTTTACCACAGTTTGTTCCCTGCTATTTACTAAATTATAAACGATTTAAGAACATATTAAACTATAGCTAGAGAATTAAAAAAGGTGATTAAGAGGACATTGCTAGATAGACTTACTATTCCCCTATGACTGCATTTAAATGTGCAGAAATATCCTGCACTTGAACCTTGATTTGCTTCAGTGAATATTTAGAACCAGGATTAAGGGTTCATATTCACTGGGATGGAGTGGTCTCAGTATAGCACATTTATGCTTCTCATAAGTGAGATGAGATCTTATCCAAGTTTTTGAATGTAGGGAATGATATTCCATGGGCAACAGATAATCATTATGCCAGATCTTAACAGGGGTATTCTTGTTTTAAATCAATCAATTTAAAACTTTGATCTTACACGTACGAAATGTATCATTTTCTATTTATCTTATTTTTAATCCGCCAAGGATATTCATATGTTGGTTAGTCCGTTACAGGAATTTACAGACAAACTACTTAACGGAATTTAATGAAACTAGGTGGAGGACTAAAGGAGCCAGTAATGTTGTTTACTTTAACTGTGACATTAAGCCCTCTTCCTAATAGTATGTTACAAATAAACCACCAGATGGATGTTGATTAACCTGGGTAGAAGGGTGAAGAACACTTCAAAGAAGACACCATAACATTTTGGAGTGGATCTGGAAACAGGGTTTAAGAGCCCATTATTGTTTTCCCTCCCTCTAACAGCAAGATAGGGCTTTTTGTGCATTTTTAGTGATTATTCATTAAGTTAATAAAATTTAGTTTTTTAGACTCTGTGCGCATTTGCCCCAGAGAAGTAACCACTGAATTTGGGATAAGATCCTGATAAAGTTGTGTATCCATGATTATTTTTTCTTACATATTGATGGGGCCTTGAGAACAAACATTGAAATATAAAAAATGGGTTGATGGAATTAATGTAACAGTATAATTTAATTATGAGGGACTGTTGGGACTTGGTGGAGGCAAAAAGTCTGATGAATGCCCCACTAGTAAGTGACGGAAGCAAGGAGGTCAACCACAGCCAAATACCTCCGGCGTATAAGACAGGTGTTGAGACACCAACTCAGCGATAGAAATAAGATCCAAGCCATCAGCATATATGTCCCTCCAGTCATCAGATACCCAGCTGGACTAGTTAATTGACCTCAAGAGAAAATACCATAAATGCCAGTCATGTCACAACACAAAAACTCCTAACAATGCAGGGTCCAACACTCTACATGCAAAATGGATAGGCAGGGTTAAGGGAGTGCTCGATTAAAAATCTTTGATGAAAAGACCATGAATACATCTGAATGATATGCAACATATGTCAAAGACAATGTGGTCCCTGTAGCGACAGAATCATTATGGGCTGCATGTGGGTCCATACATAGTTCTTTAATTCTTAACAAGCAAAATCTGCTTGATATAATCAAATTTCCCACGAGCTTTGTAGGTGCCATGAAAAACATGCAACTCATAATAGGTTAATTTGACTATTTCACATTTATAATAATAATAATACATTTAATTTATAATGCACTTTACATTTGGATCAAATCTCAAAGTGCTAAATACATTTGAACTTAAGGCCAATTTAAAGATGTTTGGTCGGTCACATTCAGAAGTATGATCAAGACACATTTCCTCAAAATTCCATGGATAGAATTAATGAATTATTAAATTTCACACTTAATCATTTTGCCCACTAAAATGTTGCATCTTTTAATTGGTTTCATTAATCCGCTTATTTTCACAGTTTTGCTTTTAAGTTTTTTCACGTTCGCCAATGATATCATTTATTGTTAATCCACAAGTACAAATCGACATTTGCAAAACTAGCGGGGGCGTCTGATCTGAACTAATGCAAACGTGTTGACAGCTTTTCTGAACTTTAACTTTAAGTTAACCTGGCGTGCATTCACGCACACAGGCACGGACATGTACGTTCAGTTAACAATATAGAAAACGGGCAGATACATTTAAAGAACATAAGCACTCATTTTGTTACAAAGTTAGCCATACAACTACTTAGCGTTAACAATGGTGTTTCATTTGACGTACTAAATAAGAATCATTATCTTACCTTATGGATAATAGTACAAAGTACATTAAGAATAAACGACGATGTTAAAAAAAAGAGATTTCAAGGTGTGTGTGTATTTCTATTTTTCATGTTAATGATATTAGAGATGATGTACCCTTTACTTTCCTGTTCGGGGCAGCAGAGTGCACGAAGCGGCATATGAATCAATCACACAATTTCTGTAGAAGAGGAAGAAAATGGTGCGTCGGTCAAATAGTCCCCTCTTTATTTAAGAAACACAAAACAATGCCAGGTAAGATGCATTAGTAACTTAGAAAAAACACATATATTCAACATAAACATACTAAAAATATTTGTTAAAATATTGAGTAGAACTAGTTTCGCTGCGTCAACAGTAGGAACAGTAACCTAGACGACCTAAACGGCTTTATTTGCTAATTTAGCTGCTAGCTTTGCTGGCTAAGCGTGGCTACTTCATTGTATTACTTGGATATTGTTTTGACATTGTTGAAAGCTTATCAATGTTTGTCGTTGTTCTTGCCAAACCCCTCCAAAAGCTATAAATCGTGGGTTACTTTAAAGGTTTGCAAGTCGATTAACCGGAACTAATCGCATCAATTGGTATCAGTCTGCAGATGATGTCGAATGTTACTTTATGGTCATGTGTTTTTCTGTTAGAAACGTGAAAGTTGTGACAAAGAAGAAGAATGGAGGCTCTCACCCACATGCTTACAGACCCTCTTGAACCTAAGGAAGAAAACGATTGTCAAATGACAGAGGAATGCATGCTCGGGAGCTGCAAAGTTAACCTCCCAGAGGACCTACTTGAGGACGTAAGTTACTTGGCAAATAATGAACTGCCTCTTTTTTTTGTTATCTATTGGTTTACACAACATTGAAGATGATGCACCATCTGATTCTTAATTTATTTACAACAGCCTGACATTTTCTTCTCTGTGATGAGTGAAAACACCTGGAGTGAAGTACTGACAGATTCCCAGAAGCAGCACCTACGTCAGTTTTTGCCACAGTTTCCTGAAAACAATGGTGCAGAGCAGGACAACACCATCAGAGACCTTTTCAACAACAAGAATTTTAAATTTGGAAATCCCCTTTACCTTGCACAAAAGCTATTCAGAGGTGCTTCCTAGTTTATTTATTCACCACCAACTCAATTATTCCACGTAGAGCAACTTTTGAGGGACTTTGTCAACATGGCTCTTGTTATCACAACACAGATGGATACTTCAATCCTGAAGTGGTCAAGTACAGACAACTCTGTGAGAAGTCCCAGAGAAAACAAAAGTTGTACTCCCTCCAGCAGTATTACCACAGACTACTGAAGCAGGTCCTTGTCTCCAGAAAGGTATTTTGTTAAAGTTTTGATGAAAAGTCACATGGCCTTTCGCTGTTAGCCTTAATAGATCTAATCCATATAGGAGCTGCTGGAGTTTGCTGTTCAAAATGGGATGAATTTTTCTAAAAGAAAGTTACTATCCAACACTCATTCTGAAATGCGTGAGCCAAGGGTAAGAAGAAGATTGAGTCGGATATTAAAGGAGGTGAAAACAGAGTGTGGAGACAGCAATGCTTCCTCCGATGATGATGGTGAGTATGTTCTTCACACTACGAAGATTTCGAAATTTCTATTCTAAATGATTTTGCAGTGCTAAGATTACAAAAACATAAAATATTTTTAAATCAGAATATTGATCAATGAAATCATATATCTGAACATTAATTGTTGCATATGATTGTAGACATATTATTATGGACTCCTGCACCACCATCACCCTCCTCACCATCACCGAGCGTGTCCCTCAGAGTTCTTCCCAGCCTCTCCACCCAAGACATGAAGACTACTGGTCAGTGATTTCTTCAGTACTGAGGTCAGGTTTCTCAAATATTTGATTGCATCATTTTCAAAGATATTTTTTCTTGACAGAAAAAATAGAACTAGGTGAGCAGGACTTGAAAGTCATGCTGCAAAACCATCGAGAGAAGAGAAAGCGACAACCAGTAAGATAAGGAAAAAAGCAATGATATGGTATAGGCTTTATTATGTTACATTATGTAATAACAAAGGATTGATCTCCCCAGGACCATCCAGACTTGATGACCTCTGATATCCACTTTGGAGATATACTTTCGAGAACAAATATTGGCCGGAAGGGGACCATGCGTGAGTAAAAAGATCTGGAAGTATATGACAAGTCTGAAGTGTTGTTTTTATTGACTTCATGACATGAAGTCAATGTGTGTCTTTCCTTTTTACTTCCAGCACTATTTGATCTTTCTTTGCCTAAGAAGAAAATGAAAGATGAGAGAAGGAAAAAAAGAATGAAGATGATAAAAGTGGAGTCTGAAGATCCCAGTGAAAATCTTACCCCCTCAGATACTTCATCGGCGCCGCCAGCAAACATCATCAATTCCCTGCCAGACACACCATCTACACCACTTCCTAACATCAAGGAGGAGTGAGTTTTGTTCGATGTAAACAAATTATTTTATGGTTATGTGTTTGTGTGTTTAATGCTAAGACTGATGCTTATTACAGGATTGTTGAGGAATCTCAGAGCAGCCCTGTTATTGTTGAGGAAATTGCTGTCAGTTACTTCAGCCTGCTGGAGAACATCTTAAGGGCCGAAAACTTTTCTAGTACTTCAACGGTATTCACATGGTCCAGAGTCTTACATATCATAAAATTGACCACAGTTCTGACTACACATATTATATGAGCTTCATTTTGACCCCTCAGTTGGAGGATAAAGTTCAAATATGGCAGTCTTCGCCCGCCAGTTCCCTCAATGTGTGGTTTTCAGCTGTCCCATGTTGGTCGGACTTGGTTCTTCAAGCATTGCAGTTTCTTGCCGGAGAGACTAAAGGTAAGTGGCAGATGTCAATCACATCTAAATCATCAAACTTTGTTCTGAATCCCTATTATTTTCAACTACTTGTTACTTATGAATGTTCCCCACACTCTGTCATTAACCAGATGGCATGATGGCACTCCCAAGTGGATTTTCTCCATTTGTGGAGTTTTCTGATGAAACTCAGCAGTGGAGGTGGATTGGTAAGTGGGATTTCTCTACTCACATTCCTGACGATGCAGTTCTGCATATTCAGATCTTATTCTTGAAGTATAAAGTCGATCGCTCATTTTAGGTCCCACTGAGGATGCAGAGAAGGATATAAGTGCACTCTGTCAGCTGTGGCTGGACTCCCGAGATTTAATTGTGAAGGTGATGTATTTGTTTCAGCACTGACTCAATAGTTTGCACTGCACTTTACCAGTATATTAAGTTTTTTTTTTTATTATATAATATTATGTTTTCTGCTGTTTGATGTCAAGAACATTTAAAGTGATTTTTTTACCCCTACAGACAGAAAATGAGGATATGTTGGAAATCACTTCTCCCACACCAAGAGTGTAAGATTTAGTGATTCTTACAGTTTTTTACAAATACGATGCCATTACTAAGAAAGAAGCTTTTAAATTGGCCATTTAGCCCAATTGGGTTGACGCTGGAATAAATATGAATTAAACTTAATTTTTTTTTTTTTTAAATGGTAGATGCATCATCAAAAATAACTGCATATTGTGATAAAAGATAATAGGCCTTTCTTGTCATACTGTTATGGTTGTTAACTGTCTAATGGATTTAACCAAACAGTTCAACTGATTACGTGGTGCGGCCCAGTACTGGAGATGAAAAACAAGTTTTCCAAATACAGGTTTGTTTGTGCTGGTGGAATAATTTTTTCTTATTAATATTATGCCTTGTAAGGAATTTTGTTCTGTCTTACATGTTTTTCCTTTGTTTACTAGGAACAGCAGCGATACAACCAGCCGCATAAAGCGTTCACCTTTAGAATGCATGGCTTTGAGTCGGTGGTGGGGCCTGTGAAAGGGGTGTTTGATAAGGAGATGTCTCTGAACAAAGCCAGGGAACACACACTACTCCGCTCGGACCGACCACCATACGTGACCATTCTCTCCCTCGGTCAGACACAGTTTAATTTTGACTCCATTGTCAAAGGACAGTTCAGTGCGTGCAGAGCAAATCAATCACTTGATTTTGTCTTCCACCATGTTTTCCTCCATAGTCCGAGATGCAGCAGCCAGGTTACCCAATGGAGAAGGAACACGAGCAGAGATCTGTGAACTGTTGAAAGACTCACAGTTTCTTGCTCCTGATGTCACCAGTGCTCAGGTTTCTCAATTCTTGTTTTTTTCTTTCTGTTTATAATTAATAATGTGGCAGAATTTTTTTGTGTGTGTGTCTGCGGACCATATTTTTGATTGTACAAGAGCCAATTTCCAGAGACAGATGCTGCCTTTGAACTTACTTTTCCTACTGAAATGTCACACTTGTAAGATGCTCTCTTTGCCATTTAGGTGAACACTGTGGTCAGTGGGGCTCTGGATAGACTCCACTATGAGAAAGACCCCTGTGTCAAATATGACATTGGACGGAAACTATGGATTTATCTGCATCGTAGTCGCAGTCAAGAAGAGTTTGGTATGCAACCACAGTTTGATTTTAGGATTTAGTATTCCACATTTTAAGTTATTACAAATGTATTGAGATTTATTGTCCGGTAGTCTTTATTTGAGTCAGCTAATAAGGATCCATTTGTTTCGACTGATCCTCCATTGATCTTTGAAAACTGGTAACCCGTTAAGACCCTTTTCAGTCATGAATTTAAGGATCTTATTTTTTTTCAAACCACAAAGTGTAGAGATTATCATTTTCGTACATTTTTATTCCATTGTCTTTCCATTTCTATGTTCTTAATTAATGATTGCAGTTTCATCTAGTTCGGCAAAATGTCTTAAATTAGGTATATCCTCTCTGTATTTAAAATCACTGATATAAATAAAATGTTTAATATTCAAAAACAAACGCATCCCGTTAAAAATGTTTAATGCCTTTTCTTTTCCTTTCTCCAATCCAGAGAGGATCCACCAGGCTCAAGCTGCTGCTGCAAAAGCAAGAAAAGCCCTACAGCAAAAGCCTAAACCTGCATCTAAGCCTGTGAGTCCCCCCTTTCTAATTTACCTCGGAATTTTATATATGGGTTTTCTTCTTTACTGTAGGAAAAAGTAAAAGTTCAGAGCTCAACTTCATCTTTCCAGTTGTTCTAATGTAATGGATGTTTTCCCAAAGTTTTTAGGTTATTGTATATCAGTCTTTGAGAACTACTGAATATTTTAGCTGTTTATTATGAAACTGTTTATTATGACATTTTTGGGTTTTAGAAATCTGGCAGTAAAGACGGAGTCAGTAAAATCCCTGGGTGTCTGGAAGGAGGACCGGATATTGGCTCCAACCCTATATCTCCTATCCCTTCTACACACACCATAAGCACACCTGGAACCCCTAAGTCACCCTTACCCTGCACAGTCACCACACCAACAAAGACTGGCGTCCCAGATACCGTCAAATCCGGCCCAGGGTAAGTGTGGCTTGAGATTTATTTGTTCTTTTTTGTTTTTTTTGTTCTTCCTTCCTTGATTTCTATGGCCTGTCTTGCCTTCGCAGTGTTCTTCTTGTATCCCCTCCGACGTTGCCACAGCTGGGAGCCATTTTACCCAGCAGTCAAGCTGGTCAACCAGCTTCAATGCCAGTCACATCGCAACATGCAGCTCGGATAGTGAGTCACCTGGCGGCAGGCTCCCTCCCTCAAGTTCGGGTGGTTTCTACTCAGTCTGGTCTGGGCTCTTCGGCAGGAAGTCAGCAGGCCACACTTGTACATCAGACCCCTCACCAGATCAGGATGCCTGTGTCCGTGACAGCCAAGGGCATTTCACAGGTAAAAAGTTGTGTTTGTTATTTATAGTGCAAATGAACATTATAATTAATTCTGTTTTTGTTCAATGTTTTTATCCCTAGGCCGTGGTTTCTGTGCCTCTGAGGAGTCATTCTGCTAGTAGTCCAATCCAGGCACCCACCACTTTGTCTTTGTCTGCTGTAGCTGTGGCCAAACCTCAACCTGTATCAGCATGTAGCCTGGCTAACAAATCTGCTCCCCCCGCCTTGCTGCAAGGGATTGCCAACCCTAATATCAAACAGGTAGATCTGATTATTTGTACTGAGATATTTTGTTAGTTAGTTCTAACATTTAATGGGCCTTTTTCTAAACACACTTGAAATCTAAGAATCTCTTCACTGGGCTGGAAGTTAACTTTTTGCACAGATTCATATGCGTGGAGGGGCCTATGCCCTCCAACTACTAGATGATAAGAACATTGAGGTGAACAAATGCCCAATCCTTGTATATCCAATGCATGATGTCATTCAATAGTTAAAGCAAGGCACAAAACACTTATTTTATCCCATCCATTTTACCGTAGAACTAGTTAGTATTATCTCAAGTGGGAAATCGGCAATTTTCTACTTGGTGCAGCCAAAATGATGAAACTAACACTGTCTTGCAGTTTGACATGTTAATAGTCATGATATTTATCTGTTGCTTTACTAAATATCTAAAAAGGTGTCGATCACTGGCCAGTTGGGTATGAAGTCTCCAGGAGGGCCAGGAATTCCAATAACTGCTACAAACCTGCGCATCCAGGGTAAAGATGTCCTACGCCTTCCACCGTCCTCCATCACCACCGATGCTAAAGGGCAGACAGTGTTGCGGATCACCCCAGACATGATGGCAACTCTTGCCAAATCCCCAGTAGCAACTGTGAAACTCACCTCTGACTTCCTGAGCACTGCCACCTCGGGTAGCAAGAGCATATCAGCCACCCTTCATGTGACACCACCCCACCCTATTCCTTCCTCTGCCTCCACCCCCAAATCCTGTACAGGGGAGACCTCTAAAGTGGGCCCTGTTGCCTCTACTTTGCTGAAGGCTACAGGAGATACAGCCATTCGTCTGATGCCCACATTGGCCGTTACTGTGGCTGACCAGAAACAAAGGACCTTCTCCACCGTGACCTCCCCTGACAAGAGTGGCACCACCATTCGGATAATGCCAGGTCTTGGTGTTATTCCCCAAAAACAGGGTCAGACCATCACAATGACGACTACAACTGGCAGTAAACCACTAACAGCATCTACTTGTGCTAATGTCATGACCATGGCTGCCAGTGTTGTGGCAAGTGCTAAAGGAATCGCCGTAGCTTCCGGAGGTTCAGGATCACCTCTGACACTAGGAACAGCTGCAGCCACTGTGAGGCAAGTCCCTGCCACGGTGGTTACTACCCAGACGGTAAGAGTAGTTCAATATCTGTACTTATGTTAATTGAACTGTTCACCCTAACATTTATTTCAGTCACTATCCACTTGCCCCAACGAGAAATAATACGTAGACTAAACTTTATGACACATTTGGCGTTCTCCTGAACTGAAAACAAACTCTATTGATTAATAATGAAATATGATAATTTTTTGCTTGTTCTTTAACAATACGTCCCTTGTACTCCTTCAAAACCAGATTGACAAAGCCAGCAGTTTAATATGTGACGATGTGGTGTAACATTACAAATACACAAAATGTGCAAAACAAAATACCGCCCGTCTCCTTTTATTAGGGAAAGTTTGATGAACATCGTACAACCAAAACAATGATATTAACAAGGGAATGGAATGTTATATATATTTAATTCTCTAGGGTCATAATGAGATATGAGGAATCTGATATTCTATCAGGATATAAAAACAAACCTGTTGAACACAGGGCTTTTTTTCAGTCATCAGTGTTTTGCTGTTGAACTAGACAGTATCACCATGCAGAGGGAAATTTGCATCTACAAATAATGATGCATCCTCCTCTGCTGAGACCTAATGCCAGCATTTGTACTCAGTTTAGTGAGCTAGCCTCTTGAACGGGAAGATTAGAGGCTAGCGCACTAAACCTGCTGCATGCAATAGATGCGTGCGTCACTTTGCAGAATTATAAGGAAACAAAATAGTTGTAGCTGTTACATTAAACTGCACACAACAAGGCCTTTGGATTGGCTTGAGTGACCAGACCGAGGTGTCTGGAGAGACACATTTTTTATAGTATTCAATGTGCCAAAAAATATGCTTGAAAAACTCAACAGCAATGTCTAATCAAATTATATCATGTTCAGGAGAAATCAGCTATTGTCACAATATCTCCAATTCAACAAAACAAACTATATGAATAAATAGCGTTGCAGAGGAAAATATGTTTCTTCATATCTAGGGGTAAACTGTTATTGGTGTGTGTATTGATTCCCTCTTCACTGTTTATTTTTGATATTCAGTGCTGAGAAAAGTCTGTTTATTTTTACAACACTATAGGGAAAGTTACCTGCACGGATAACAGTGCCCCTCTCTGTCCTCAACCAACCACTGAAGAGCAAAAGTGTGATGACCACACCGATTGTGAAAGGAAGTCTCAACTCGAAGTAAGCCTCATCATGCACACAGTTCTCTTTATTTTTCTTGGGAAAAAGAATAAACCTACAAAGGAATAGAGAATGTGATTGTAAGGGTCTAACTCAAAATGTAAAATTCGGTTGTTCAGCTCTGCGTGGAGCCCTCGTCTGTAAAGTGATTCAGGCATTCTGATTGGGGAATGATTTATTGCTTTTATAGTCACCATAATACAAATTGGAAGCAGATGTATGAATTATGATTATATTCCACGGCTTCACCTGCCCTTACTTGGAACTATCTGCACTGAGGATTTGATCATTTTAATCAAACAGGCTTAAGTAAGTGAGAGAAGAATAGCCTTTTGTTCTATCAACCACGTTTACTGAGTTTGAGTATCCTAGATGTAAACATGGAGCTCATCTGCTTTCTTTTTGTTTGAGTCATGTGTTCTGTCCACCCATCCAGTGCCAACACCTTGATGGGATGGTGCAGGAATCTTATTTCTTCTATTTTATTTACTTTTCTTAAGAAAACATTTTGTCGAAGTTAAGACTTCTTCTAGAAGTAGGCTCTGAAGAAAAGCAGCCTTAGATCAGAGCTGGTTTAGCTCGGCTCTGATCTCAGCTGTCTTCCTTCTTTTTCTGGAGGAGTGAAAGACTTGCAATGAAATCTGAGTACACTGGCTTGGCATGCTGGTTGGGAGATGCCATTTGAGATGCCATAAGGTGAAAAATTTGCTATAAGGAAGATGATTTAGATTTTTTGAGAGAGACTGACTGCTGTGTAAGCATCTTCTGCGATAAATTTCCAGTTTTATTTTAAGGTGTTATGACATTCAGTTGTCAGCAGATGGTGCAACCTTGCAAATAGTTTTTTGCTGTTTATATATTGTGACACTGGTGGCAGAAATATCAAGTTGAGAACTTCTTTGGTTGTTTGTTTTTCTCTACTGCAAGTAGACTGACTTTATTTTGTCAATTTCCTCTATTTTTGGAACAGTATCAGCAGCCTGGGTAGAAACATTATCCTGACCACCATGCCTGCTGGCACCAAACTGATTGCAGGAAACAAACCAGTTAGCTTTGTCACAGCACAACAGTTCCAGCAGCTTCAGCAGCAAGGACAAGCCACACAGGTGAGCCCATATTTCACATTTTATGAATAATTTTGTTTTCACACTGCAACACCAGGTATTTCAGCAACCCAACAATATTTTATACATTTGTAGACATTGTGGGCATTGTAATGATCTTAAAAAAGACACTCTTACAATTTGATACCTAAAATGTCTCTAGGTTCGCATTCAGACGGTGCAAGCCCAGCAGCTCCACCAGCACATGGCAGCAGGCACCCCAAAATCTGTTTCCACAGTTGTGGTCACAACAGCACCTCCACCCAAGTGTGCACCTGATCCCCCTCCTGCGCCTCAATTGTGATCCTGACCCATCATCAAGCAGTGAATTCTAGATCCAAAGCATGATAAGCATATCTGTATTTGGTGTTGGGATACACTGTTCTCAGAATTTGACATTCGTCACTTCACTACTGTCTATTTTGCAAGATATGTTGTTGCAATTCAGCACGTAAAGCCTTCTTAATTAGGATGATGCCCACGAAAGTCAAAGATTATTGTTGTCTTTAAACTCTGAACTTGGGCTCAGATTCACACATTTCACCTCCTAAATTTTATGCTTAACTTTGGCAGAAATGTATGCGGCTCATCCAGGCTGTTTCCAACTCCAACCAGGCAGGTTGCAAAGAAATCCAGGGTTACCATTTCTTTCAGAGCTCGACACACTTTAAAAAGATCTGCTGCGCTGTTTATCTTATAAAGGTAACTGCAAATTAAAATGTGTCAAACTTCTAATTCAAAATTCAATGACTTAGTGGAACATTTTCTTTGTCACTTCTGAAATCTGTTGTGTATGTAATATAGTTAAATATCAAAAGAGTGGGACTGAGGTTTTGTCTCATTTATTTGGATGTTTTGATTTTATGTTTTCGGTTGATTTATTTGACAACGAGCCACCAACTTGTTCAAAAATACTTTAATATAATGTTATAAATGATGACATTCACTGGATTTGTGTTTTGTTTTTTTAAGTACCATGTGCAAAAACCAGATTTGGTCTGAAAAACAAACATAACATAAAAAAAAAAAGTACATTTTCAAAGAACTATAACCATGCATTCATTCTTCATCCGACACTTCAAGCAAAGCTTTATGGGAATCTGTTTTGGTCAACGTATTCTGCAGTCCAATCTCTATGTCTCGTCTCCTTCCTAAGAATTGCTTGGCTGTGCTGTTGGCAAAAAAAGAAAAACACAAAGACATGAACAACATAAGGAATACAAACCAACAAAAACCATCTTACTACTATATATAATACTGGCTGCCGTGGTGTGGGTGTGTGTGCGTGCGCTCACTTCTCTTCTCTACCAGAATGGCACAAGGAGGCACAAGATTGTCTTTTAAACACTCATTCAATATATTTGGAATGCTTCAGACAGATTCTAGATGTAAAGTAAACAATCTTGACACATGGAAATATTTTTTACTTGTGCTCCTGGCTGGTAGCTACCTTTAGAGTTCAAACTATTTGTAAAAGAAAGGAAAAGGGTCATTCTTCTCC
Organism: Lophius piscatorius; assembly: GCA_009660295.1. NCBI lineage: Eukaryota > Metazoa > Chordata > Actinopteri > Lophiiformes > Lophiidae > Lophius > Lophius piscatorius. The sequence continues at coordinate 7,792 of VRLP01000600.1, read as the reverse complement.
TATTTTGGCCAGTTACCTCTGCATTGTTAGAGGATTACAAACTCAATAACTAAAACAGGAATGCAGCTTCATTCTGCTTAAGGTTTATTTAATTTGTTGAAGTTCACATCCTTGAAAAAAAAAAGAAACCCAACTACGATGCAATTCTAAAAAAAAGAGTTTTTTTTAAAAAGAGTCCATAATGAAGTGGATAAAATGTTACGTAAGTAAAATATTTTTTACTTAAGTCGATATTTTTCCTGTCCTGTGAAAACCTGCTATGTTACATTAAATAACTAAGGACATTAATTGTAAAGCATGCATAGTTAAAGAATGGGTCACTTACAACCAAACAATAAAGTAGGTGCAGGTGACTAAAAGCAAGGCCACAGCAAAATGCCAGCAGAAGCACATTGTGACGAACATGACGTTGCCATGCTGTTCCAATTCCCATTGTGCTCCAGTTAATGGGTATAGAACGAATCCGATCTGAAAGGACAAATAGTGTGATGAAAGGAGAAACTGTAAAATATTGCCAAATTAAAAAAATCTCTGAAGTCAGTCTGGTAACTGTCGGTCAGATTTCATTTCTGTGCATGCAGAGTTCCAGTCAAAAGTTTGGATTTCCCCTAGCACTTTGAGATTTGATCCAAATGTAAAGTGCATTATAAATTAAATGTATTATTATTATTATTATTCACTATGACTACACATTAGTAGTACTGTAAATGCGAGATTTAAGTATCTCCAAATAATCCAAGATTCATATAACTATATTGAAAAAAACCTTGGCATGTGATTTAATGGTAAAGCAGTGGGGTTGGGTGAAAATTACTGCTATGCTCCTCTGAATACTACTTTAATAAGGGTGAGTATCATGTATATTGTACAGACCCTAAAAAGCTCAAAAGTTCTGTCACTTTTGCTCATCACCTGGTAGAACCACGAGCCCTGCAGGATGAACAGGCATCCCCCGAGCAGCTCCAAAATAATATTGTCTCTTATGAACACCTCCAACATGGCACTGGCGGATCCACTGAAGACAGCCACCAACAGCAGGGAGTGGATGTGAGCGTCCAGAAGAGGCCGGCTATGTACGTGGTAATAAAACAGAAACCCTGGGTGATGATGATTGGGAGTCAAACACAAAACATGTCACAAATACATGCAAGGGACAATATTTGTCACGGTAAACTGAACTTAAACCTGCCTTCCACGGAGCTTACCTTCAACAAAAAGTGCCAGGGACAGAGCAAGGCGGTCTACCCGAGCAGGCACCAGACTGGATGCTGTACTGACAACCACCGCTATTCCAAAGATGCCAAAGAACAGGTACATGGTGCTGTGCTGCCAGTTCATCAGCTTGACCCATGAGCTGTTCTCTCTGTTGTAGAGTTGGGCGTGTGGCCCGTCCACCACAAACTGTTCAACCATAATACCTGTGGCAGGACAACAGACCAACTGCGATGAGACAAGACCAGGTTTGAAACGGTTGGTGAATGCACTCGGAAGAGAACTGACCACCAAATGAAGCAAAGATTGCAACTCCTCCCTCAATGTAGTCCATTCTTTTAAAGACATTTGGCTTGCTCCGTCTTCCCTGAGGCTGATTTGTCCTCCAGTAGTGTCGGAGAACGTTTTTTATTGTAAGCCAAAAGCCATAAAACAGGAAAAAGGAGCCAGGAATAGCGTGACCTCCGAAGTTGGCCATCGTTTGGCCTGAAATCAGAAGAGGGATGCCTAAAAAAACAGTGGTGTGAGAGAAATGAAATGTTTAGTATTAGATGGCTCAATGCCCCAATCCTCCACTTTCAGGTTAAAGCTCCACCTCCAGTCCAGTCTAATACTTCTCGTTATCACTTCCTCACACCCTGATCCTGTAATCCAAAGACAAACATAGAAAATGAAGAAATGTTTATTACTAGGTAACAACATCCTGTATTTTATCTGCTCAGAGCAGGTTTGTTAAAGCAAACCCTCTAATCTAAACATCAGTCTCTTTGCTCATTTGTCTTGCAAAAGCTAAATTCAAATCAAACAGCGCTGTTTGGTGAATGACCATGCAGTTCACCTGTATGATAAAACACATTAAAGCTGTCTGTACTCCAGTTTTACCATTACGGCTTTCCATTCACAAGTGTCACTGATTAAGTATGAAAAGGGGAATTATGAGTTATTATAATTATATCCTTTATTTTACCAAGTAAAATAAATCCTCATTTAGATTGCCCACTGCTCCATCAGGGATGGGTCAAATGCAGATCAATGATTTCACTGTGTTGTGCTTTGAATTACTGAATGTGATCAATAAAAGATATATTATTATCATCATTGTCATTAATAATAAATCCTCTTCCCAGAGTCACCTGGCCAAGAAAGCAACAATTTGCTTCCAATGTAATGATGCCATCGCGCAAAATTAATATCGAAAACATGTTCAGGAAACATGGCCACCCTTTTTCTTGTTTTCCTTGCCTATTTTAAATTCCTTCTATCGTCAACAATGTCTCTGTGAGCATGAGGCATGTGTGTTCTCAAGATATGCAGGTTCTGTCCAACAAGTTTTTCTTGACTAGCCACGTGATTCTGCCCATTCTTTACCATCAAACCTACATAGTCTCACACATTTTTCATGGAATCCCCTCTTAAGTGACCCCAAAAGAATGATTCTTATTTTAAATATCCTAAAAATGACATAAAAATCGTTAGTAATATTAAGAGAAACTATTAAAAGTGAAACTGAGTCTTTCCTGTCATAGTTGTAATAAATGGCCATCGGAATGTACATACCTTATTCGCTGCTGCTGATCATCGAAGGCTGAGGAGTTTTTGATGAATCTTTGAAAGTTGGCACCTGTCGGACTGAGAGCACACTCGTCTCTGTAAAGCAGGCACACCTGTTGTCTGCACTTCTACCCGGTTATGACATCGTCATTGAGCCCCACCCCTATTTTTGCTTTGGTTTCTGGGACCAAGAGACATGCTCCAGGGAAACAGCTGCAACATGCAGGAAGGAAAACAAGTCGGACGAATCTTTATGTCCGTATAAATGCGTATTTATTATTAATACCTGTAGTGCAATCATGAAGCAGAGCAAACCGTTCACTAGAACAACAATGGCAGAATCTCAGCAAGGATTGTTTTAGACCTTTAAAAACAAATGGCATTTGGTAAGAGATGGCTTCCACTGCTGTTTGGTTTATGTGTAAGCTCAGGTGTGTGTGTGCACAAGGAGAGACGCCCTTGAATAAACTTTGCACACGTTTCCAAGAAGTCTTTATTACCATCATTTCCATGGTCAAATGATGAGCATTTTTCCCCAAGGGAGATACATGACTTTCAAATATGTTGTGAAAAAGAATAAATGTTTCCTTTTGTTTGTCAATGAATAACTTCATTAAGAACTGTCAATGTTTAGATATTTGTATTGTACCTTTGTCTTTATGTGTTTGGGTGTGTATGTGTGTGTTGAGGGGATTGGAGACCTTAGGGGGGTAATGATATTATAATATTACACAGAATAATTTCTTCTCTCGAAACGGGTTCTCAGAAGAAGGTACTGGTGTCACTAGCGGGTCTTCTTTGGCGTTATTTTCACAGTAGGCCATCAGTTCTGCTGCTGCTTTGGATACCTGTTGAAGGATGTTGCGTTACTATGTGCATGTGTTGGAGTATTTTTCAGTTAATTATTATTACCATTCCTTTTGAAGAACACTCTCATTCCTGCACCAATCTAATCAGCACAGGAAAGGAAATACTTCTTTTTTTTTTATTTGTGGTGTGAGGGAATAATGGTGTGCTTGTCACTAATAAGTACGATACTTGATGCAAGTGCGACCATGTATGAAATATCACTTTTGTGACACAGAAGAGTGAAATGAGCATTTTTAATTTCTTCTTAAACACATGGTTCTATCAAAGTCAAAGTCATGAGCACATCTCAAAAGTGAATCCTGTACCCTTCATCATTGGCTTTGCTGTTCCACAAAGCCTTACTCACCATCATCCTTTCTATGTTGACCTCCAGTTTTAATTGTTCTACCGTCTTTCGAGCATCTGCAATCTTTGCCATGTTGTTGGACATCCTGCACCTTTGCCACTTAAGTCAGCCAGTCTGCAGTGAAACATCAAATGTTGATTTATTGGACAGGAGAATACAGTATGTGTCACTGAAGAGGAAGAAAAAAGCCTGACCATGGTTGAACATTTTAAAGTAGAGACAGCGAGCACAGTGTGTGACAATTTTATCGAAGGCATCTGTGTCATAGTTGGAGTCTGTTTCAATTTGCTCGTTATTTCTGCTCCCTGGGTCTCAGCTGCAAGTGGCTCAGGGAGGGTCTCAAAGGAGAAGGGCAGGGAAGGGAGGCAGAGCAGCATTCTCCGGAGAGGGAATCCACTAGCTGAGAATGTAAATATACTTATAATTAAAATGAACTTGGTTAACTTTCTGAATACAAAATATATTTGTACAAAGTGTAAAAAACTACAGATGTAATTTAATTTATGTCCCCACTGTATCTCCGTGTTTTTAGACGGCAGTTATTATGTTGCTCTGCTGCACTCAATTGCAAGAGATCAATCTAGTCGAGTCTTACAGAGAGTGGTGAATAAAAACCATCATTAGTCAACAATAAAACAATGTATTTAGAATGAAGATTGAAGGAAGCCAGTCTGCCAGTTCATTTTAGCACAGATAAATTAGACATTACAATATAATCCATACTCGGCCTACATCCACTGATATGTAAAGATATTTTTTCATTAATCTATACAAAATGGATAATTTCTCAAGATGTTTATTATGTCATAATAATTGCAACATCACTCACCTCAAGACCAGCAGCAACCACCAGGCTCCTAGATGAAAGTCTGCTCTTCTTCCTCAGGGTCCTTCACAACAACTTACAGTAACAAAGTGAGTTGATTGCAGAGATGAGGAGGGAGTCTTCAATAGGTTCCCTCCTTCAAATAGTATGCTGTGGTTCTGCCCCCAGGATAGGCTCATTGCAGCAGCTGAAGGCAACATGTGGTATGACCTTCATCTCTTGACTCTCCATCAATCCTCTACCTGTGACAATACAGGAGCACCGAGCGAACAGTAAAACCGCTTTTATTGCCTAAATTTGTGAATTTAGATTTTAATAGATAAACATGCTACGACATTTAAACCTTAGCACCAGACCTAAGGCTATAATGAGAAAGCTTCCATTACTTTTTATACTGCATTATTAATATTATGTTATATATTTTTAAGTCCATTCAATTTTAATCACATTGGGTTTTTTGTGAGAGTATGAAATATCAATCCTCAACAATGAATGATCAGTATTATTTGGTGAGAGGAACACTCGGTAATGAATAATGAGTATTTATAACTAGTTTATCATCTGCCAGGATTAAATTTAAAAGTCACCCCGTCATCAACATAAATATTAAAGTAGGCTCAGTCTCTACAAAGACACAAACACCTGTTGCAAGAAGTAGCCTGTCACGGGAAATAAAATCATCTGTGGTTCTGACATTTTTGGTAACATGTTGTTGTTTGTATTTGTAACCGTAAATGTAACTGTGTTGCATGGAGCTTTGCGCAGACTTCTAGTATAATATTAGTACAGTAAGAAATTATTGAATGCACAGTGGTTCACATATAATTTGTTAATGAGTTTCAAGAGAGTCTTATCATGCAACAAACATTTTAAGTGCTAAATTAATTCCTGCAGCAAATACACAAGATCACCAGATAACATGTAATATATTCATAGGTAAACGTGCAAAATAAGTGATTTAACTTTTGTCAAAGGTCGCATTTTCTTCGAAGATATTGTTATTTGATTATTATTTGAGTCCATGGTTCTTTTCTGCACCATTGCTAGTCTTTCCTATTGAGCTGACAAGTTATTCCTCACCACAGCAGGAGGCAAAGTGGCAGTGTTATGGAGTTAAATGTCAGGGGGCTCATTAACATTTGTTTCCCTGTCTCTCTGTGGAGGATGTGGGACCATATGAAAAGAAGGAGCTGCTACTTCACCTAACCAACCTCTGTCACTACGGGCCCACAAATATAATTTGCCCATGGTGCATTGCATAATTAATACAGGGAATAAGTTGTCCTATAAGGCTTTGAGACAGTTGCCTAACACTTGAAAAGTAATAATAATAATAATAATAATACATTTTATTTATAACGCACTTTACATTTGGATCAAATCTCAAAGTGCTAAAAAAAAAAGCCTTTATTTTGTCACATACAACCATACATACAAGCCTGGACAACCCGTGGCTCCCGAGCCACATGTGGCTCTTTGCCTGGTTTCATGCGGCTCTTACGTTCATTTCGAATTTTGTGATTGTGTTTTTTTTATGTGTATGTGTATGCGTGTTCGCAAACGCATTTGGTGTGGACGCAACATAAAACTGCCTGCTCAGCTTGGAGGAAGGGAAAACCTTATTGTCGAGTAAACAATTTGTGTCAGGTTCTCTGAAAATGGCAGGGAAAAAATGCACAGCAAAACGAAAATATGAAGATGAACAAAGGACATTTTTAACAGAGAGGGAGAGTTTATATTTTTTTGATGTACGTAATGGCAAGCCATTCTGCCTTATATGCTAGGCGTCATTAGCGCATTTCAAGGCTTCAAATCGTCAGCGCCACTTCAGCTAACTCCATGCTAACATTGACCAGGAATTTCCAAAAGGGACTGAACTTCGCAAGCACAAGTAAATCACTTTGAAGAAGCACACAGTTGTTCGAAAAATTTACGAAGCACTCGGAGGCCGTAACACTTGCATGGTATCAACTGGCTTGGAACTTTGCACAAGCTAAAAAGCCATACAATGAAGGGGAGTTTGTTCAAAAAAATGCCTCAGTGACATTGTTGAAATCTTGTGTCCTGAAATCGACAAACTAAACGAATGGTATCAGACGTCCAACTGTCCCGTCACACTGTTGAATGCAGAATATCGGACATTAGAACGGCTATTGAATCGCAGTTGTACTTTGATCTTCAAGCTTGCGAGTATTTCTGTGTCGCTTTGGATGAGTCTTGTAACATACAAGACAAACCTCACTTGGCAATATTTGCACGGCCTGTATCAAACGATTGTGTGATCAAAGAACTCCTTGATATTGTGCCATTAAAAGACAGAACCCGTGGCATAGATGTGAAAGAAACAATGATGGCTGCATTTGTGAAAGCAAATCTGACCATACCGAAACTAACTGCAATAGCCACGGATGGAGCGCCAGCTATGATCGGATCTGTAAACGGGCTTGTGGGGCTGTGCAAGGCTGACCAAACTATTCCTGAGTTTCGGAATTTCCACTGCATCATCCACAGGGAGATACTTGTGTCTAAATCACTGAATTTAGACAACGTCATGGAGGCTGTGATGGAAATCGTCAACTACATCCGCACACATGCGCTTAACCACAGGCAATTCAAGAATCTCATCGCTGAGCAGGACCAAGGGCTTCCTGGTGACCTGCCGCCGCACTGCACTGTGAGGTGGCTGTCAAAAGGCAAGGTACTTTCTTGGTTCTTTGAGCTTTTGGATGCCGTGAAACTGTTCATGGAAGAGAAGGACAAGGACTATCCCGAGCTCTCGGACCCCAAGTGGATTATGGATCTGGCTTTTTTGGGCGACATGCTGTTACTTGGACAGACTGAACCTGACCCTGCAGGGTAAGTTAAAAATGTTGCCTGACCTGGTGCATATTTTCCCGCTCTGCTAAAAGCCAGCGGGCAAGTCACCAGTGCCGCCCTGAATAAGCAAACAGCCAGATATGCAACACTGGTTGAAAACCTGCACGAAA